>JAHWFO010107670.1:744754-851703 GCA_023313115.1 Rhysida immarginata | reverse complement strand
ATATACGTGAATGATTTTGGTGGCTCTGGACCATACAGGATCCCATTTCTTACTATGTTTGATTTTTAAGCCCTTCAGACAATTGTGTCTTTCTATAACATCCAATGGAATAGGACTTGTTGAAGCGTTCAATGGGTTAGCTTCCTTCCCATGCCTTCTTACAGGCTCTCCAAGAACCATGTATTATCATGGTCACTGGATTCTCGTTTCAATGACCCAAAGGCACAAAATTCCATTTGTGCTGCATCCAGCAACACCACCCGTTTCTTGTAGCTTTTTCATCAAGGACACTCAGGGAGACGGTGGATACCACTTTTCCACAGACAACTCAGGTCAGTAAATTATATTTTTTATATATAATATTTGTTATCAAGGACACTGTCGATTTGTCAGTTGGTCATTGTACTCAGTGATGTGGCACAGAAATAACCGTTTAACTTATCTAATAAAATCATCCAAAAATCTAAATGTCCCATTCCGTATCACACATACATTCCAATCTATCCTCAACCCACCAATCCAATCCCATAATACGGCAAAATCCGAAAACTCCAGAGTATACGCGCCGGTATTTCACCATATGTAACAAATTCTATATCGTACTCTCAACATAAAGTTTTTCAATTGTAAACAATATCTGTATTTCACACTTTAAAAGAAGTAGCTGTATTACTCTATTACTATCATCATGACAACCTGCGAAAGCCGGATATAAAAGGCGAAACCGGTTGTTAGTCATTTTTTCTATCTTCTATCCTTTTCACTAATCGACACAATACAAAGACTTTTCACCACTATAGTTTTAACTTTGACTTTCTCTACTTTTGGGATGTTTAATTTTGGGGGGGAGGGATTCTCCGTGTTTCTTTGCACAAATTCAGCTGTTTGCTTTCGAATAGGGTGTATATATTATTTGCAGTTCCAATACTGTCTGTTGGTCAAATAGCAAAATATGATACTGCTAGAAGTTGTGCTTGCGAACAAATATGCAAGATTTAAATGCTATGGTTACTTGGCCGCTGCTATCTCGCTTATGTATTTCGTGCCCAATGTTTGTCAATAAAAGGTATGTATGATGTATGGAGTCGTAATTTCCATAATGCTATGAATCTTTAACAAAGTTTAGATTTAGGCGTATAAGCGCAAGCTGTTATGTGTGAAAAACAGCAGACAGCTAATGTCGAGTTGGGAGGTGCAATTCAGGAAGCGCTCAACAGCTGGCACTGGTATCGCGAAGGTCTACATTAACAATGGTTTGAGCAGTGGCAGCTCGTAACTAAAATTTCTCGGGGTGCTGCGTCAGAAAATTGTAATTTTTTCACGAACTAGGGAATAGCTACTGATATTAAGCTTAAGGATCATTTAATATACATGTATAAGAATAGTATTTTAGGAAAAAAAGACACATTATATTGTGTGTTATCAATTTCGAAAGTGAAACTGCAGAGTTCACAGACCATACATTCTATTGACTCTGCGCACGTGTATTTTCACCACGTATTTTCTATCGAGCTCTTTAAAAGATGAAGCTATTGCTTGGCAAAAATTTTTTACCATTAGCAACGCACGCACAAGCAAAATAATACAGTGGAATCTGTATAAAGCGGAAACCTGTGTTTCGCGGAAAAATTTTTTGGTCCCAGCAAAATGCCTATAGACACCATGTTAAAAATTCTGTATAAGACGGAATCTGCCCAACGCGAAAACGGAATGTTAACAAAAGCTCCACCTGGAAACTGAGAGTGAAAGTTTTAATGCATTAAAGCGAAGTGAAACATGAGCTGAGCAAGCACATGCGTTTACTTGTATCTGTTTCATTAGTCAGCGATAAAATGTCAGCAGTAAAAAAAAAAAAATATGCACTGGACGTGCAAACGAAAGTTAAAGCCATCGAGGACAATGAAAATGGACTAAATGTAAAACAGCTGACCGAAAAAAATATTCCGTGGGGAAAACACCAGTGTACGAGATTTCAAAAAACAAGAAGTTATTCGAAAGGATTTGTTAAAAGGGAATTACAGTATGTAATATTTTACATGTATGATCTAAATTCATTATTAACTTAATTATATCATATTTTATTAATTAAACGATAAGATAAAATAAAAAAAACTTCTAAAATCCGTAGAAGCCGGAAACCTGTTTAAGTTGGAAATAATTTTTGGTCCCAGTTGATTCCGGCTTAATCAGTTTTCACTATATAAAGGCGGGTTTTCAAAGATGCGTTGTCTGCGTTTTCGTGTGTATACGTTGCATGCGTCTGTATCTGTTCACGCAAGCCCCGTTTTCATAGCCAGTTGTGGGCGATTATGCGTTTTACTAGAAAATAGATAAAATGAATATGCTTGAAAATATCGACGTAGCTATTCTGTTATTGGCATTATATCGGACACATAAATGAAGATGAAGAAATAAAAGACAACGATGGGTTGGCCCTTTACTTAAAAATCGAGCGAATAAGGGAGAGTTTAGAAATCTACTACATGAAGCGAGACTCAACGATTGAGACTCCTTTCAAAATTACTTTTGGATGTGTCCTGAAGTGTATGATGAGTTGCTACAAATTGCGGAGCAAAGATTGTACAGATTTAATATTCCGTGTCTTTATGTCGAAAATTTTTTGAATCATAAAGAACTGGATATGTTTGTACTTTTAGAATTACATCTGTAGAAGCTAGTCTTCGCACATCTGTTGTTCGGGAGTCGCCATTTTCATGAAACGATTGAAGGCTGTATGATAGGCGGATTTTGTCTTGTGATCCGTTTAACGTATTCGTACGGATTGAAAAGTTGACTCCGAGGGAACTCTGGTGCGTGAGCGATCCATTGATGTGCGACGAGATCTGATTGGTTGACCTTCAAACGCATACGCGCACACCCAGTCAACGCGTCATTGAAAACCCGTCTTTAGAATTGGTGCTGGGACAACAATGGTCAGGTGACTTTCAAGTTCCAGCGTGTGCTTTCAACTAGCGCCAACAACCCGCGAGTTGTTAAATTCAACAGTTCTTCAGCGCTGCAGCATAAAAAATGACGTCATGCTGCTCTGTGTTGCATGCAGCAGTGCGATATTAAAACCACGCTATTGTTGGCTTTCTGCTGCAAACAAGCTGCCTGTAAATCTATCTGCCATGATCACCTCGTTCGCACAGGAAAACGATCCTACGTTACGTCGCTGGTGTTTTAATCTCAGCATTTGCCCATTATTAAACATCTCGATAAGAAATCTTTTCAGGATCATTAATACACTTTTTGCAACCTCCTTAGCCATGTCAACATCTAATTGTAACGAATATTGTCTATCTTCATGCACAAAATCTAGTTCACCTATGGCCGCCGCCATTTCTATTAATACTGATGCAATAGAACAAACAACAAAATTGTTTTAGTTTCTGACATTTACCCCCAGGGTGCTAGATGTGTCATCGAGAGTATTTTACTGCCGGTTTCTCGCGTCGCCTGCTTTTTGAATATACAAAACTTGGAGTAGTAACCTAGCAGCATCGATAAGTTATTAAAATAACAACAAAATGAAAAAGGAAAACCTGAACTTGTCCGTGATTAAGGAAAAGTTGAAAGAAAAATGAGAATTTCTTTGTTATGATGTATACATATTTTAACTTTTAAAAATAATTACATTTAGAAGGATGCAATTTGATTAAATTAATTACCTTTCAACTAAATTTTTAATCAAATTTTATTCAATTATATTTGAATTTTAAATTATAATTTTTTAATTTTTCTGGTAATAGTCTAAAATGCAATTACTCTAATACAGGTTACAACTATGGGTGGACCATGATTTAGATACTAGCCTTATTTCAATGTAAGTTTGAAAATTTTTAAAAAAATTTTTGAGAAATAATTCTCGACAATTTTTCAATTTTGTATGTGATAATCTTTCATCAAACCATAAATTAATTATATCTAATGAAAAATTCATAATGATATTTGTATCCATTTTGTTGATTGGTAAAAATTCAGAATTTGGACACATGAAGAGTGTCGTTTGAAGGGGGTATCAATCTTTGGTATAAGGATGGCATCTAAATCATGGTCCACCCATATTATAACCTGTATTAAAGTAATTGCCTTTTAGACTATTATTATAAAATTTGATTAAAAATTTAGTTGAAAGTTATTTAATTTAATCAAATTGCATCCTTCTAAAATGTAATTATTTTTGCATACGTCATAACAAGGAACTTCCGAGTTATCCATCGCTAAAAAGCAGGTTATCCAAAGCATTTTATTGATAGTTCCTTTGCACGAAAATATGTTATTAACGCAGATGCTGGTTAAACGCAGCACTTCTTCTATTTGGAATTTAGAAAATTTGTTATTCTTTAAAATCTCTTTAAGGAAAACGAGTGTCTTCTCTATAAGGACGCTGGGGAATAATGACACCACGTCAAAGGAAACCAATTCGGTTTGGTTATCCTATTGCAAAGTTTTTTGGTTAACTCTATGCTGTTCTTAATTGAGCTATCGAACTCTTGAGGCTTTAAGAGTCTTGAGCAAATTGGCCAGAAATTTCGAAATAGGGTAAAGGGTAGAGTTAATATTGGACACAATAGGTCTCATTTTTTGGCCCGGTGTAGAACTTTAGGTAAGACATACAGCTTGGGCAGGGTCGGATTTCTTAAAGTTAGTGATGAAACTAAATTTTTAGGGATAGTGTTGGGGCAATTTTTGATATCTTTCACGTTCGTTATTAGTTTGGATGGGGCGTCTTTCTTTAATACCTCAAAGGGGCCATCTTCGATGATTTGGTCCACTTTCCTAAAATATTCATCTTTTTCCAAAATCACTATATTAATGTCTTTATCGCTCTTTAAAGAGAAACAATTCTTGGACTTAAGGATTTGTAACCTTCGAGTAAAGTTTGTCATTGGTGGGCGTAATATAGTTACTAAAATTATTAGCTAGAATTTTACTACACTGGTCTCTGATGGATTTTTTGCTGGGTTCTGGTAGATGCTTAATCCCACCTTCTATTCCTCCTACTAGATTATATATATATCCCCACGTTTGTTATTTATGGCGAAAACTTAAGTTAGTCTGATTGATAACATTATCCCTGGGATGTCTCGCGGTTTTGATATGGATTGGCAGAATTTGATTCTTAAGAATGAGATTAAGCTTGTCGGATAATTTTCTACTTTTTACTTCTAATTTACGTTGATTGACTAGATTCATGTTATATAAGATCTTATCCCATTTTTTCTTAGTCATGAGATTGCTAAGTTTAAGATGAGGAGAATAAGCTTGAGCTTGGTTAATCGTTAGCTTGTAGTTGAGGAAACGTATTTCCATATTTAATCTTTTAGTTTTAACTAAAGGGAGGATAGTCCGTAACTGGGGGTCTTTAGTATTTTTGAAGAAGATACTATTAATGAAATTTGGGAAAAACTTTCTTGGCTTTACAGCAAATTCTTGACCCGCTTTAAGAAACACCTGAACCACTGGCGTCTCCATCCAAAACCTTAAACTTTTGAAATCAATAAACGATTCCTGGACGCCTTTGAGAGTATGGAGATCAATTCCACCGACAGCAGTGATTTACTTAACTCGGACAAAGGGCCAATCAGCAACTCCCGACTGATTCAGTGGTGCACGACCCTAACCAATCACTGAATTTGTTCGTTGTCTGTCCTTTGAGTGCTATTTCTATAATTGGTCGCTTCTCATTATAAATGCCATTTATTTTTCTATCACACTATTTTTTTTATTTTTTCTGTTTTCTATTTTTTTAATCTAATCATTCATGAGTTGGCCCCTGGCGTAGAATTAACTTTCTCGTAAACCTGACTTGTTTTTTTTCTCTTAAAGCCAGGTGTGTCCTCTTTAGGACTGCTTCTTTAGTGCATACCTAGCTGCGAGATTCTTCTCCCCCCCTCCCCCCCCGGTTCTATACAATTATATTTTAGGAATATGATGGCTTCGTCCAAATTAACCACGTTAAAGTCGGCTAAGGAGCCTTTGCTAGTAGCGGTAGGTATAACTTTGTCTTGTGAAAAGGCCTACCGGGGTTCCTGCTTGGATGCTAGGTTTGCTGCTTTTGACCTAGTGTTCAATGAAATGATAGAAGCTCTCCGGGATGAAATAAACGCTAAGTATAGTGCACTGGAGGAAAAACTCGAATCCCTACACAAAAGTTTTGAGGAGAAATTCGAAGGTATCAACAAGGAAATTCAAGGCTCTTGTAGAGATGTTATTGACAAGATAAGTGAACTTAAGGAAGCCTTTGGGAAATGCTCCGGGACTCCGAAGGCAGGAAACTCCACGGAAGATATACCGATTGATATCAGCGAGGTAATTAAATCTGCTTCCTGTGCTAAAAGTGTGGAGTCGATGGATATAATTGAAAATAGTGACTGCTCGACAAACGGTGGCTATAAGAGAAGTCACTGTGATGGAACCGATGAAGAAGTGGATGGCAGTCCCTGGATTGGTGTTGCTAATAAAAAATTTAGAAAAGGCACGAGGCTCTATAACCTAAAGACCGTCTCCAGAGTAAATGAAAAAGTCGTCAGCACGTCTAGAATGAGGAATCCAAAGAATGGACAGAGTCACTCGGCTAATGAAGAACATAGGATCATGAAGAGGTATGTATCGCCAATTATCGTGCGGACTCATGGCGTCCCATTTAAGACGATTTTAACTGTGCTCGGGAAGCATGTTCCAGCATGCACTGAGGGGCACCAGTCTAGAGATTACCCCAAGATAAAAGGACAAGACCCCCAAAAGTGCGTCAGATGTGTTGGACAGCACACATCAAGCTACACAAAATGTCCAAAATACCCCCAGTTCAAAGGATGCCTAGTTCCAAAGTGACAGCAGACAAATCCTATGCTGCTGCTGTGTCTAAGCCAGAGGATAAAGGCCTCAACATTAACGACCTACCAGGTATGTATAAGCAATTAGGATGATTAACTTAAGAATAAAATAAAACTCTTTTTCCACAACGAAACAGGAATTGAACAAACATAAAAAGAAAATGACCGAAAATAAAATGAAAAAATACAACCTGAGTCTGTAAGCGCTTTTGGAAAGCTTTGCTTTCATCATTCAGCAGCCAAGGAGCACCTCGAGAAAACTTGAGAGAACTGACTTGGAATCGACAATCAATCGACAATCGAACAGTGCAGGTAAAACGAAACGAGTGGTCCGAAAGCAACGCTTTCACTGCCATACTCGTCCAGAAGGTAACCACGGGAAGTACACTGAACTAGGCAAGAAGCCAGATGAAACCTAGTTAAGTCATCCAGAGGATAAGATGGAGTCCTTTCCTCTCAGGACGATAGTGTTGATTGTTGATTGACGAGGGACACGAGGAGCTAGGTGATCCAATATTCGGGAAATATCGCCTTTTGGATGTCGTCGAAATTGATGTCCAGGAGGTGGCGTGGCCTGCGATGTCTAAGAAGGCTTCTGAAGGTAAGCGGGTGCTCAAGAATACCGGCAACCAGAGGATTGGGATGGTCCTTCATCTTCGGAAGCAGCTTTTTCATCAATTCCTGGACGTGATTTCCAATGGGAGGTATCTCAAAATCGTCGGCAATAGAAGTATTTGTTGCAACTCTCCTGTCGAGTTGAGCAATGGTCCTCAAGGTAACGTTTTGGAAAGTTTGGAGGTCCTTCCATCTGGACTTACATATTGTGGCCCAGGCAGGCATACCATATAACAGAATGGTCCGGATTACCATTTTATATAGCAAAAGTTTGCTATCTATTCCAAGAGCGCTGTTTCGCCCCAGGAGGGCGACCAGGCTGAACTTTGCCTTCTTAGCCTTATTGATAGCATAGGAGACGTGGTCACCCCAATTTAGCTTAGCATCTATCACCACTCCGAGGTATTTGTAATTCTTCACCCATTCGAGCTCTCTACCCGAAAGAAGGAGAGGCTTCGGTGGTTTCCGAAGTTTCTTGGTAATAAACATAGCTTTGCACTTGTCGACGTTTAGTTTGAGTCTCCACTTAGCAAACCATTTCTCGCACTTATGTAAGGCATTCTGCAATCGAGATATGACATGAGCGGGAACGCGAGCAGTGGTCATGATGGACGCGTCGTCAGCGAACAGATACAGCTTGCATTTTGTAAATGTTGGAATAGAACATGCTGAGTATTTATAATGGACAGAAGCCAATCAAGACAAAAAGATCCAACTGAAATATATTGATTGGGTAAGTGCGTCGCCCATTTGATCAATGGTGATTCGCTTATAGGGCCCCTATCTAAGTTGAGTAACAATTTCTTATCTGTTTTTTGAATGGCTAAGCTTTCGAAGGCGTCCAGAAGGTGTTTCTTGTTTATTGACTCAATAAGTTTTACATTGTTAAATAAGAATTCATGCCCGGTATCTAGAGAGTGTTTGGCTATGGATGACTGATTCCCTCTACCATGTCTTGTGTGTTTCATGTGTTCTTCGAATCTTGTTTCAATATTACGGAAAGTTTGTCCTTTATACATCATGGGGCATTGGGAACATCTGGCTTCGTATATTCCTGATTTCTGTGGTGGTGGAATCTGGTCCTTTGGGTTAGGTAATAAATGCCTGGTCTGGTTGGGATTGCTAAAAGATAACGAAATATTAAAAGATTTAAAAACAGAATTGAGACCTTTGATTAATAATTTATTGTAAGGTAAGGATATGACTCCCCCTGAGGGTAGTGATTTCGTCCATGAACTTCTTTAACTTCCTCTACCTGACCAAATCGGTGATGGTACGTGTGCTATAGCCATTTTTAACTGCAATAAAATGTAAAACTTATTGAGTCAATAAATGAGAAAAACACCGTCAATAAACAAAACACCTTCTGGGCGCCTTCGAAAGCTTAGCCATTCAAAAAACAGATAAAAAATTGTTACTCAACTTAGATAGGGGACCTATTAGCGAATCACCATTGATCAAATGGGCGACGCACTTACCTAATCAATAAATTTCAGTTGGATCTTTTTGTCTTGATTGGCTTCTGTCCATTATAAATACTCAGCATGTTCTATTCCAAGTCAGTTCTCTCAAGTTTTCTCGAGGTACTCCTTGGCTGCTGAATGATGAAAGCAAAGCTTTCCAAAAGCGCTTACAGACTCATGTTGTATTTTTTTCATTTTATTTTCGGTCTTTTTCTTTTTATGTTTGTTCAATTCCTGTTTCGTTGTGGAAAAAGAGTTTTATTTTATTCTTAAGTTAATCGTCTGCATTATCCACATAAGATTTTTAGACAATTAAGCAATTAGGGCGTATCTTTCATCTGTTTTCTATTCTAGGCAAAAGTTAGCCACAGTTGAGTGGGCTCCTTATGACCAACTTATTACACTATGGCTGCAAAACGTTATACAGTAATTAACAAAGGTGAACTTCGGTGCGTGATATGGAATGCTAGGGGGATTCCCCGAAAGTATATCAAGTTTCACAATTTTTTTGATAAAGCTAGAAATCGACGTTGCTCTCCTCTGTGAAACGCACCTCAAACCAAGAGAAGACTTCAAGCTACCTGGATATTGTGTGTACCATACGGATCGTATGACTTCAAATGCTGCAAGATGTGCTTCCTGGGGAGCTGCGATCATCAGTAGGAAGGAAATTCAACACCAAGAAATAGTCTCAAAGACTTATGCAGGTATGCAATCGGCCTCCATCATTATCAATGACGTCTCCTGTGGTGAAGTGAAGTTTGAGGCGCTGTACAATTTACCTAAACATTATCTTGCTGTTAGCGAGCATGATAAACTCTTCAGTAGTAAAACTCCAGTCCTCCAGGCTGGTGACCTAAATGCCATACACCCAAGCTGGAACTCCAGTATGCAGAACTACAAAGGTTTGATTCTCTATAGGTACATACAAGGAAAAAATGATGTCGTGGCTGGACCTGTGGAGGACACCTACTACTGCGACCATTCCCCTACTAGTGACGTTTTGGACATCTCTCTCTTGAAGGGTTTCTTCAAACCGTACAATATCGACAAGAAGAACTTGACAAGTATGTGGTGTTGAACTTTGACAATGTCGACATAAATTTCAGAGAAGAACTCATACATCATATAAACTGGAAGCTCTACGAAGATATTCTTAAGGACTATGGCTGCCATCCCGACTTTGCATACTGTACGAAGGACATCGATCAGTGTGTTGAAGACATCACCAGATGTATAACAGTGCCATAGAACCTAGTAACTATCCATCAGAGAATAGACCTCTTCATCTAATCCAACTCACTACTGGACTCCAACGCCTAATTGCTGAAAGAAACAGGACCTGTAGGCTATGGCAAAACTATCGTGAACCTCGGCTCAAAACCAAGTACAACAGGCTAGAACGAAGAGTCCAAGAGGAGATAAAAGAGCTTCCTGACGCTAGATGGAATCACAAACTCATAAGCTTGTCGGCTCGCGGCAGTTCCATTTGGAGTATGGTCAGAGCTTTACAGAAGAAGAGAAATAATACGCTTCCTCTACACCATACTCTACAAGGTGACTAGAAATGTGCAAACTGATTACGACGAGGCCCAAGTCATTGCAGATTTACTAGAAATGCAATTTGTTACTCCTAACATCAACAATCTCGAGAACCAAATCGTGTCTCAGCGTGTGGAAGATGGTCTTGTCAACTTTGGTAAAGTTTTGCAGCTTTTAACGAAGAACTACATCGAGGCTAGAGAAATCGCCACCGTGATAAGTAAACTGAAAAAGAAAGCTCCAGGAAGAGACAAGGTGAGCAATAACGCCCTTATTAATCTCCCAAAGAACTTTATTGACTATCTCACCAACGTCATTAGTGACTGCTGGAAATTTTTTTACTTTCCTGCATTTTGGAAACAATCTATTGTTTTGAGTATCCGCAAGCAGGGGCAAAACACTCAAGCTACCGACCTATTAGTCTGCTACCCTCAATGTCTAAAGTTTTGGAGAAAACGATCCTCGTCAGATTCCAAGACCATTGTCTCGATAATGATCTACTTTGGAAAGATCAGTTTGACTTTTGTGGCGCCAACTCTTGTCAGATGCAGATATGGAGGCTCGTAGAAGACCTAAGCACCCCCTTGAACCTTACCAGGTACTGCGGAGTGGTATTCCTCGATGGCAGTAAAGCTTTTGCCCAAGTGTGGCATGAGGGCCTTGTCTACAAGATGATTAGACACAGGTTCCCTCCCGATTTGATTTTGATGGAGAAATCCTTTCTCACCTACAGGTCCTACCAAGCTAAAGTTGGTGAAACTCTATCCATGCCCCGTGTTGTAAAGGCCGGTGTCCCTCAATGTTCTGTCCTCGGGCCTGTGCTATTTAATTATTTTCTGCATGATTTCCCGAAACCCAAAAATTGTAATCTATATTTCTATGCTAACAATACTGCCATTATGACATGTGCACACAAGCCGCCTCACGTTATCACTCGTCTACAGCATGCCTTGAAGATGTTCAAAGATTGGTTTAACTGCTGGATGCTGAACCTTAATGTCAGAAAGTGCAAGGCTATGTACTTCAACAGAAAGTTCAAGTGTCCCCCAAAGACTCTTGTTCTATTCAATAAGAAACTGGACTGGGAAGACAACTGCAAATATCTTGGCGTTATCATCGACTCAAAACTCTCTTCAAAGAGGGCTAAGTACATTCTCATAGTTCTCCTGGGCCGCAACAGCACCCTCAGCATCGACAATAAGTTACTTCTGTACCAGTCGATTATTTGGACCATACTCTTCTATCTGATGCCTGCGTGGGCGACTATCTGTAAAACAGATAGAGCGAGCTACAATCATTCCAGAATGTAACTTTGAGGACCATTGCCCTGCTTAACAAAAGGACTGTGAAGAACCAATCCATCCATTCAGATTTAAACATGGCCCACATCGGAAAGTTTATACAGGGCCTCCTTTTAATTAATGAGAAGATGGAGATTCAAGACAATGACCTAGTTGCTGGAATACTTAAGAACTCAATGGAAATGAAATATCGAAAACCGAGGCACAGTCTTGACATCAACTTTGAAGACATCAGCAACGTTTCTTTCCCGTACTACTGGAAGATGTGATAATCTACTTTCTCGTTCTTTTTATTTCGTTTGTATTTTCTTTCTGACAATCTTCAATCTTATTTTCTTTTTTGTATAATATGGAAGACCACTTGGGTTGGTTAGGCTTCTGGACTATCTCTGTGTATTTCATTCGGAATTTATTCTGGTTCGATATGTGGGACCCGGGACTCAATTGGGAATTGATAATCAATTGTGGCTTAAATGATAAGTTATGAACCTAGTTGTTTCATCGAAATGGGGTTCAGCACTGCAGTCAGCCCTGAGCTCCACACAAAGATAATATTTTTCCGACACACAGGCCCGGCTGGAAAAGGCTGTGGGTTAGGTGAACAATAGTTTATGGTAATTAGACCCCTTTAAGAAATAATAACTTATTCCCTGTTAACTCTTATTGCTTTAACTGTACTGTTTTTGTGATAGGCAACAAATAAATCATTAACACCCATTTAAATATTACAATAATAAGTATTGATGGTCGTGAGAGATAGAATTGTCACAAGATCACTACCTTCTTGGGATCTCGTTAAAGCTGATTGTGCGTACAATGGCGTGGCGACTTTGGCGGACGGTGGCTAAGCATCAGCTGTAGCTCTCATCTGGAATGGCTCCCAGAATGGCTTTGGTTGATGGCGGCTGGCTCAGATTTCACTCGGTACTTCTCCTCATTCATGGAACAACAAAGGCGGCTCATCAGGCTTTCGGGTTCAGGTGGCTTCAAAACTAGCAATGCGTGGAACTGGCATTCTGCTCCTTCGCATCTGAACACTGTCCAGGAAACTCTCGTGCAAACAGCCAGTCTTAGCACTCCTAACTGGGTAGGGCAGCTTCTCGGTTATTTATACTTCTCGGTAGCAACTAAATCATCTCTTCACGTCTGGCGGGCATTGACTACTGCTCTTCTCAACGTCTGGATGGCAACTCACACTTTCTTATAATCTAAACTTCTCACTTCAGAACGTCCCAGATTGCTATTCCTGATTATGTATTGATGATGTATGGGTTTTTTGGAATAACTTGATTATTACAATTGGCTGAGACGAGGGTAAAACATTCCCTCATGGATGTCAATCATTTCTGGTGATAGCCAAAGTCAGTTCTTGGACTATGGACTCCAAGGAGAGAAGCGAAGCCGAGCCGTTCCCAAGGTGTCTCAAGTTGCTCCACCAAGGCGGGGTGGACAAATTTACAAGAAAGGAATCCCACTCTTTCACTGACAATTGATCGTATTATAATAAATTCCCAATACTTCTTATGGTTCTAAAGTCTATTATCTTCATATAATACAACAGGAATGTAATCGATTTAAACCTAATAAGAATAACTTCCGATGATGCAAAAAATATAATAAAGTTGCCATTGTTCATTAAAATAATTCAATTGCTTCTTCCAAATAGACGGTAAATATTAACATGAAAGCTTCTTAAATTAAAATCTGAATCGGCTTATATTTTGGTGTTATAATAAAGTCTAAGATCCACATCACTCCCCGTTTTGAGAAAAAGAATAATTATCCTGAGATAATGTTTTTCTAAATTAATAACTGTGTTTCAAAATGAATTCATCAAAAGCTTAGCCAAACCTCTGGTTCGTTGACCTCTCGTTGTCATCCACGATGCTTTCTACTTGTTTCCATTCAGTGGCAATCTCGTGTCTCTCCCTCTTTCTCTCTCACCCCTTCTTATTTATTTTATTAAATCCATAACAATTAACACATAATCACAAAATAAATATGGTTCATAAATCGTCAATGAATAAGTGGTAATTATAAATATGCAAAGTAAAAATGAAAAGTTAAAATTTTCTCATTAAGATAAACTACATCATAAATATTGACTTAATATGGATTATGTAAATTATAGTGACACTAAAGCTTAATTCCGAATTTCTCAACAGTTCATTTTTCATAGAATATTCATCTGTAATAACCGTAATTCATTATAATTGAAATAGCTAATCGAATAATATTCAGTTAGAATCATTTAAAGTTCAAAGTCACTAATTCAAGTAATTTCATTCATAAATCAAAAGCTACTGTCCATAAAAGTTCTTGAATTTAAAGAAATAAACTCATCTTTTCATTATACACCCGTATGTGTCTCAATTATTATCGTGGAGGTACACTAACTAATATAAACAATTAATGGAAACCTCTAATATTCATATAATGGAAAACACATTAATAAAGTCAAATGGCTGCATTAATCAAGTTCACAAAAAATTGTTAAAATATTAATGAGATTGTGTTTAAGTCTGTTCAGTCAGAAAACTGTTCAAAATCACATCACTGACAATGATTCATAATCAAAGTCAATGGCCCAGGTATCACTGTTAAATTCGTAATTATTTAGAATTCAGTTCACAGTTAAGTCCTTAAAATACCTGGTTATCTGCTGTCTTCAAGGCAGTCTTTTATTTTCGGTTGGAATTGACACTGTTCACAAGTTCAAAGTCGTCACTCAAACGCAGGTGGTAGAACTGGAAGCCCTCATAGCTGTCTACATAGCCGAAGGTGCCCCTCTGCAACCTGAGATGATTTAGTGAGTAATTCCATCATTAGAAAACATTCAAAAAGGAGACTTTCAATGGTATCAATAATTAAATAAGTACATTTTTTCCAAATTAATCATTGTAGTTGCTGAAACTCACTCCCATTAAAAATTGATTTTCAATATTAGATACCAAGTTCTATAGCAATGATACAAACTTCCAATTGAGTAGAAATTCGAGTAACACAATCTGGCGGTCATTTCCATTTTTACAGAAAGATCAGAATTTCATCCTCATAATGAACAAGTATTAAACTTCCTAAACGTTTGCAGTACTTCTTGCAAACTCCGTATTTCCTGCGATTCCTGTGAATTCCGACCCAACACCTGGCAGAACTTTACACATTCCACCGCATTCAAGTTAGCATTTTCTTTGTTTCGAGTCCCGTGGGGATTCTCTGATACAATGCTCCACGACTACTGAGCCTAGACTACGTAAATTATAAGGATGGGGCGGTCTAGCTCTCTCTACGTATCCCCTCTGAGGCTGAGCTATGTCAGGCCCTCGTCTAAGCGGTTCATTTCTGAATTCTCGCCGGTAAAGATACATCTCATCCACATATACAGGTGGGGTGTCTTGGGGCATTAAATTAGTCACGTCATTCTCGTTTGTTCTCGTTCCTTCCCTTACGGTTTTCTTCCTGGGTCCTCCACTCCCATACGCAGGTTTTATTCGATTTGAAGGATTATTTTCTGTTTGTTTCCGCCAATTTCTTTAACAATAAAATTCACTTCGGAAAGCCTTATTATTTCATATGGACCCTTATAATGGTCGGCTAACTTTTTGTTCAAACCCTTCTTTATTTGAGGTATATGAAGGTATACCTGGTCTCGACATCAAAACGATACGGCTTGTTTCGGGAGGCATGATATGTTTTTCTTTCTTCTTGCTGCTCTTGCAACACGCGACTAGCGACTTCGTATGTATCCTGTATGCGCAATTCTATCTCCCTATTCAAATTTTCGTCTTCATCATAAAAAACTTTCTTCAGATCCAGGAAGATGTCAAAAGGAAGCCGCAGTTCTCTTTTGTAGAACAGGAAAAAGGGAGTCTCCCTGACTGCCCTGTGGTAACTTGTATTGTAAGCTAGCGTTATAAAACTCAAAAATTCATCCCAATTCCGTTGATGGGTGTCAGTATAGTGCTTCAACATATGCACAAGAGATTTGTTTAGTTGATCTGTGACTCCATTACTAGCAGGATTTATTGCTGTGAATATCTTTTTCATACCAAGCAATTTGTATAATTCCTGCATTAAAGCTGAGGTAAATTTAATACCTCTATGTGTTAATAATTGGACAGGTAACACGTGTCTGTTAAACACTGTTTCCACTAATGCGCACTTTACTGTTTCTGCTTTCTGGTCTGCCATGGCAACAGTTTCTGCATATCTGTCGAAGTGGTCAACCAAGACTAATATGTATTTGTTTCCTTGATAAGTAGTAACCAAGGGTCCTATAATGTCAGCACTGACCCTCTGAAATGGTTGATCGACCTCTGGATACAGCTGTAAAGGCTGTTCTCTTCTTTTAAGAGGAGGTGCATTTCTTTGACAACTATCACATTCTTTACAATAAGCTTGGATATTTTGAACCATATTTTTCCAATAACATTGCTTGTCAATCTTGTTTTTCATCTTTTTAGCTTTTATATGACCAGTAACTGGAAGAGAGTGGAAGGTATGTAACACATGTTGCACATAGATTCTGGTAATTAACATTCGTTCCCAACGTTCTCTTCCCGACTGAGACCTCTTCACATGGAAAGGAACACCTTCCTTATCCAAAAAATTTTCTGAGTGCGAGGCTGCTCTTTCAGGACTGATATAATTATTTTCTAGAGCCTTAATAATATGGCTTAATTGCTTGTCCTTTGTTTGCTCGACTGCAATCAATTCACGTGACAACAAGGGACTGTATTATGCTATTTCATTGACTGGAATGCGACTCAAAGCATCTGCATTACCATGAAGCTTACCGGGTTTGTGAATAACATCAAAATCAAATTCTTGAATTAATAAATTCCATATGGCTAATTTTGATGTGGGATCTCGGATTAAAAACAACCATCTCAATGGCTGATGATCGCAAATAATCTAGAAATGCTGGTCATACAAATACACACGAAATTGCTTAATAGCGAACACAGCTGCAGAGCATTTCTTTTCTGTTGTACTGTAATGGACCTCACTACCTTTTCACAGTCTGCTAGCATAGGCTATAGGGCACTCTTCTCCTTCAAACTTTTGCGACAAAATCGCTCCCAAAGCACTATCACTCGCGTCAGTGGAAGCCATAAACTCTCGAGAAAAATCTGGGCTTTGCAGAACTGGTGCGGTAATCAAAGCCTGTTTTAAAGCATTAAAAGCATCTTCTGCATCTCCATCCCATCTAAAGTCAACATCCTTTTGCGTTAAGTTCATCAAAGGTTTTGCTATCTTACTGAAAGAGTCACTATGCCTACGGTAGTAACCAGCAAAACCTAGTAAGGGCTGTTATCTCTTTTACATTTTTAGGTCTGGGGAAATCTCTTACTGCTTTAATTTTGTCTTGATCCAAGGCTATACCCTCCTTTGATACAAGATGTCCCAGAAACTTTACTTCCGACTTGATGAATTGGCATTATTTTAGTTTCATTTTCAAATTAGCTTCTCTAATTCTTTTGAATAAAAATTCAAGATCTTCCAAATGCTGTTGATAGGTGGCGCTGTATACCAAGAAGTCATCTACGTAGACTAACGCAAACTTGCCCTTAATCTTCCTAATGATGTGTTCTGCTTTTCTTTCCCAGATACTTGGGGAATTTGCTAGACCCATAGGCAAGCGCTTCAATTAATAATGTCCCCGTGGAATCGTAAATCTGGTCTTTTCTTTGTCCATAATTCCTAAGTAGAAGTACCCCTGGTTCGCGTCCAGTACACTAAAAACCTTAGCATCACCTAGAAGTGATAAGGTCTCTGCTACAAGTGGCAGAGGAAAATTATCTAGTTTAATGACCTATAATCCAGAACGAATCGGAAAGTATTATCTTTTTTCTTAACCAGCAATGCTGGTGCAGCCCATGGTGATGTTGAAGGTTCAATAATATCATGTTGCAACCATGCATACGGGAATCTATATGATGCGTTGAGCGATAGGCTTAGCATAACAAGTATCTATTCTGTGAGAGGTAGTCGATAAATGCCCCAAATCATACGCGGTCTGTGAGAAAAATGCTCTGTAGTCATAAAGCAAATTCTCCAATTGTTGCTTATCCCCTCCCTCTAAGTGTTCCAAATTAAATAAGTTAGAGGACAAATACCACTAAAAATCACATACTCTTTTTTATTTAAATTTTGTTAGTTCATGACGTTTATAGTACACTTTCATTAATAATTTTCTATAAAAATCATCATATTCCTTAAAACTCTGTGATGAAAACGGCAAAATACGACAGTGAGCGAAAAACTGCGTCCGCCATGATTTTGCTAGCAAGCTGTCGATGTGACGTCATCGGCCTGCTCCACAATCCAGACATCATCTAATTGCTTATAATCTTCGACACCCTTTTTTTTTTAAGTAAACATACAAGGAAGAGTTTCCAAATGTTACCTTGGCCATTTTAACTTATTTAATGAGCTCTGTGTAAAGGAATGTTTATTGATATGTGTAGCTTAGGTTAGTAAAGTCACGACTAAATGATTTTAAAAAAGGAGACGTTATATGAATGACACTGAATGAACTTGGAAACTCTTCTTTCCAAATTAGCACAATTTTGCTCATGATTAACATGACGTCGATTTGACCATGCCTTATAAACTTCTTTCGGTATTTGTGTATAACAATTATGCATCACCCTTTTCTGCTCAAGAAATAAGAAAAAAGCAAACAACAGATTTTTTCAGACAGATAAATGGAATCTCGGCAAAAGCAACAGCGTCTATTCTGTGTGAATTTGAGGTCGATCTAATTATTTATCAAAGAAAAAATAGAAAACGAAACTATTCCAAACCACCACTTTTATCAGATATGTGTAATCGTCCAAGCAAAATAAAAAATGTATCTATATACAAAACTCGCTATAATCCATATAAATAAATGAAAATACTGCCTGTTATTAGACAGTTTGCGATTTTTTGTACGAAAACGAAAAATTAATACGACATTTAAAAATTTCTCATTTTCATCACTTATGTAATGGAATTTTTTAAGATTTTCATAGGGATTTTTGTGTGCAAGTTGCGTATGACGAAACGTGTGCGCATTCATCTGCGCATCACCTCCCCAATTCATAATGGACGCCAAACTTTAGCTCCGTCAAAGAAAAAGTTTGAATGTACAGTGCATTTCGACAGCACAAACAACTCTGTTAAATAAACAAGAATTATCTATTGCAGTAGCTTAAGCAAAATGTTGATAAAATTCCCTAACCCTTACTGAGTCCATTTCTTCAGTGTCTGTTACTAGCTGCGTCTTTCCCTAACCCTTACTGAGTCCCTTTCTTCAGTGTCTCTTACTAGCTGCGTCTTTCCCTAACCCTTACTGAGTCCCTTTCTTCAGTGTCTGTTACTAGCTGCGTCTTTCCCTAACCCGATACAATTGACCTACTAGCTATCCGCTCTGTAATTTCTTTGCAGAACTAATTCTTCTTTAACAACTCTTACTATTCCCAACCCACAGGGCTAGGAATGGGAGTCCCACTCAGCAGTTTTCTGTCTGAGGTTTTCCTACAGCACCTGGAATTAACACACGTCACCCCCCCTCCTAAATAATTCCTTCGTCATCTGCACTCATTCTGTTCCATGGTTTCTTTAAAAAATCGAGCAGTCATTAACCCTTTAAATACATTATAATTTCCCGCTGCCACAATGTCTCGATCCTCGTGAGCAGAGTACAATGCATCCCCTGCTAACCTCACTTTAGCCATTTTAAATTTGGTATCTGCTGTCCAATTCCCGCATCGGAGATCTCTTCAAGTCTCCGGAAATATTCATTTGCATTAAATATGGGCACTTCAGTATCCAAGCCTAAAACTTGCATATTATTATTGTTATTCGCCATAACGCTTATTATTCCTAATCACTAACCTTCCAGTCTGTATAATTAATTTCTGAACCCCCAATAACGCTCTTAATCACAATAAATTTTAATCAAAATCACTCTTAAAACTACAATAGTCTTAACTAACTTATTCTATTTATCAGATCAAACAAGTATAATTCAATTCAGATATTACGTGTATGAATCGTAATTATGAAAAAAAAACTTTTCCAACAATTATGCACTCTGCGAGCATGAGCAATAGTCACATAGACACCACGTTTTTAATTAAAATGTGAACACGCTTTTGTTACTCACGCCTTGATAATATATTAAGATTCCTGTGCAAATAATCTATATAGTTGATATGCACCAGCATTCTTATTCATACAAGCAACATAAAATCAATCATAAATATCAAAAATTCTTTCAAACAATGTTATTCAACATAATATCTATCATAAGAACAACCCTTAACAATTCTTAAAATAAAATCGATGGCAAGAATTTTCCTAAAATTTCGCTCAATTAATTATGCAATATTAATTATGCTAATTTTTATTTAATTTAAAAAATTAAATAATTATCCTGTCATTGACCAATATGTGGATATAGCCTATAAAAACATAAAACCATAAAACCTGTCGACTGTGCCAATATGTCGGACCTGGGACTCAACTGGGAATTGATAATCAATTGTGGCTTAAATGATAAGTTATAAAACTAGTTGTTTAATCGAAATGGGGTTCAGCACTCCAATCAGCCCAGTGCTCAACATAAATATAATATTTTCCGGCACAGGCTGTGTGGGTTAGGTGAACAATAGCTTATGATAATTAGATCCCTTTAAGAAATAATAACTTATTCCCTGTTAACTCTTATTGCTTTAACTCTACTGTTATTGCGATAGGCAACAAATTAATCATTAAAACCCATTTAAATATTATAATAATAAGTATTGATGGTCGTGAGATATAGAGAGAATTGTCACAAGATCACTACCTTCTTGGGACCTCGATAAAGCTGACGGTGTGTACAACAGCGTGGCGACGTCGGCGGGCGGTGACTAAGCATCAGCGGCAGCTCTCGTCTGGCTCTCGGCGTGGATCTAGGCATGGCTCTCGGAATGGCTTTCGTTAACGGTGGCTGGCTCGGATTTTGCTCTGTTCTTCTCATTCATGGAACAACAAAGGTGGTTCATCAGGATTTCGGGCTCAGGCGGCTTCAAAACTAGCAATGCGTGGAACTGGCATTCTGCGCCTTCGCATCTGAACACTGTTCAGGAACCTCTCATGCAAACATCCAGTCTTAGCGTTTCTAACTGGTGAATAATACGGTTATCATCATTAATTTAACGGGCAGCTTCTCAGTTATTTCTACATCTGGGTAGCAACTCACTCGTCTCTCCGCGTCTGGCGGGCAACTCACACTTTCATCTAATCTAAACTTCTCACTTCAGAACGACCCATCATGCTATTCCTGGTTACATATTGAAGACGTATGGGTTTTTTGGAATAACTTTAATATTACAATTGGCTGAGATGAGGGTAAAACATTCCCTCATGGATGTCAATCATTTCAGGTGACAACCAAAGTTAGTTCTTGGACTATGGACTCCGATGAGAGAAGCGAAGCCAAGCTGTTCCCAAGGTGTCTGAAGTTGCTGCATCAATTTGTTCTCATCGTCTGTCTCTTCTTACAAGAAAGGAAACCCACTCCTTCACTGACAATTGATCATATTTTAATAAATTCCCAATACTTCTTATGGTTCTAAAGTCTATTATCTTCGTATAATACAACAGGAATGTAATCGATTTATATGTAATAAGAATAACTTCCAATGATGCAAAAAATATAATAAAGGTACCATTGTTCAATAAAATAATTCCAATTTCTTCTTCCAAATAGACAGTAAATAGGCACGTGAAAACTTTTTAAATTAAAATCTGAATCAGTTTTTATTTTGTGGTTTTAATAGAGTCTAAGATCCACAGATAAGCTTTGTGAAAGCGCTGCTTTCGTCCCATCTGAAAAAATGTACACTTCACTGTTCGATTGTCGATTGTCTATCACACTCAGTATCATCTGGCGTGTTACTCCCTATTCTACCTGCCTAATGATGAGAGCTTCGCCCTCGAAAAGCGCTTACCGGATACGGTTGTATTTTTCTTTTTCAAAAGTTGTTGTGGTTAAAGAGTCTTTTATTTCTTTTTTGTATCAATAACCTTATACAAATAATAATTAAATAATAAAGACAACCACATATTTAAAGGATTAACAACTGATAGATCAAAAGTGATAATAATAAAAAAAAAAACAGAATAATCTGGAAAAAAATTTAAGGAAAATATCAGGTTTAATAATTGCCCTATTAAAATAATCGGCAAATTTAAATCTGAGGTCGAGAAATTTAATGTTAGTCTTATAATATACAGCAATAAAAAGAGTGAGAACATTACGTAAGGAACCCTTAGAAAAACGCAATCCCAAACCATCCATAATAAAAAACTATTTATTTTATTGCTAAAATGTTTTATTAAAAATCTACTATAAGCCTGATCTACTATATTATTTACTATATTAAACTTATTCTTATCATTTATATGAAATAAGAAGAATCAAAAAGTTTAACAATTCGAGACGACATGGAATTGAGACGATGTAATAAAAAATACATTTTTACAAAATTTCTATTGCATATAATATCCTAGATAAGACTAATGCTTCATAAAGCACTTTAAAAGTCTGGTCCAATTTAAAATATACACGCATTCTCAAAAATAGTCCTAATTTTCTAGATATATCACTTATAATAGATAGAACATGTTTATTAAAAGAGCCCACACAACCATAAATTATCCCCAGATCTTTAATATTATTAGCTCTCGGCATAATTATATTATCAATCATGTAATTAAATAAGAGGAAAATTTTTGTTGAAATTCACATCACATATGTTTTATAACAATTTATCTTTAACATATTCTCCTTAGACCAGGAAGATATTTTTGCTAATTACCCTTGCAACAAATTACAATCATTAAAATTAAAAATCTTTCGCGATAATTTCAAATCATCAGCATAAGCCAATAAATTTACCAGAGATGTATCAATATTAACACCCAAATCGATGATATACAAAACTAAAAATAGAGAACCCTGTGGAATGCCACTCTTAGCCACAACCAAATCAGATAAAAAAACTGATGTCGTACCCTAAACGATCTTTGATACAAAAGATTTTTTAACAATATTGCATTACCGTCAGCTAAACCAACAGCCTTCAGTTTATCAATAAGTCGAAGACGGTTAACCGAATCAAAGGCTTTCGCATAATCCACATATATAACATCCAACTGACTACGTTTATTCAGAGTGTCCACAACATAGATAAATTGTTGAGCTAAATTCATAACCGTAGAGCGCCCCTTCAAAAAACCATGCTGCCTGTCAGGTATAATAGGTCAGGTATAACAGCAAGAAGTGCTTCAAAAAGTTTTGCAGGAAAAGGCATTACCATAATTGGCCGAAAGGCATCTGGTGACATAAGATTAGTTGCTTTTGGTACATAATACATACATAATACATCAAATACAGTATGTACGCAAAAGGATTCTCTCCAGGCAGATGGAAAACTCCCTGATATGATTATCTTGTTAAAATATGACACAAAAGAATAGCTAATATCTCCATACAGCCCTTAGAAATATATCCTGGTATACCAACTGAATCAGGGAATCTAGAGCATTTTAAGTTACGAGATCGGACGATTAAGTCACGAGGTTTAAATAGACCAAAATTAAATTTCTATCCAAAAGAAAAAAGCCATCATTAGACATGTTCTGTTTGAATACTCTAGCAATAGCATTGAGATTACCGATATTATATAGGTAATTATCAGTTGTATTTATCTTCTTATGCTCTAACAGATCATTGGCAACTCTCCAAAAATTTTTAGGCTCCTTAGCAAGTAGTTTTTCAATCAATTTATAATAAGCAGTTCTGTCTTTTCCAAATAATTGCTTGTATCAACGTCGAAATTCTGAAAACCTAGAATAAGCATACTCACTACTTGTTCGCTTCCAACGTCGATGAAAATATATTCGTCTGTTCCCATAATGGATGGAAGTCCTTGATACCTAGTAGGGAAACCACATCTCCTCTGTTAACATACATTTACATATGGAAAGATATATAGATTTATAGCATTAAGAATGTTATTATTAAAACATTCTAACATTTCAGATGGATCATTCGATTCAAATATAGAGAACCGATTTAAGGGGTCAAGATAATTATATATATTTCTATAATCACCCACCCTAAAATTAACCCTATACGGTCTTGGTATAGAGATAGTTTTATATATTGATGAGATATCAGTGAGGAGTGGTGGATGATATATATCTGCTCTAACTAATTCAAAGTCATTATACTCAACATTAAGAGAAAGGCTCGAATAAGATTTATCCAAGGACTTATTGTGATTATTTAAAACGTCATTATAATCACACAGGTCTACGTATAACACTGCATGCTTCGTCCATCACTTGCTTCCTGAATTTGTGATAAAAAGAACAGTCCTATGTGCGGCTATAAAATTAAAATCCCCCAGGAGCAAAAACTCACCATCATTATGCTCTACCCTAAATGGTATTAATAAAGGCCTCAAAAATGGGATTAGTTATCCCTGGAGGAATGTAAATGTTAAATAAAAACAAATATTTATTTTGACTATTACTGCGGCCAGCTAGCTAAACATGGGAAATCAATCTATTTGATTAGATGGAGAGACGAAATCAACCGAGATAACCTTATTTGACGAATGAAAAATCGTTAAAACGCCTCTATCATGTTTGTTGTAACTTCAATCCCTTCTGTGAATATTATAACTTTTTCTAGTAACAAGTAATAAGTGAACGATTAGTTCAGCCACTTCTCAGTTAAACAAAATAATTGAGCATCAGCATCAGTCAGTTGATTACGTATCCTAGGAAGTTTCGTCCTGAGGCTCCTCACGTTCTGATAATAGATCTTCATTTTTCTTTTGTTCAGTCTTATTCAAAGTGAGCACTTCAAAATTTTCACCTTAATAGTCAAATTTCTGTGAATAGTATAATATCCCAAAGAACCTGGAAATCAAGGTACCAGTGGGCCAAGTATCATATATAAAAACCAGAGAATAAATTACTTGGAATATTATTATAAAATGATGAATAAGTCTTAAATTTTGTTTTTAATCTGACAATTTCTAAATCTTTTATATCAAGATTTCGATCTTCTAAATGAGCTTTTATTTCAATTTCAGTTATATCCGGAGACAATCTGGACACAAATAAAGCTTCTGTTTTTGTTTTTAATGTATCTGTTTTAATAGCTGCTTTCAGTGACGAGCACTGACTTGATCCAATGAAAACCTCTTTTTTCGGATATATAATAGAGTTTATTCGTGATTTAAGTTTAGAGTTATTCTTAGGTTTGACAACAGTTTAATTAAATTGTTACAATTTGGTATAGCTGGAGACGTTAATTCATTTAAATTAGATGTAACCTTACTCGCATAGCTTCCTTTTTCAAATAATTTTGAAGCTTCAACATTAATATCGCTTTCCTTTATAAACAATGCCTCTATCACAGTTAAAATCCTATCCGCATTTTTATTTTGCGCATTCTGCTCTTGCAAAACTTTTTTGTGGAAGAAAGTAAGTCCTGTAATGTCACAACCAGTTTGGTCAAAGTAGATACCAATAGACTTAAATTTCTAGCTAGTGATCTATCCAATGTTTTATTACTAGGTAATTTTTTGCTTTTCATTAGAGATGCACTCCCTGATATATACTTATCTTTATCTTCAAATTCAGGATTGGGGATAAAATCATTGTCGGGTGTCATTTCTTAGTTGTCATCGATGTCTAAGTCTAATGGCGCTGCATTTGCAATTGAAGGGGTCAGCGCAACAGAGGTTTAACCCTGTGAAGTAAAAAAGACATCAATTAACATTATAGAGTTTGGTTTGAAGCCTCTATTGCTTTCTCCATTTTATAAAAGAGTGGCTTAGACCACTGTTGCGCTGAAACCCTCAATTGCACATACTCTGCATTTCCATTCAGTGCACTTGGTTGACCTCAACTCTTTACTAATTCCTGCACATTTTAAATGAAATAATTTTCCACAAACACTGCACCTAATCTTTTTGCCCACTCACTACATCACAACAAACTTGGCATGTTCCACACAAACCCGGTTGCAACCCGGTTTTCCAGCTTGAGAACCGGACATGGAGAGAGTGGAGCAAGATGACACAAGTCCGCACGCCTGCGACACCTAGCGATTATGGTGTTACTTATTTTAATATTTATAGTCAAATTAAAAACATGGCTTGTTTTCTGTATTTATTTATTTTAATATACTCCGTGTACATTTAAATGTACAGTATTTATAGTTATGTTAAGGCCTACAAAACTAATTTAACTTATATAAATATCCTACTATAAATAAAAGAGAACATGGGAGTTCATCACACGAAACAATTTCACTGTGCGAGATTTCCAAAAATATGAATTGAATCTGAAATGTGCGTGCGCGGCGAACTTTGCAAGAATATGAATTAAATTAAAACTAATTAAAGTTGTACCACAAGATTTAGAGCCCTGAGTGGAAAGATCGAATAACAGAAAAAGAAGAGTATGGCTCTTGAAATATTTCACATTATTGAATTTTCACTAGCTGGGTACTGACTGAGCGAGCAGCCTCGCAAGGCAACCTCGGCCGTATGCCTCACCCCATTTGCCTCGCAAGGCAGCCTCGGTTTCAAGGAAACTGTGCAAACATTTGCTTCGCGAGGCAAGCGTGAGCCATAGGTCGGCTGAGCATTTTATTATTCTCAGTTCAGACCTCACATACAGATTATAAAGTAAAAGAAGAAAAATTTATGAATACAGATTGCAAAATGGGAACAAATTATATGAAGAAATGTGTTTTGATGATGAAGAAAAGAAATTTTACACGGATATCTGACACTGAATTTGAAACACTCTACTCTCTTTTAAATGCCAAAATGCTTAAGAATGACACAAATTTTATTACTCTCAGTTAATTTCCTGGTTTATACTTCGCCAGGTGTCTTCCCTTAGCTCTCTATTTGTATGTTTTATACATTTTGAATCCCAAAATCTATTAAAAGAACCATATAATTCGATGAGTTTTAAAATCTTCTCTTTCTCCATAGCGCGAACGAGCGAGACAGGATAGAACCGTCTTGAGTTCACGAGGCATTCGTTCTGAGGCGCCTTTGAGCATCGACTCGGGATCTGTAATCACATATATTCCAATTTTATAGCACTTAAGCACATTTCTTATCAACAGGCCATTATACATGAAGCACAAAAACACACCTTAGAATAATCTGGATCAATTAGTGAGTCCACTGGAAGGCTCAGACTGTCCCCACTAAGTTCGACAGAAGATTCAAAAATGCTCCGTTGTCTTCTTTTCACAATGATAGGCACTTGACCACGATGATCCCACACAATAGCTTTTTCCTTTGACTCACAAAGCCCTGAAGAATGTTGAGGTTCAAATCTCCAAAAATGACTCCACCATATGCAGATGGTGTTTCCCCGTGTAGTGAGTTGAGTGAGGTGCTCAGAGTGCCGTGCTCTACCTGGCCTAGGTTGACCAGATCAACAGCAACATCAGACACCCCCTCAATAAACCATCTACTCCAAACTCGATACTAATATCCTTCTATTAGCATCTTATGATGATGAGCCTGCACACACCTTAATATGGAAGGTGAAACTAATAGACCTGTTTAACTGGCCATGATAGCTTCACAGCAGCTGTGTGTGTCTCAACTAGTCCCCCCTCCAAATTTCCCATCCATTAGTAAATGCAATACTTCAATTCACCTAAGAATCCAAAGACTAACTTCAACTGTATTTAACTCTAACCCAAAACACAGTCTCATCCTGTCACAGCACCTCCCCTCCTGCTGTTTCACAATTGTATATCCTTGAGTTATATCCAGTTTTAGAATTACTAATTCTATCAGCGCTATGAATTCTCATTACAAAAATTCCTATACCCTCATATTCTCCTTGTTAAACTGAATAATACATGCAAATATTCCAATGACCAAGTCTCTCCCAAAATGGTTTTTTAACACAACACGTGATAACATCACATAACCCCACAATCAAGATAAAACAAATATTCGTAGAAACTCTAAATAACTCTAAATTCAAATATCTAGTACCTCCACTATTGTATAAGATAATCATACTAAAGGCTGGACTGAATGCATAAAAGAAAGAATGAACACCCGTAGTGTCCTTCCTCCAAGCAGATCTCCCCCTCCAAAGAATAACTTCAAATAAAATTCTCACAATTCTTAATTCACAAGTTAATTCCCAAAATTCTCTGTAACATCATAAATAATTCTCACTTTACCATGTCTCCATAATTTTCCACTTTACACATCAATAACCCATGAAACCAACTGATATATATCCTTATTAACCTCAAGATAACCATAATATTAACTAAAATTCCCATGATATTCCTTCAATAAAATTCCTATATTATCCACTAAAATTCCTATAATATTTCTTAAAATCTCCATTGTTTCTTCACCAAATTTTACCATGTTAACCTGTGTTGGGCCTATTCTTATTACCCCTCAAAATTGACTTAATTCTCCCACCTCACTATTTCTCCTATCACCATTATTATTCCTATTATCCTGAAAATTCTCTTCATTAGTATTCTTAATATCCACAATATTCTCATTATTATACCCAATAGTATCCTTACTAACTATTCTTTTAATCCTATTATCCAAAAATATTATTCCCTGAATATCAACAATATTCTTAAGTTCAGTAGTCTCCAATTCTGCCAATATATTTTCCTTTATACACCTCTTATTGTTATCATTATTCTCCACAGTTACAACAGCGATAACTCTACTATATCCATGTTTCATTTCTTCTCTTATTATGTCTAGAATCTCTTTTAAAGTGACCATTTTTGCCACAATCAAAACAAACTGTATCCCTTTTTAATTCATTAATAACATCTATAATGGCTTCTCTTTCCATATTTTTATTTACTGTAGCATTCTATTCTCAGGTAGCAAAAAAAAAATTGAAATAACCAGGGAAAAAACTAGTTTTAAACTTGTCTCTCAGTGGATGACTTAATTCTCTCCTTCGCCTTTTACACAAATCACTGCCTTTCAAGTTGGGCACCAATGTAATTAAACACCTCTTTATACCCCACGTTGGGTGCCAATATAACCTATTTCGCTGACTGCACTGCCTTATACGTTGGGTGCCAATGTAACCTTTTGACCCCACTAAGCACAACAACAATCAACGACAAAGGTTGGGTTCTTTAAAAAAAGAGAGCAGGTTGTGTCTTATCTATTCTCAAGTTAGGAGAATTTGAGAATCAAATAAATGTCTTTTTATTCAAAGTTGAATAAGTATATCAATGAGAAACAAGGAATAATATCAATCTTAAATCTAAGAAAGAAGTGATAGCTCTTAACACCAAAGAAGAAAATTAATCCTCAAATCCAAAATTACTTAATTCTACGTTAACATGCAAATATTCAATAAATGTATCAACAAAGTTCTAGTTCTTTAATTACTCAGAGAATAAAAGAATCCTTTAAGTGTCATTTTAAAATAGCTCACTCAAATTACTCTTTAATCACACACATGTCATGACTGCTTATGAATCTTATTAATCTCTTATTAATCAAAATATTCCACACTACTTACAGTTATGTAGTATCAAAACGTCTGGTCTGCAGATCTAAAATCACAAATATTCCACTTTATAGCACTTAGCACATTTCTTATCAACAGGCCATTATATCTCACTAAAGACACATTAACATGAAGCACAAAAACACACCTTAGAATAATCTGGATCAATTAGTAAGTTAGTCTACTGGATGGCTCAGACTGTCCTCAATAAGTTCGACAGAAGGTTCAAAATGCGCCATTGTCTTCTTTTCACAATGATAGTCACTTGACCACGATGATCCCACGAAATAGCTTATTCCTTTGACTCACAAAGCTTTGAAGAATGTTGAGGTTCAAATCTCCAATAATGACTCCACCATATGCAGATGGTGTTTCCCCGTATAGTGAGTTGAGTGATGGTGTTACCCAACCGTGCTTTACCTGGCCTAGGTTGGTCAGGTCAACAGCAACATCTGACAGCCCCCGTCAATAAATCATCTACTCCAAACTCGATACTACTATCCATCTATTAGCACCATATGATGATGAGTCTGCACACACTTAAAAGACCTGTCTAACTGTCCATGATAGCTTCACAGTAGCCATGAGTGTCTCAACTAGTCCCCCCTCCAAATTCCCCATTTAAGGATGGCTTTATAGGGGCTGCAAATTTTGCCTCGCAAGGGTTCTATAAAGTGCAGCCGGCTTACGACTACACGGGACCAACAACTCTACTTCCTTTCTGGAGGAAGTGTGTGATCTCAGGATTTTCTCCCTGAAAAAATCCTTGTCGTCCTCAGCCATCAGAGTTGATCACGCCAGCACTGACCCACCGAGGCCGATCAATGAGGCAAAGGAGATACACGTGTCTCCCTTCTGCTCCCTAATAAGCGTTCAGAAAACTTGGTAAAAGTTTGTTTGTTTCTGTGTGAGGGTGTGTTTGGAACGTTTGAGCAGTGTATTACAGTTTTATTCTGAACTAGCAAAGGTACCCGGCGTTGCCCGGGATAATTACACTTGGATGTAAACAGAACAATCTCAAAAAATTAAATTAAATTTTGCAATATCTTAAAAATAAACACATGAAAATGCTTAGAATTAATACAGTAAAAATTCTTAATGAAAATTCGAAAAAAATCTTTTTAAAGGCTCACAATGGATGGACCGCTCCAATAATTTCTTACTCAGGTAATCTTACTTCAGATGTACACTTGATGTTGTTGCAATTTCCACTCTTCTCTCATTGTGTTGAAGCAAAATTTGGCCTTTCATCACTTTGGGTAGTCTAGCGGTCGCCAATTCTTCTATTTACTTGCTTCCCATTTGCTCAATACAGCACGGAGCTAAAGGTTTGCTTTCTCTGTCGTCTTTCCACTCTTTCTCAATAGTCTGCTAACTCTTCATTATCTCCAGCTACTGATCATTTTTAAAGATTTTCAAGAAATTGTTAAGTACTAAGAACTCTCTTTTCAAAGAAAAACCTGAATAACAGGAATTCTATGCATTGTTACAAATTGAAACTTATCCATATTGCATCATCATTTTATGTTCATGGTTATAATTCTTGGAAAGATTGCTTTAACATTACATCATCATTCTGTGCTCATTGTTATTGGTGAATTGCGCGTTGATACCATTGTTGATGCGAACACAATGGGCCTATTGTTGCACAAACTTTGCCTTGCATTGTTGGTCATGAGATATATATTGTTGGTTCATGCAGTGTGTTTGTGAATTGCGTGTTGATACCATTGTTGCAAAAACTTTATCTTGCATTGTTGGTCATGCGATATTTCTCATTAATATGCCCTGCTATAACCATGAATATCGATTTTTTATCAATAATTATTATTTTTTCGAAATCTGATGTAGACAGTGACCTTCCTCATGCTTTGAAGGTCATGTATGCGAAATTTCATCAAGATCGGAATAAAACTGTAGATTTGTATAAAAAACGTACAGACCCACCCACAGACAGACCCACAAACATCCTTCTTTATATATATAGATAGATGAGGGAATTCCTCATCTCCACTCATCAAACGAACAAACATACGGTTTATCTGTGTTGTGTATTTAATAATTGTTCGAAGGATACTTACCTATGAAAATGCCACCGAAGAAAAGAAGAGAAACCTGCAAGTAAAAGATAAAAAATTATCCTAATGTCAGAGACACCTGAATAATGGTATCTTCGTCTACAGCAGCAGCGTATTCGAACTTCTACGTCAAGGGCAAGGGAACTTCAGAGGAAAGAGAGCTTTGTCTACAGCCCAAGCGTATGAAAGCTTCAACGACAAGAACAAGGGAAACTTCACAAGAAAGAGAGCTTCGTCTACACCACGAGCAGATGCAAGCTTTAATGTCAAAACAAGTGAAACTTCAGAGAAAAGAGAGCTTTGTCTACAGCAGAAACATATGCGAGCTTCAACCTCAAGGGCATGGGAAACTTCGGACGAAAGAGCTGCATATACAATGAGTTCGACGTAGAGTGGCAGAATTAAGGGTGGCGAATCGACATTCTAATCTAAAATTAGGGGCATTTAATTATAACTTTGAATACGATTATTGTAATCGACCTAAATTCTTAGTAGGAAGGATGGATGTCGTATGTAATCTTTATCAGGCAAATGTGAACTACCAGGCATACGTTGCTCTAATTGAAAAGTGAAGTTGCTGCCAATTAAAGAGCCCCCAGAACCATTGTTATCTTACTTATCTGGTAACTCAGCGGATTCCAAACTTTTCCTAAAAAATATAAGGGCATATAATTCAATCTTCCAAATGACATCATTTGGCGCATCATCAATTGTTCAAGAAGGTGGATTCATGCCTGCTTTTAAGGTATAGGGTAAAATTTACCACATAAAACCAATTTGGGTTAATTTATATAACTTCTTGAGGTTGTTGTGCTAACCTAAAATTGTAATTATCCCGGGCAATGCCGGGTGTTCTGCTATTCAAAATATAAATAAAGGAAAATAATGTGAGAGCTTTGCGACAATATGAATTGAATTTGATGCTAATTACCGTGGAAACTGCATGCAGATAAAATCTTGTTTTTATATATTCCATTGTTTGTTTATGAATTATATTGCCAGACTTGGTGAGGTGGTAGTGAAGTCAAACGAACAACGATTCCGAATACCATGTTTCCCAAAAATATGTTGTAAACGAGTTAAAAAAGTGTAGAGATCCCGACCAATCCCTGTGAATGCTGACTACATGGCACCCAAAGAGCTGCATGGAAAGCAGGAAATTAGCAACGAAAGCACTAATTGGCTAATGAATGGCAACTTGACTCTTCTGTGCCTCGTGCTAAAACCTGCATGTTGCGGCTCTGCAGTGTGGTGCGACAACCACGATATTTCCAGGAATGCTTTCCACTATATTCAACAATTCCTTTATCCCTGTCTCCCTCTTTAGTTAAAGAGCTGCTGTGACAAAAATCGCCTGTGTGCAGAGGCCTTAATTGACTCATCTTCACTAAAATGGCAGACCCAAATGAAATAACAACAAAAAAAAGAAACATGAAAAATTGAATTTGAAATTTCAGAATTTGAAAGGGTTTGCTGTAACATCACACTTATGGAAACCACCCTCCCCCTAAGAGCGTGAAGTATTTCTTGAACGTCCCCATAGTGACTACAGGGTGACTAGCGATCGGGAAAAGTTAGGGAAATTTAAAAAAATCAGAATTTTACAAAATCAACAAAAAACTTGCGAAATAGGAACAAAAAATTTGAAAAATATCAATAATATTCTATCAAGATAGATTTTTTATGCTGCTGATGGTCAGGAAAAATAACGTGATCAACCGGGAAAAGTCAAGGAATTTTACGAAATCTACTTTAAATTCTACTTTAAAATTCTAGGTGGAATCTGGGTTTTTTTTTAGGCAGATGATGGGGGTTTTCGATATTTCGATCTGGCAACGCTGATTGATGAATCAGAAAGCATGGATGATTACATTCCTCATCAGAGGTGACCAGGCATAGTCCGTTAAGTACATACAAGCAGAAACACCACACCTGCAAAGAAAACATCATGAATGAGTTCAGGTACGGAGAGGTGGCAGACATGCATCTGTTGTACAGCCAGGCTCATGGGAATGCACGAAAAGGTGAAAGGCTCTAACGCGAGAGGTTCCCTTGTTGACGGCATGCTTGTCATGCAAAATTTGTGGCAATTGACCGGCGCTTACAGGAAACGGGACAATTTCTATCCAGCAGCCGTCACGCTGGTTCTCCAAGGACTGTGCAAACACGACATGTCGAAGAGGACGTGCCTCAAAGATTTCCAGATATCTCATCCACAAGCACCCATGCAGTTGGACGTGATATGGGCACGAATCATACGACTCTTTGGAACATTTTATACGAGTACCAACAATATCCTTATCACAAACAGAAAGTTCAGGCTTTGCGACGTGGAGACTGTACCACGCTTGGAATTTTCTGAAAGGTATCTTCAGAGTGTTACTAACAATCCTGCATTCGGCACAGTTGTGTTATTTCGGATGAAGCACAATTCACCAAAGAGGGCATGTTCAATTGCCACAACAGCCATAGTTGAGACGAACATAACCTTGATGCCACAAATTGCCACATCTCCAGGCATCAGAAACTCTTTCATGTCAACATTTGGGGTGGCATTATATATAGCGAGATTATCGGACCACATGTACTTCCTCCAAACCTGAACGGAGAAAAAGGGGGAAGATGTGTCTTTGGAATTCAGATGACAGATCGGGTTGCAGCATGATGGAGCACCAGCACATTTTATCCAGGCCATGCGTGAGTTTCTCGATCAAACCTTCCCCCCCCCCATTAACTAGCCACCAAGATCACCGGATTTAATGCCATTGGACTTCTTCTTATGGGGTCATGTAAAAATCCTGGTTTATGTTACTCCAGTAGCCAGTGTTTATGACCTAAAGGCAAGAATCTTTCATGCCTGCAGAGAGGTTCAGCAAAGACCAGAAGTGTTTGAGAGAGTGTAACAGAACATGCAATGGAGAATCACGCCTTATCTTATGCACCCTATTATCCCTCCAAAATTCATTATTCTAGGCGTTGCAGAATCTGAGTTATTAACTTGTTGATCTTGATGGCAGTATTTATATATCTGTTCATATCTTAGTGTTCAAATTCGGACCCACATTGTATTAAAAGAAAATGTTCATTCTTGTCACCTCTGTCATTACTTACAGTTATGCACACTTTTTCAGAATCGCCCTATATATTGGACGTTAATGCCCACTGTTGGTGAAATGCATGTTGATGCATACACTATGGGTCTATTGTTGCACAAACTTGGAACTTTGCCTAGCCATTATTATGAATATCGAAGTACTGCTATGCATACATCGTAAGATGCCCTGGAAGACTCATCAGCGAGCCAGTCTGATGATAGTGTGAACCTTGAATGCACCGTCTGTTCTTGTTGCCCGGAAGCTCCCTCTGAATCGTTGTTATTGGGACAGAGGGCTTCGACACAGGGAGTGTCACGTTCAAAGTTTATTTGCGCAGTGGAAAATAACTTACAGAAGGAGGTAGGATGTAAATGTCGTAAAATAAAGAATTTTTAATAAATATATAATAATCGTAAAAGAATACTTTACAAAGCAAGTTAATTAAAGTTAACACCATTAATATTGGTGATCTATACAATTTATTGTATACTAATCGGAATGCGAATCGTATTCAATTCTTTTAACGTAGTTAAACAAAAACTGAAAGGATTTCAGAATAAGTAAATGTCCTTGGGTAATTAATAATCTTCTTAACTGCGCCGAAAACGATATCAATGAGGATGGGACGGTATTTTTTTCCACTGGCAGAAATGGTTTTCTCAAAATTTTAACTGCCACCGGATGTGATCAATACTCCAGAATGAAAATGGCGATGCAGTGCATTTATTTTCTGAAACTGTTACTCTAATGAGTAAATTTACAAAGGGGAATATCAGTATTGAAAGAGAACAGGATTCTCTCTCCCAACTCCTACTGAACAAGAATCTTATGATTACTTGTCAATTCCTGTGTGAAAACAACGAGAGAGACTTCTTCTAGATACTACATCATATAGGCGGGTAGCCCCCATTGCACAACTAGCTGAATAAACTTGTTTGAGGGACGGTAAAGTTCCGTGCTTTCTGCATGTAAGCCGGAAATAACAGAATACGCTGCTGAGCTAAAATTTACCAGCGCACCACCTTCCTTATTGCCTGTCCCGGTTCTGCAATCATCCTAGCTATTGCTGGCTAAGTGCTATTATGAAACCAAGCATAATACTTACGGTTTTCTCTCTTTACCAACGAAATTCGGTTCCTGCTTTTTCCCACCTGGCTGTTGCTTCCCTCGCTACTGAGAATAGAAGCACGCTCAGAAGCTGAAACTTCACATTGGCACAGGGAATCGACGTATCAGCTGTAGCGACTCACTCTGCCACCGAACTCGATGACACAGTAAAATTATAACCTTTCTCTGCTTTCTCAAACTCCCAGTGTGCCCGTGCACTTTCTTCCTTTAGCTCTGCATGCTTTATGGTTATAGCCTCTTGCACCCGCACAACTTTGTCATTATCGTCACCGTACTTGTAAACGGCACACTTTCTGTGTCTATCTATTCGCTTTCCTCTCTTCTTTTTTTCTGCCCATGAAAACCCTTTCCTATCACTATGATCTTACCTCGCTTCCCTTTCTCTGTCCTCCTCTCACGTCACTCTCCTCAGCCTCTTTGCCGCTCTCATCTCGCTGCAAATAACTAACCATCCTATCAAGAGATGGCGATTCTATCTTGCTACCAAATTCATCTGAAGCTGTCTGCTCTTCGGCTCTCCTCGCAAGATCACGTTACACCCTCACCCTCTCCTTTCAAAGCCTTGACATCGATACCATATCAGACTGTGACTTCGCTTGACCTTTTCCTTCGATGCATACAAAGTCTGATCTATTCACTTCGGCCCTAGCATGTTCTCTCCTCGACCCATATACTGGGATCAAAGCATTCAGCTGCAAATTGCAGGAGCTGCTATCTCCTTTCCTTGAATAGGGTATAGATTTACGCTCCCTCAAAGCTTGAATAGCATTAATTTATTTCATTTTCAGAGTTTTCGTTTTAAAGCTATGACTCACTCTTGCGTTTTTAGATCTTTGAGGAGACCTATCCACTTGTGAAGAATGAAAAGCCAGTTTAATATCCATCTTCATCCGATTTTTTACCCTTATGCCAGACATCTTTGTTCTTGAACGTATTCCTCTCATAACAAGTAATTTTCCCCTTCAAACTGGGAATATTGTTGGTCAAAGTAGACATCGGCAGTCCTTACAGTTAATCTTACAATGGGTACATTATGTACTAATAAACTGCACTAATAAACACTGCACTAATAAACACATAGGTTAAAACAAAGTTTCTGCTAATACTTGGCTTATTGTTGTAATTGGACCACCTGGTTCAATTTACACTAAATGTTGTGTAATTCGGACTGAATGCAAAAAAAATTTTAATTTCAGATGAAACCCATATCATTAAACTACTCTATAAAAAGTGCACCAAAAGATAGCCCGAAATCACTATATACCTACATTTGAAAATTGGAGCTACGTCAGTTTGAATTTAAGTTACAGCCCTTTTCCGTTAGGGGGTCCAAATTACACGGGCTTCCCTTAAACCACGTACCTCTCTTTACCCTGATGTGTTTGAATTACCAACAGAGGCAACTCTTTTTTCCACTTACACATAGCGAAAGACGTTACTGGTTGAGTCGGACTCTACTTAAAATTTAATTGCTTCAGCCCTGGGCTATTTGGCTCGATGGGAAATACGAATACTAAGGAGTTAAAACTGGCGAAATATCCTTTGCACTATGATTTTTCGCTGAAATACCTGCCTCAAGAGAGACCCTAGACCCAGTTTTGACTTTATATAATTTTTTACCTATCTTTTTATTGCGAACCTGTAAAACTGATGCTGAGCAACTATGCTCCTTCACCAGACACCCCTGCCAAATTATAGCATCAAGGCCATTACATTTTTAATATTACTGGCACTGACAAAGAATTCGAAAAATTGCACTATCTTCTGAACCACTTAACACAGGCACTTCAGAACTTCCGATAATATTTCTGAAACGTATTGCAAGGCTGCCTGGCAACCGTCTTTTTACGAACAGTATCGGAACTGCCAAGAGGGCAACCTTTATCCTGTATGAATTTTTCTAAGCATGCCCCACTAGAGCTAAAGGGCAGTTGCTCCTCAGTCAAGGTACATTTTCAATAAATGGCAGTTCATTAGCTCCTGTACCAATTTGCATAGAAGAGCTCACCTAGCTATTGCTCCTTTGCATCCTCTCATTGCTACCTGCTATCCCTGCTGATTGTGGCATACAACTATATATCTGATGGTAATCCTGTGATTTATCGCGATATCTTAAGACGATGCTCTAATGCCATTGAAACTAACTTGCTTCTCCATAACCGAAGCTGAATTTATTTATTTCAAAAATGGTATCGCACTTCCGGCTTCTTTTGAACCATCTTTAAATAGACCGGCTTCCTTATTAGTATCACCAGCGCCAAAAGAATCATTAACATCTGATTCCTTTTTTAATGAAACTTTCCTTTTCTCTGACCAATTTTTCCTTCCAATATCGCATTTTTTTTCTGGTTTTTTTAAAATTCCTTGACTTTTTCCGGTTGCTAGTCACTCTGCAATAGATAAATAAACTAAATGAAGTAGGGTAAGGGTAACTTGAAAAAAACTAACCTGAAACTTCATATGCAGAAAGGCAAGGGTAAGGCAGCATGAAATTGGACGGAAGTAGAATGGGTTAAATGAAACGGCCAATGAAAAGACCACACGAAAAGACGTAGAATAGTCTGAAAGTGGCGAAAAACGCCGAAATTTATATCGATAATCCGAAAAAGATCGGGCATTTAATCTATTTTTAACACCCCACCCGGCTTTTATTCGAGACCTGGCCTGTATTTACGATTTTACGGTATTTAAATGCATTTTCTCTCTGTCGGATACTGAAAGATTTTGATTGGCCACTTTTAGATAAACATCATTGAAAGTATTGATATCGGTATTGCAAAATGCCAACCTGCTCAACTCCGAAGGCACTCTCAAATTTGTCGCCTCCACAAGCATAAGGCTGCTAGTATTGTTAATTTCCCTACTGTTTTAACCGCCATCTCCACTACTTTTTTAAACCCACAAACAAACATTATTCTTTGTATATACACTAGGTGACAAAACTATGAAGACACCCAAGAACTTACACTGGCACATGTTTTATTTTTCGAATCAGATTTTTTTATATTAAAAATAACATTTCAAATAGAATATAAAAAGAAATTAACGAAATTACTTTAGTATTTAATCAAGTTATCACATTTGGAGATAAACACGGCGACAAAACTTTGAAGTCACATATGAAAGTGGTAAAACAAAATAACATGATAAGCTTAAAAACATTATATAGTATGAGATGTAACTTCCACCGTTCTTTATTACTTCGAAAATGCGTTTAGGCATCGAGTTAATCAAGTTTTGACTATCTTTTAATGACATTTCCTCCCAGCAATCGACAATATGTGCTTTCAGCTGAGATATTGATGAGAATTGACGACCACATGTTCTCCATTGGGTTTAGATCTGGCGAAAGTGCTGGCCAAGGCAAAACGGTGATTTTCTTCTCTTCCAACCACTTTATTGTTGCCGTGGATTAGTGAATCGGCGCATTATCTTGTTGAAAGATCCACTTTTTTCCTCCCATCAGCGGCCCAAACGATAAGAAGTTGGTTTCTAACATGTCTTGATACTTTTTAGAATCCATTCGACCGTTGATAAAGACTAGGGGGCATTGTCGCTTCCAACCAATGCACCCCCAGACCATGAGAGATCCACCACCTTGTTGCCTTCTGGATAAAATTAGTTCATCCTTTCTGATATCATGAAAGTAACATGAAAGTCCATCAGGTCCATCCAAATTAAATTTTTTTTCATCACTGAAAACAACTTGATGCCACTGGGTTGTCCATGACATGTGCTCTTTGGCAAAATCAAGTCGCATACTTTTATGCTTGGTTGTGAGGGCTGGTTTACGTCGTATGCGTTTTCTTTGAAGATGTTCAGACTCTTTCAGCACCCTTTGTACAGTTCGTAGAGATGCACTGATGTTTAATTCTTGTTTAATTTTTCGAGCTGTAGTAGTTTTGTTGCTTGCACTGCGAATGATGTGTCGGCGCTCAGAAGTTGTTGTAGCCTTTGGTCGACCTCCAGCATTTTTCTCACCATATTTTTCGGGATTTCGAATATAGTTGCTAACAGCTGTAACTGATCGTCCAATTAAATGTGCTATTTTCCGATTTGACAATCCAGCAGCTCTGAAGGCATCAATTTTCCCACGTTCATACATTGTTAATCTGACACCTGAAGGCATGGCTGATTGAAAACTTTAATCAATGTGCAGAATAACTTGAGATATTTAACTCCCATATATATAGCCATGTAAAAAATTTTATGCAAATTTGACTGTTCCAATAATAATGACAAGGGGTGGTTTCATAGTTTTGTCATCACGTTTATCTCCAGCCGTCAGAATTTTTAATATATTAACATAATTTCGTTCTCTTTTCTTTATTTTCAATTTGAAATGTTCTTTTAAATATAAACTGACTTGTTTCAAATAACAAAACATGTTAATAAAAAGTGTAAAAGTGAGTTTTTTGAGTGTCTTCATAGTTTTGTCACTTAGCGTATAGAAGACTAGCAGAGGACCCGGCATTGCCCGGGATAATTACGCTTGTAGGTAAACAGAACAACCTCAAAAAGCTAAATTAAACCTCCGAATTGGTTAAATAATAATACCACATCCATTTTTAGGGATGATCATTCTAAGAAAATTCCGAAAAACGGAAATTCTAGGTGATATAGAGGGACTTTACTTAAATTCTTTTTGACTTGCCTCAGATTAAAATGATATCCATGTTCACTACTGGGGAGCATCAATGGATACTTTAGACCCAAATTTTTCTTGCACTTGACGTAGATGATCTTATACCCTCTAACTCTTTTCGAAACTCCCATTGTTCAGATGTTTCCAACGTCCGTTTGGCTTTTTCTGTTATAGTGGCCGAATTTCTCTGGCCAATAATCGTTCTTTCTCTGTCCTTTCCAGATATATAAATTTTTACCAGTCGTCTGGACTTTTGATGGGGAGCTCAAGGGAGACACGTGTGACACCTTGGCCTTGTCCTGTCACTACATCATCATTTTATGCTCATTATTATTAATTCTTGGAAACGAACGTTCAATCATCGCATTATCAGCATCTTTGTTTCCAAAATATTCCCATTCACACTAAACGTAGTGAAAATACTTTTTCAAGAAAGGTTTGGTTCTGCTGTGCTACGAGAAATGCTAAGTGATAATCCCGCTGTAACTCCTTAAAAATATACGCACTATCTTAAAAATAAACACATGAAAACGCTTAGAATTAATACAGTAAAATTCTTAATGAAAATTAACAATTTTTTAAATGCTCTCAATGATCTCTCCAAGTACGCCACTGCAAATCTAAATAATTTCTTAGTCACGTAATGTTACTTTAGATGTACACTTGATGTTGTTGCAATTTCCACTCTTCTCTCAATGTTTTGAAGCAAAATTTGGCCAATTCTTCTATTTACACTTTGTGTTGTCTAGCGGTCGCTGATTCTTCTATTTACATGCTTACCATTTGCTCAATACAGCACGGAGCTAAAGGTGTGCTTCCTCTGTCGTCTTTCCACTCTTTTTCAATAGTCTGCTAACTCTCCATTATCTCCAGATACTGATCATTTTTAAAGATTTTCAAGAATTTCTGAATTACTAAGAACTCTCAATTCTCATTGAATTCTACTCATACACCTGCTATTGTATTCGGGTATATAAAAAAGACTTTATGGTTTCTGGTGCCTGGATTCGCCAGCCGAGGTTCGAATGCGCTCTCCCGCAATTTTATTTATATCCCAGCTTTTACTCCTAAGCTAGAGAATACACCACGTCTTTCATTTGTCCGTCCGGGGTGTAAATAAACAAATTATCTGGGGTGCCGACTCTTGAGCAAGCTACATATAATTGCCCGTGTGAATAACATGGCGTTTCCAAGTTAATGCCTACCACACAAAGCGATTGCCCCTGGGCCTTGTTGATACTCATAGCGAATGAAAGTTGTATGGGTAACTGCAATCGCTTGTAATGGAAGGGCATATTTGTATCGTGGTGATCGTGGCCTCTATTACATTCGGCAATAGATTCTTCACGGTTAGTCTTGTTCCATTGCACAGCCTTGGTGGGTCGAGGTTACGTAATAGCATGGGTTCAATGGAATTTAAAAATTCTGTAGGGTAATGCACAGCTTGCTTCATATACATTATTGAATCAATAGGTGAAAAGGTGGCAGAGTTGCCAGGGAGCATTTCCTGAATAAGAGTGTTAACATATTTAACGCTGTCGTTTTTTGGAGCTAAAATGGCCCTTTTGCACAACCATTGATGCGATTTGTAATATTCTTGTATATCTGGAAACACTTTAGTTATCAGCTCGTCGAGTGAAGAGACCATACTGCAGTAATTTGAGGGAAACGAAATTAGACCGGTAGTGGGGTCGACAGGAATTTCTCCATTGGCAATTAACAGCAATTGCTGTGAAAACTGTTCTGCATTTGTTTCTCCTCGTAAGTGAACCCTCATATTCGTCTTGAGATCCTTTTTGCGCACATGCCTCCATAAGGTCGAGGACTTAAGACAGGCGTGAAGTTCATCGGCTGGCGTAAAGCGTAGAATGACAGGCAGGGTTTGTCTAAAATCTCCTGCCAGGAGGACAACAGTACCGCCCATCAGCCGCCCATTTCCCCGTATGTTTTGCAAAGTGCGATCAAGCGCTTCTAGTGCGTTTTGTGGGCCATGGTGCATTCGTCCCAAACGATTAGAGAACTTGTACCTGACTGGAGCAAGTTGCAAATGGGCCGTTCTGAAAACTGCAGATTCAGTGGTAGCTTCAGACCTGAATGCGCTGTTCGACCACCAACTAACAGTGTAGATGCTATCCCAGAAGATGCTTTAGCCAAAGCAATTTCATTTCTTCGGCGAATCTCAGCCAGCAAAATATTTATCAGAAATGTTTTTCCAGTTCCCCGGGTGCGCCAAGGAAACAAATGCCACCATTTCCATCCTGAATGAGACTTAAAACAGTGTCATAGGCTTGCCTCTGGTCTGATACTAATAGGGGCCTGAGAGCATTAATGTCATAGTTCCTTTCCTTCCAAAAATCAGTATCTAGGACCTCCTGACCATTTCAATTCGGTGCCTCTAGCCCAAACTGCAAGAGAGTTTTGCCATTAATAGAGATACATTTGTCCTCAAGAAGTATAAGCGCTTGTTTCATTATTCCCGCTGTATAACCTGAGTTAATAATTGGATTAGTACTTTGCGCCTCTCTGAGAATGTCTTCACTTAAATTTTCTTTATATTTATCCCAAAGGCGCTGTGGATTTGATGGAGCGCATGTCGTGATTATAATGGCAAAAAGACTCCTGAGTTGCTTTGGAAAACACGTGGCAGATGCCTCTGCCAATGTCGTGTCCCAGTGTTGATCGTTTTCAAGCAATCCGTGTTTCTGACATGATTATCTATAGCTTTCACACATTTTTCCCTCGAAGGTTTTAAGATCCTCGCACAACGTGAAACAACATTCTCAGGTAGTAGCACTCAGCATTGCTGGCATGAACAGTGTAAACACGGCCAATGGCGTCAGTTGCGCATATGTCGTTTTGACCTGGAACTTGGGCTCCCTTCTTCCTCCTGCAGAAAATTTTGTGTTGCACGTTCCAGGTCTAGTATTTTGGTACATCGTCATAGAGTAATGTCTTTGCAAATGGATCTTGCTGGCACAACTGGAAAAACGCTGTTAATGTTGTGTTTGGAGGAATTGCCACTCTCTCTTGAGCATTCTTTTCCGTAAAGTATACTCTCTGTCCGTTCTCTAAGTGAATGCTTAAGTGGAAAACCGTTGGGTATCGTTCGTGGATTTGAAAATTTAAGAGGCGCCAAATAGCCTCATTACTGCTGATATATCTTCCCAATTGGTACTGAGTCACTTCATCCACCGCAGTTTCATTGGCTAACCCGAAAACAGCCATGTCACTGCCTTTAGTGACGTATTTGCAAATGTACTTAATCGATTTAACAGAGTGGCAGTATTCGACATTGATGTGTGCTTGAAACATTTTTGTAAGGAGAGGGGAATAAGGCACAACCCACCTGTTATCAATTTCGATATCTCTGTTTTGGTTGTTAAACTTAACAGTAACAGTCGCTGTGAAGCCCCCATTTTCAGGTTTCTGTCTTCTGTATAAAGGATAACCATCGTTGGCTGATTGTGTCTCATCAATGAACTGTCGTGGACAGTTCTTAGTATATTTGCCATCTTTCATGCACAGTGCCTTATTGTTTAAAGGTCTGCACGCACCCATGGATCATGTTCTTGACACTACTTCGAATAGCTGTGGATCCTGTTGAAGATCTGGCAGCTCAGCAGAAATTATGTCATTTATTTCAGTCGGTCGGATTTTTTCTTTAAGCCATACCAAAATGTGTGTATGTGGAAGACCTCGCTTTTGCCATTCGACTGAATACATCCAACAGCGGGTTTCTCCAAATATATGGCTTTTCGTAATAACATCAGTAAATTTTATTAGTTTTTGCCTAAATACTCTCGCTGTTAAATCATGAGGATCAATTGGTGAGTGGCCTTCCAAAAGCTCAACTGTAATCTCTCGCCACTTAGGGTTGCACGTAATGGTTACAAAAAGATCCGGATGGCCATGATTGCGGACATAGGACATAGCGTTTTGAGCTTATTCGTGCATGTGCCTCGGACTGCTAGTGAACGTAGCCGGTAATATTACCATCTTTACTATATCAGCGACATTCTGGTCATTAGCCACAGCATCCCGTAGATGAATATAATCATCAATACGCAGTTTTGAGGGAAGCCGTTCACATTCCACTTTCGTGTACATATCTACGACGTATTGATGAAACAACTGGCGGACTCTTAAAATGTGGTTTGAGGATCCCTCTCTCAGCAAAATGCGGTATGTATAAAACTCCATAGAAGATCCTTTTTTTGCGTCGTATTTCCTGTGAGAGGAGCGATTTGTTTTATGTTAAAGTGGCAACCATCGCAGAGTATACTTCAGAGCATCATATAAACGGTGTGTTTCTGGAATCCTCAGCAAATTTTCACTTCGTCTCTGAACAGTTATGTCACGGCTATCGTACTCTTCCAGATTAACCATGCGTATGGCTACATCGTTAATGGTTGGAACGTTAAAACGCTGTTCATGTTCACCAGATGGCCTCTTGTCTGCCCGTATGACTACTTTGTACTCGTCTGTAGGCATCCTTTCTAATGCTGTTTTAAACATTTTTACCAGGTGGTTGTGCGAATGAAATAGTCTCTGCAGACTTAAAATGATGTCTTGTCGCACGACAGATATATTAGCACATCGTTGATCAGCCTCTAATATTTCATCGCCCATGAAGTAAACTTGAAGAAATTTTGGATTTTCACTTGGAAGGGGAAGAAGTGATCCAGCTCTGTGGAAATTTGACCCTGAACCTTAAAAGTAGGCATGAATTCACCTTCTTGCACTGTTGATGACGTGCCAAACGATGTCCTTTGGAAGCTTGAATTGTATGCCCTTATATTTTTTCGGAAATGTTTGGAATCTGCTGTGTTACCATATAAGTAAGATAACAGTAGTTTTGGAGGCTCTTTAAGTGGCAGCAGCTTCACTTTTCCATTAGAGCAACATATTCCTGCGGTTCCCATTTATATTCCTTTCCCTGACATCCATCCTTCCTATTAGGACTTTAGGGTGATTAAAGTAATCGTATTCAGAATTATAATTAAATGCCGCTAATTTTAAATCCTAATGTCGATTCGCCACCCTTAATTCTTCCGTTCTACGTCGAACTCGTTGTACACATAGCTCTCTTTCCTCAGAAGTTTCCCTTGCTCTTGACGTTGAAGCTCGCATATCCTCCTGCTGTATACGAAGTTCTCTTTCCTCAGAAGTTTCCCTTGCTCTTGACGTTGAAGCTCGCATATCCTCCTGCTGTATACGAAGTTCTCTTTCCTCCGAAGTTTCCCTTTTTCTTCACGTGGAAGCTTGCACACGCTTCTGCTGTATACGAAGCTCTCTTTCCTCCGAAGCTTCCCTTGCCCTTGATGTTGCAGCTCGCATAGGCTCCTGCTGCAGATGAAGCTCTCTTTCCTCCGAAGTATCCCTTGCCATTGACGTTGCAGTTCGCATACATTCCTGCTGTATACGAAGCTCTCTTTCCTCCGAAGTTTCCCTTGCTCTTGACGTGGAAGCTTGCTTACGCTTCTGCTGTAGACGAAGCTCCCGTTGTTCAGGTGTCTCTGAAGCCCGGTTGTTTTTTTTTCTCTTAGCTGCAGGGATTCTCTGACCAATGCTCTTTCTTTTCTTTGGTGGCATTATGATAGGTATGAATTAATATGGTTTCTTCAAACGATTATTAAATAGCACAACAGAGATAAATTATATGCTTTTTGGTTTGATGATTCGAGTTGATTTATTTTTTTAAATTAAACTGTAATAGGTTATGCACTGCTCAAACGTGCCTAACACACACACAAACACACACACACACACACACGCACACACACACACACACACACACACACACACACACACACACTCGCACACGCACACACACTTTTCCCAAACGTCTGAACGCTTGTTAGGGAGCTGAAGGAAGACACGTGTATCTCCTCTGCATCATCGAGAGAGACTGCCCTGTCTATATCATCTATTATATCCATTTCCTGTTCATTGTTAGTAATTCTTTGAAAAGAGGTTTCTATCGTTGCATCACCATTTTATGTTCATTGTTATAATTCTTGGAAACGAATGTTCTGTTATTGCATCATCATTTTATGTTCATTGTTATAATTCTTGGAAACGAATGTTCTGTTATTGCATCATCATTTTATGTTCATTGTTATAATTCTTTGAAATGAACATTCCATCATTGCATCATCATTTTGTGCTCATTGTTATTGGTGAATTGCGCGTTGATACCATTGTTGATGGGAACAGGACGGGCCTATTGTTGCAGAAACTTTGCCTTGCATTGTAGGTCATGCGATATTTCTCATTAATATGTTTTGCTATTACCATGAATATCGATTTTTTATCAATACTTATTATTTTTTCGAAATCTGATGTAGGCAGTGACCTTCCTTATCGTTTGAAGGTCAAGTATGCCAAATTTCATCAAGATCGGAATAAAACTGTAGATTTACATAAGAAACAAACAAACAAACAAACAAACATCCTTCTTTATAGATATAGATAAAAGATTCTTGGAATCCAACGTTCAATCATCGCATTATCAACATTTCAGTTTCCTAAATATACACATTCCCACAGAATATAGTCAAAATGTATTTTTATGAAATGTTTGATTCTGATGTGCTACCAAATGTTTGAATCTGATAACCCCGGGCGTTGCTCGGACTGTTTTTATGATTAAATTTGGCAATATCTTAAAAATAAACACATGAAAACGCTCAGAACTAATACAGTAAAAAAAATAATGAAAATTTGGAGAAAAGAATTTTACATGCTCACAATGGATGGACCTCTCCATGTATGCTGCTGCTAGCCTAAATAATTTCTTAGCCACGTAATCTAACTTTAGATGTTCCCCTTCATGTTGTTGCAATTCCCACTCGCGACGTCTTGAAGCAAGATCTGACCATACATCTCTATGTATTCTAGTGGTCGCCGATTCTTCTATTGAAATGCTTTACCATTTGCTCAATACAGGAGTGCTTCCTCTGTCGTCTTTCCACCCTCTCTCAATAGTCTGCTATGTCTCCATTATCTCCAGTAACTGATAATTTTTAAAGATTTTCAAGAAATTGTTAAGTACTAAGAACCCTCTTTTCTGAGAAAAGCCTGAATAACAGGAATTCTATGCATCAAAGTTAGCTTTGCTTTGTTGGTCATGAGATATATATTGTTGATCCTTGCTTAGTGTAGGTGCATTGCGTGTTGACACGATTGGTGATACCTATTTTTGCGCAAACTTTTCCTTGCATTGTTGTTCATGAGATATATATTGTTGGTCCGTGCAGAGTGTTTATGAATTGCATGTTTTTCACCATTGTTGATAACCATTGTTGCACATACTTTGTTTTGCAATGTCAGCCATGAGATATTTCTCATTATAATGCCTTGCCATAACCATGATTATCGATTTTTTATGAATAATTATTTTTTTTTCGAAATCTCAGGTAGACACTGACCTTCCTCATGCTTTGAAGGTCAAGTATGCAAAATTTCATCGAGATCAGAATATAACTGTAGATTTGTATAGAAAACATACCCACAAACCCATAAACATACTTTTTATTCTATAGATATAACTAGCAGAGGACCCGGCGTTGCCCGGGATAATTACACTTGATGTTGTTGCAATTTTCTTTCTTCTTTCGATGTCCTGAAGCAAAAATTAGCCATTCATCACTTTGTGTAGTTTAGCGGTCGCCGATTCTTCTATTTACTTGCTTATCATTTGCTCAATACAGCACGGAGCTAAAGGAGTGCTTCCTCTATCGTCTTTCACTCTTTCTCAATAGTCTGCTAACTCATTATCTCCAGTTACTGATCATTTTTAAAGATTTTCAAGAAATTGTTAAGTTCTAAGCATTCTCTTTTCTAAGAATAATCTGAATAACAGGAATTCTAATCATTGAATTCTATATTGCACAAACTTTGCCTTCATTGTTGGTCATGAGATCCTTGCATATTGTTGGTGCATTGCATGTTGACACAATTGTTTATACCTATTGTTGTACAAACTTTTATTTGCATTGTTGGTCATGAGATATTTCTCATTATTATGCCCTGCCATAACCATGAATATCGATTTTCTTATAAATAATTCTGAATGCTCATGCTTTGAAGGTCATAAATGCGAAATTTTATCAAGATCGGAATAAAACTATAAATTTGTATAAAAAACAAACCCACATACCCACAAACAAAAAAATATTCTTCTTTATATATATAGATAGATAGAAGATGGATGTTTGTTTGTGGGTTTGTTTGTTTTTTATACAAATCTACAGTTTTATTCCGATCTTGATGAAATGTTGCATATTTGACCTTTAAAGCATGAGGAAGGTCACTGTCTACCTCAGATTTCTGAAAAATAAAAAATATCGATTAAAAAATCGATATTCATGGTTATAGCAATGTTATAGAAATATCTCATGACCAACAATGCAAGGCAAAGTTTGTGCAACAATAGGCCCATCGTTTTCGCATCAACAATGGTATCAACGCGCAATTCACTAATAACAATGAGCACAGAATGATGATGTAATGTTAAAGCAATCTTTCCAAGAATTATAACAATGAACATAAAATGATGATGCAAAATGGATAAGTTTTAATTTGTAACAATGGATAGAATTCCTGTTTTTCAGGCTTTCCTTAGAAAAGAGAGTTCTTAGTACTTGACAATTTCTTGAAAATCTTTAAAAAATGATCAGTAACTGGATATAATGGAGAGTTAGCAGACTATTGAGAAAGAGTGGAAAGACGACAGAGGAAGCACTACTTTAGCTCCGTGATGTATTGAGCAAATGAGAAGCAAGTAAATAGAAGAATCGGCGACCACTTCACTGCACAAAGTGATGAATGGCCAAATTTTGCTTCAACACGTCGAGTAAAGAGTGGAAATTGCAACAACATGAAGTGTCCATCTGAGGTAAGATTACGTGAGTAAGAAGCCTCACGAAGTGCCATGAAGTGGCCATTGTGAGCCTTTAAAAAAATTTTTTTGAATTTTTATTAAGAATTTTTACTTTATTAATTCTAAGCATTTTCATGTGTTTATATTTATGATATTGCAAAATTTAATTTAATTTTTTGAGATTATTCTGTTTACCTACAAGTGTAATTATCCTGGGCAACGCTGGGTACCTTTGCTAGTTCTATATATATAAAGAAGGATGTTTGTTTGTGGGTTTGTTTGTTTGTTTGTTTCTTATGCAAATCTGCAGTTTTATTCCGATCTTGATGAAATTTTGCATACTTGGCCTTCAAACAATGAGCAAGGTCACTGTCTACTTCAGATTTCGGAAAAATAATAATTATCGATATTTATGGTTATGGAAGGGCATATTAATTAGAAATATCTCATGACCAACAATGCAAGGCAAAGTTTGTGCAACAATAGGTATATTTAATGGTATCAACACGGAATTCACAAACACTCTGCACAGACCAACCAATATAAAACTCATAACCAACAATGAAAGGAAAGGTTTGTGCAATAATAGGCCCGTCGTGCTCGCATCAACATTGGTCTCAATGTGCAATTCACCAATAACAATGAGCACAAAATTATTCAAAGAATTATAACAATGAACATAAAATGATTATGCAATGATAGAAAGTTCGTTTTCAGGAATTATTAACAATGAACAGGAAATGGATATAATAGATAGGGCAGTCTCTCTCGATAAGGCAAAGGAGATACACGTGTCTTCCTACAGCTCCCTAATAAGAATTCAGACGATTGGGAAAAGTGTGTGTTTTTTTGTGTGTCTGTGTATGTGTTTGTGTGTTTGGCACGTTTGAGCAGTGCATATCCTATTACAGTTTACTTCCAAATAATACATCAACTCGAATCATCAAACCAAAAAGCATACGATTTATCTGTGTTGTGCTATTTAATAATCGTTCAACGAAACCATATTAATTCAGAATATCCTGAACTTAATTAATAATTATAATTATCCCTTGCAACGCCGGGTCCTCTGCTAGTCTTTATATATGGAGATTGGAACCATTGCAAGCACAGCATGCAGACGTTCTCAAATGAAGAATTGGCTGACATGCAATTCGTGTATGGAGTAGCCAATGGGAATGGGAGAGCTGCAGTTAGGCTGTACCAGGACAGATACCCCACCACGCTTGTGCCTCACTAGCAGACATTCGCGAATCTGCTTCGGCGACTTCGTGAAACAGGATCTTTCTCCAGGAACATGGGCAACACAGGATGACCAGATAACATAAACGTAGCGCTTCCGGATGAGATTCTGCAACAATTTGCTGATAACCCAACAACAAGTGTACATGCAGTAGCGCACAACCTGGGTATGAACTACATTTCTGTTTGGAGAGTTGTGCACGAGAATTTGTTGTATCCATTCCACCAGCAAAAGCTCCAATCATTGAAGATAACTGACTACCCACTTCGTGAAGCATTTGCATCGTGGTATTTAGCACAAAATCACGCGAATCCTACATTCACATCAAGTGTATTATTCACAGATGAAGCCATGTTTACACGAGAGGGAATGTTCAATTCACAAAATGCACACATGTGGGCCCATGAGAATCTACACGCACGTTTTCTCCGTGCATATCAACAGCGCTACCATATTAACGTTTTGTGTGGAATTGTGCATGAACAATTAATTGGCCCATACATAATGCCCACTTCCTTATCTGGGCATATGTACAACATGTTTCTTCAGCATGTGTTACCAGAACTCTTGAAAGACATACCATTAAGAGTTCGCCGAGACATGTTGTATGTACCACGGACACTATAGTACCAGCAAGATGGGGCACCACCCCATTTCTCCCGGGAAGTACGTGATTATCTTGATGCAAGATTTCCAAACAAATGGATCGGTCATGGAGGTCCTATTAACTGGCCACCCAGGTCACCTGACCTCTCATATCTGGATTACTTCCTCTGGGGACATATGAAAAGTGTGGTGTATGAAACTCCTGTTGAGTCACAGGAAGATCTTGTGGCACGTGTGGCGGCTGCTGTAGCGATGGTAAACGAGATGCCTGGAGTGTTTCAGAGCATAAACCGTTCCATATTACGACGATGTGAGACTTGCGTTGAAACTGGTGATCGACATTTCGAGCACATTATGTAGTAATAAGACATTACTGACTTGTCTAATTAATGTTCTTTGTAATGATGTGAATAAACATGTTAAAGGTTAACAGTGTTTCCGTTCATATTAATTAATTGAATCCACGTACTGCAGTTGACTGCAGAATCATTTTAGAATAAAACGTTATAAACAAAAGATGTTCAAATTGATCCCCACTAACGTTTTGCCAAGTTTGTTGGTGTAATTTTGAAACATCCTGTATATTAATGATTTTTCGATTGAAAAATGGAAGGAAATATTCTGCGACCCGGATTCGAACCAGGAACCTCGATTATCATGGCCGACGCCTCTACCAAATGGGCTATCGCAGACACCACGGACAGCCAAGCTGTCTCAATCGTGTCAAAAAAAAGGTTGTCACCGTTGAAAGCCCAATGGGAGACGGGAACCTGGCCCGCAGATCGAGAATTTCTCCACTCCTAATCATCAGAAAATTGATGAACTCACATATAAATAATAATAATTATTAACTGGAGATGCTCTCCAAGCAAAGGTAATGATTTTTCGATTGAAAAATGGAAGGAAAAAATCTGCGACCCGGATTCGAACCAGGAACCTCGACTACCAGTTTGGCTATCGCAGACACCACGGACAGCCAAGCTGTCTCAAGCTGTATATTGTTGGTCCATGCAGAGTGTTTGAAATGGTTGATACCATTGCAATGGCCGCGCAGTACTTGAAATTTTTATCGCCAATGGTTTAGCCAATAGAGATTTTTCTTTAAGCCAGAATCTCATTAAAAAATTTATGAAGCATTCAAAATTAAAAACACTTAATCACATGATAATCGCATTGTCGAGATTGAAAATAAAAATTGTCCATATAAATAGAATTAGCCAAGTATGTTCGCCAAATGATATTGTTTATTCGTCGGATTAGTTGAACTGTCGCCACAGGCGATTTGGCGAGCAGACTGTGCGGATGCTGCCATTGTTTATAACTATTGTTGCACAAACTTTGCGTTGCATTGTTGGTCATGAGATATTTCTCATTAATATGCCTTGCCATAACCATGAATATCGATTTTTTTATCAATAATTATTATTTATTTGAAATCTAAGGTAGATAGTGAGTGACCTTCCTCATGCTTTGAAGATCAAGTATACAAAATTTCATCAAGATCGGAATAAAACTGACGATTTGTATAAGAAACAAACAAACAAACCCACAAACCCACAAACATCCTCCTTTATATATATAGAAAGACTAGCAGAGGACCCGGCGTTGCCCGGGCTAATTACACTTGTAGTTAAGCAGAACAATCTCAAGAATGTATATTAAAACTCCATATTGGTTAAATAATAACTTCATCAATAAAGCCTGATTCACATAACGTGCGTTGTGCGTTGCGTCACCGTTGCGTCATGCATTGCTGCGTCAATTTCGGTTCACATAATTTTTTCCGTGCGTCCGTTGGCCGTCCGTTGGTCATGCGTCAAGCGAACGTCGTGCGTTTAGTGGGTTGATCACTAAATATATCAACTTCCGACGCTCGACGCTTGTGTGGATCAACGTTCTACAAACAGCCACAAGCACGCTAGCCAATCACGAAAGAGCAGCGTATCCAACAGATATGTTTTCACACTGTTATGTTTTCTTTTTAATAAATTAAAAAATAGCTATAATCAGTAAAATTGATGGTTAGCTAATAAAAGCAGGTAAAATGTTGGATCCATTGTAATGTGTATCGGATTAGAAGTTGATATTGTTATCAGATATCTAACGAACGCTGATCGGTAAAAAATTATACCGAAAAAAACACGGTGGTTTTGGGTTCATGGCTTTAAATTATCCAGCCTTTGTTCAACCATTTTATAACAGTGAAATTAATATTCTAACCCTTCAGAACAATAATTAACCAGTCTCACTTATTTTCATTCATAAATTATTACGAAATTCACTTGTTAAAGTTATTGTCGGCGATTTCTTTAGCTGGCCCAGTCTATTCCAAGGTGTTGTGATGAACAGATATTTATAAGAGAAAAGGACGAGACACAAAAACCCTGGAATACAATAAATAATAGTTATTAAATAAAAATGAAAAATAAAATAATAATTAACAAATAAGAAAATAAATAATAAGTAAAATCAAAATAAAATTATAAAAGCAAATAAAAGTTGACGTTTCGGATAGAGACTATCCATTATCAAAGCAAAAAGTATAATTCTCTAAAGGCAATTAGAATATTAGAGAATTATCCTGAAGTTATGAAAAAAGTAATCGACAATCGAACAGTGAAGTGTACATTCGTTAGGATGGGACGAAAGCAGCGCTTTCACAAAGCTCATCTAACCAGAATAAACTCCAAAGGAAATACACTGAGGTAGTCAAGAAGCCTAACCAACCCAAGCGGTCTTCCATATTATACAAAAAAGAAAATAAGATTGACGATTGTCAGAAACAAAAAACAAACGAAATAAAAAAAAAAAAAAACAAAAAAAAAACCAAGGAGAAGTAAGATTATCACATCTTCCAGTAGTCTGGGAAAGAGACGTTGCTAATATCTTCAAAATTGATGTCAAGAACGTGCCTCGGTTTACGATACCTCGTATGCCAGTTCATATTCATTGAGTTCTCCAGTATCCCTTTCACAAGCTTATTGTCATGAGTCTTCATCTTCTGTATCATAATCAAAAGGAGATCCTGTATAAACTTACCGATATGGGCCATGTTTAAATCCAGGTGGATGGATTGGTTTTTCACCGTCCTTTTGTCCAGCTGGGCAATGGTCCTCAGGGTAACATTCTGGAATGACTGTAGTTCACTCCATCTGCTTTTACAGATAGTCGCCCACGCAGGCATGCCATAGAGGAGTATGGTCCGGATAATCGATTTGTACAGAAGTAGCTTGTTGTCAATGCTGAGGGCGCTGTTGCGACCCATAAGAGCTATGATACTGTACTTAGCCCTCTTCGCTTTGTTCAGAGCATAGGACATATGCTGGTTCCATGAGAGTCTTGAGTCAATGATAACTCCCAGGTACTTGTAGTTGTCCACCCAGTCCAGTTTCTTATTAAACAGAACAAGAGAATCTGGGGGATGCTTGAGCTTCCTATTGAGGTACAAAGCCTTACACTTTCCGACGTTAAGGTTCAACTTCCAGCAGTTAAACCAGTCTTCGAACTGCTTCAAGGCGCACTGCAACCGAGTGATAACGTGAGCCGGCTGGTGTGCCCATGTCATAATGGCAGTGTCATCCGCATAAAAATACAGATTACAATTATCGGGTTTTGGGAAATCATGTACAAAGTAATTAAATAGCATAGGCCCGAGGACAGAACCCTGAGGGACACCGGCCTTTACAACACGGGGTGTGGAAAGATTTTCTCCAACTATGGCTTGATAGGATCTGCCGTCAAGAAAGGATTTCACCATCAAAATCAAATCGGCAGGGAACCCGTCTCTGATCATTTTGTAGACAAGGCCCTCATGCCACACTTGGTCAAAAGCTTTACTGACATCGAGAAATACCACCCCACAGTACCTGGATAGGTTCAGGGGGGTGCTCAGGTCTTCAACGAGCCTCCATATCTGCATCGGACAAGAGTGGGCAGCACGAAAGCCAAACTGCTCTTCCCGTAAAAGGTCATTTGCTAGACAGTGATCTTGGAATCTGACAAGGATCGTTCTCTCCAACACTTTGGACATCGAGGGTAGCAAGCTATGAAAAAAGTACTAATGGACGCCTTTATATATAGTTGGCATAGGGAACAGTAAGAAGGTATTGGCTGAAAAAGCAGAAGAGGAATTTGAAGACGTGTTGGGATAGGCCAGGAAGGAGGACAAATAAGAGTAATAAGAGGGCGACGAAAAATAATGCAATAGGATAACACATACAAAATTAAAATTAAAAAAAATTTAGGATTGATAGAGTGTCTAGCAAAACGGTTTCGTAAAATTCCCTGGAGAAAAAAAAATTATCCCTGAAAAAATCCCTGACCGTTCCCGGTTAAACAATTTTTTTTTTTTTTTGACAAAGCCCGGTCGCTTCCCCATGCAAGGCAAAGTTTGTACAACAATATGTATCAACAATGGTATCAACACGCAATTCACTAACACTCTGCATGGACCAACAATATATATCTCATGACCAACAATGCAAGGAAAAGCCTATGCAACAACAGGGGTTAAAATAGATTATTGCAGGATCTGCTACTTGCATTACCCTATTTGGGGGGGGTAATTTCTTTTTAATAAATATATAAATGTATTTCTGCTTCACTGCTAAAGCTTGCCATCTTGAATCTAAGGGTGTGTCTAAAAAGTCCGACCGGTCGCGACCAGTCGAAGCCCGTCGCGAACAGTTTGTCCATAAAGTAACGATCGGTCGCGATGAAAGTTTTCATAACGCGACCGGTCGCACTAATCACGACCGCTGATTCCGATCGGCGTAACACAATCCAAGGAAATGCAAATTTCTTTATTATCTACTGTTTATGATATTTTCCAAGATGTTAAACAGATCGTTGCTGAATTCATGAAGTTGCATTTTGTTCCCTTCTGTCCAGCTGAGCAATGGTCCTCAGGGTAACATTCTGGAATGACTGTAGTTCACTCCATCTGGTTTTACAGATAGTCGCCCACGCAGGCATGCCATAGAGGAGTATGGTCCGGATAATTGATTTGTACAGAAGTAGCTTGTTGTCAATGCTGAGGGTTTTTAAACTCTTCTTGACCTGCCTCAGATTAAAATGACCATCTTCACCACTGGGGAACATCACTGGATACTTTAGTTAGAAGGTTTTTTTTGCCCCTGACGTAAAAGCTCTTATACCCTCTTACTCTGTTCGAAACTCCCGGTGTTCAGATCTTTTCAATGCGCATATAGCTTTTTCTGTTTTAGCTGCAGAGCTTCTGTGACCAATACTCGTTCTTTCTCTTTCCTTTGCAGGCACATAAATTTTTGCCAATCGTCTGAACTCAAGGGAGACACGTGTGACTCCTTTTCCTTTTCAATATAAGATACCTTATTTATGTCCTATCACTGAATAATCATTTATTCTCATTATTAATAAGTCTTGGAAACGAACGTTCAGTCATTCACATTCACACAGAATATAGTCAAAATGTATTTCTAAGAAATGTTATGGATATGGTATGCTATGTAACGTGCTAGTAAAGACGAAACGTGTTTACCCGCACACACAGCCAACGCCCCAAGAATGACGCGTAAAGTACTCAAGGAAAACCTTCCCCTAACGGAAATGAGAACAGTTACCAGAACCCAAACTAACTGCGAGGATAAAAGAATACGCTTACTTGAAAGAACAAAACGATCTTCCGAGTAAGGTGAAAAAGAGAGAAATTCAGGAGAAAAACTGCGCTACAAAATTAACCCCAATTAATTACTGTAAAAACAAACCCGCAACCCAAGACTACCTAAACTTAAAAAGGAGAAAAAAAAAATAACACAAAAAATAGAAAAAGCGAAATCCAAATAAATATTTTCCTTTATTGCTGATAAGAACCAGGATAGTACTGAATTGAGCAGGGTCAAGAGGTCTCAAAAAAATAGAGAAACAGGATAGTCTAGTTGTTGGAAAATCTAAGGCGGCGTAGCGACGGCCAACAAGATATTGAGACACCCAGAGTCCGAAGCGAGGCTAGAGTAGGACGAATCCGTAGAACGGGAAGAAGAGAACTTGGGGGAAGCACGGAAGGACTAGAAGATCGAAGGATCAAGTAGAACTGCTCAAACAGCAAATAAATAAGATCATCGACAGCAAGAAATCAAGGAAAATAAAACTGGAAATAAAAAAAAACTCAATTTCGACTACATCTTCAATATACAACAGAGGTAAAAAAAAAATAAATTGGAATCACCAAAAAATTAAATAATTGAATTACAGTGATAAGAAAATTAAAAAAAAATAAACCCTGGACCTCCTCTGCAAGGATCCTAAAGACGAATAACAAAATATACACTACTATATGGACAGTGGAAACAATAACATAAGGGAAGGTGGTAAAATGAGAGCACGGGATGGACCAACAGGTGCATACGCATAACAAAAGGAATGGATGAAGACAGATGGCAACAACATGGATGAGGTCCTGGAAAAGAAAACGAAAATAATTAAAATGATAGACTACAACAGAGTATCGTTTCCTGTCATTAGGAATAGCTGAAATTAGTAATACAAACAGGAAAATTCAATGTTAAAAGGGAAAAAGAAAAAATTCATAAGCCGCGACTAAGACTTTGAGAAATTATGAAAAAAAGTCCGGCTAAGTCCGACGAAGCAATCATAATATTGCCAAAAAATTTTACATGGCTTTTCATAAGTATGAAATCAAACTAAGTGAAAGCGAACCACACGTAGGCGAATGTTCCATGGCGAACGGGAGAATCGATCTTGCTACTATGGCGGGAAAATACTATTTCGAAGGTCCATAAGACACATTTTATCTTGGACGAACACGATCTTGAACAGTTCGGTTAAAGTAAAATCAGTGGACGATCCAAAGTAGAAGCGACGCTTGGTCGACCATGAACACTTAGAAGAATGGGAATTCGCCAGCAAACGATGATCATCTTCATGGCGATGAGTTACAATCTGCTAAGTCCCAATAGCTAACATGAACTACACGGTCATGATCCAAAGTCAAGATTGACGAAGACTGGAAATACTAAGTATGGTTGCCAAAGGATAGGCCATCTCCGAACTCAAGAGAAGGCAGAGGAGCCGATGCTGCTTCTCTTGCAGGTCTGGCTGAATCTGCCCAAGGAAAAAAATTTTTCTACCAAGAAAATTTTTGAAGACTACGAAAAATTTAAATAACACGCGCACGCGGCGTGCCATCCAAGTTCTCAGAAATGTAGATAGTCAGCCGCTCTAGGAAAACGAGCAGTCGATTACAACGTCATTTAAACAATGAAAAACTAGAAGAACAGAGGAAACGCGCGAGCATCCAACAATAGCGTTAACGAGAAGTCTCCGTAAAAGAAACATAATTAATAAAAATATATTATCTTAAAATAGTAAAAAAAAAATCTTTTCTAGCTTCCTAAATAAATAAAAAAAAAAAACAGAATAGTTAAATTTCAATTAACGTTGAAGAACGCGTTTTATATCAATGACCAGAGGCTAAGACATCCCCTATCAATTGTCAAAGAAGGCGAATTCAAAAATAAATTCTTATTTTATTACCAAAAATTAAAAGGAAATCTCTAAACGGCAAAAAAAACCCAAAAAGTCAAGCCGAGAAATCCACAAGACGAACGATACTGAAGCTCAAAGGACAACGGATCAGACGAGTCCAACAAATGGCGCGATGAAATACTGACCAAAACCAAACGCTAAACTAATTGTCTCGGCGAGAAATTAAAAATTCAAATATCCGTCAAGCGCTAAAAGGGAATTCACCCTGGGACGAACAACAGAGGACGCGAGATGTCGTCATTAGCGACGCAAGGCGCGAAGAATCGCGATCTCAGTCAACGCAAAAAAATAAACCCACCAGAAGAAAAACTTAATTAGCGCGAGGAAAAATAGAACAAATAACTTCTCCAACGAGGTATCATTAACCAAAAAAAAACAACGCGAACCGAACGCGTCACGTGATCCCTTTAATTCTTAAAAAAAAGGAGGGGGAACACAGTAACCTCCATTAAAGTAAATAGTTAAGCGTCAGGTCTATAAGGCTCGCACCCGGGACTGCCTACGATCGCACAGTCAAGGTAAGGACAAAGCGCGATAGACGCCAGGAATATAGGTAAGATGAGAAATACGAAACACACAACTTCGGAAGGGAACGCGTAAAATAACTCCACCAGGATGGGAGGAGGGAATCTAACGTAAGAGATCCCGAAAAGTAGTTGAAGGGGAGGCAAAAAAAAAAAAAAAAATTTCAGCCAAAAAGGTAACGGCACGTTACAGCTACCAAATAAGCTATGTCATAACCCCAGCATGGCTAGGATTTTTTGTCTTTTGATTAAAGTATACAATATCTTAAAAATAAAAACATGAAAACGCTTAGAATTAATACAGTAAAAATTCTTAATGAAAATTCGAAAAAAAATTTTTAAAGGCTCACAATGGACGGAGCTCTCCAAGGATGCCACTGCTAGTCTAAATAATTTCTTTCTCACGTAATCTTACTGTAGATTTACACTTGATTTTGTTGCAATTCATACTCTTCTGTCGATGTCTTGAAGCAAAACTTGGCCATTCATCACGTTGTTAATGTAGCAGTCGCCGATTCTTCTATTTACTTGCTTACCATTTGCTCAATACAGCATGGAGCTAAAGGAATGCTTCCTCAGTCGTCTTACCACTCTCCATTATCTCCAGTTACTGATTATTTTTAAAGATTTTCAAGAAATTGTTTATACTAAGAACTCTCTTTTCTAAGAAAAGCCTGAATAACAGGAATTCTAAGCATTATTACAAATTGAAACTTATCTATATTGGACAAACCTTGCCTTGCATTGTTGGTCATGAGATATATATTGTTGGTCCGTGCAGAGTATTTGTGAACTGCGTGTTGATACCATTGCTGATAAGTATTGTTGCACAAACTTTGCGTTGTATTGTTGGTCATGAGATATTTCTCATCGATTTGCCTTGCCATAACCATGGATATCGATGTTTTATCAATAATTGATATTTTTTCGACAGATTTGACCTTCCTAATGCTTTGAAGATCAAGTATGCTAAATTTCATCAAGATCGGAATAAAACTGGAGATTAGTATAAGAAATAAACAAACAAACCCACAAACTACCATCCTGCTTTATATATATAGATAGTAGGTTTTCCTTTTTTTTAATGTGACGCACAATACTTCCTCAAAGACGACAATCCTACCAACCATCGCCTTTTTTCGGAGATGCCACTCCAAATTACCACTGGCAGACCTAAGCCGAACTCGCGCCAGACGTTGTAACAACAAATACCACGGGACAAACCCCAGCTGTACTTGTGCTATGCGATGCAACCACAAATGTCACTGGCAAAACCCAGCCATGCTTGTGCCATGGAATGTTACCGCAAAAACAACAATCCTACCAACCGTCTGTCACGTGCAAGATTTACTTGCGCAGTGGGAAAAAAATTACAGATAGAGGTAGGGTGTACGTGTCATAAAATAAAGAATTTTTAATGAATATATAATAATCTAAAAAGAATGCTTTACAAAGCAAGTTAATTAAAGTTAACACCATTAATAACAAAAGTGATCTATACAATCTATTGTATAATAATTGGAATGCAAATCGCATTCAATTCTTTTTACATGGATAAGCAAAAAAATGAAAGGAATTTCAGAATAAGTTAATGTCCTTTGGTAATTAATAACCTTCTTTACTGCGCTTAAAATGACGTCAACCAGTTCAATGAGGACGGGACGGTATTTTGTTCCGCTGGCAAAAACTTTTTTTTTTTTCAAAGTTTAGCTGCCGCCGCTATGACCAATCCTCTAGAATGAAAATGGCGATGCAATTCTTTTTTTTTTTTGAAGCCCTTACCCTAACGAGAAAAATACAAAGGGAAACAGTTTATTAGAAGAGAAAATGATTCTTTCCGTCAACTCCTACTGAACTGAGCTTTCTCTAATTTACAAACTCAGTTAAAAAAACGTTATGATTACCTATTAATTCCTGTGTGAAAACAATGGTATAGGCTCCTTCCAACCCCTGCTTCATAAAGGCGTGAAGGCCCTTTGTCTGAAGGGCGTTAAAGTGCCGCACTTTCTGCATGTAAGCCAGAATACACTGTTGAGTTAAAGATTACTAGTACATAGGAAAATGCATGAATAGGCGCCTTCAAGATTGCCTGCCCAAGTTCCGCAATTATCCAAGCTATCGCTGGCTGAGAATTTTTACGTAACCAAGCATGATGTTCACGGTTTTTTTCTCTTCACCCACAAAATTCGGTTCATTCTTTTCATTAAAATGTATGCCTGTCTCTGCTTTCTCAAACTTCTGGTTCGCTTGAGCATTTTCTTCGCTTAGTTCTACATGCCTCAAATTTGTAGCTTCATGCAGCCATACAACTTTACCATTATCAACAGCGTACTTGTGGACGGCAGACTTTGTGTCTGTCTTTCCGCTGTCCTCTCTTCTTTCTCTCTGCCCAAGAAACCCTTTCCTGTCACCTGATCTTACGTTGCTTTTCTTCTTTTCCCGCCTCCTCTCACGTCACTCTCCTCAGCCGCTTTGCCGCTCTCGCTGTAAATAACTAACCATCTTATCAAGAGAAGGCGACTCCGTTTTACTAACAATTTTATCTGAAGCTGTCTGCTCTTCCGCGCTCCTCGCAAGATCTCGTGACAGGGAATCGCTTTCAGCCAATAAAATCCCTTTCAGCGGAGCTTCTTGTTAGAATTGATAGTTATTAGAACATAACATTTTCTATTATGGAGATTATGGAGAGTTAGCAGTCTACTGATAGACAGTGGAAGGCGGCAGAGGAACAGTGCTTCGCTCGGTGCTGTATTGTTTTCTTTGTGCGAATTGACAGGTGTATCTTCTTTGATCCATTAACTTAACTATACCAACTGCTGTTCTGATCTTCTGCTCATTGCTAACGATTCTGGGAAACGAATATTCTCTTGCCAAGGCAACAGAACGTTAAATCATTGCCTGATCATTATTAATAAGTCTTGGAAACGAACTGTTTTCTTGCCAAGGCAACAAAAGTACTGTTGCATCAGCATGAAAGAAGATATTATTACATCATCATTGTTGAATCAGCAAAGCAGAAACCAGTATACAGATAAAGGCAGTTTACAGATAAAAGCCCGCGGACAGACGACTGAGCAGGAATCTATTTTTTATATAGAGTAGTTAAAGAGTCCCATTTCCCGGGCCGCGTATGGCTGGGCCACAGAGTTCGAGAGAGTCTTTCTTGCGTCTCAATCTGCGCTTTTTATATATTCAAAAGATCTTGAGCTCAACTACCTGCAGTCGCATTCCGTTGTACAGCCCCCTTTCTGGGTTCAAGTTCCGCAGGAGAATCACTGTTACGTATCGTTTTAATCGAATTTGTGCACTGGAATGCCGCTGATTTTGAGCGAGTTGAGGCATTCTGTTAAGGGCACTTCCTCATCCATCACGGTATCCATCGACAGGTACTCCCTCTCTGTCTCAGGCCCATGGTCCAGCACCAAGTTGTTAATGGTCCCGGGAGCTTCCTGTGTTCTATTTTTAAAGACTATATTAAAAAGCACCCAACAAACAAGCATTCTACAAACACTCTAACAACCACATACACAAATTTTCTCCAATTGTTTGAGCGTTTGTTAGACAATTGGCCCCCTCGTGAGAGACTGGCTTATTTTTATCACCTGATGTACGTATTTTCTGCTCATTTTAATAAGTCCTGGAAATGAACTGTTCCATTGCCAAGGCAACAAAAGCATTGTTACGTCTCATTGTTGAATCAGTCATTCAAAACCCTGTGTACAGACAAAAATCAAGCGTACAGACAAAACTCGTGTACAGATAACAGAGAAAGAATCTATTTTTTATATTCTAGACATGATTTTAAATTTTAATATAAGATTGATATCAGGGATAAGGGAACATAGGCATCTTTCTCTTTTATACTTCATAAATTTATTTTAAGTTTGCATGTTTCAAAGAGAATACATGTATGTCCTTAATTAGTTTTGAAAAGTTGGTTTTATATGTCAAATTTGACAAATATTTTGATTACACTGATAGAAAAATTGTAAAAGAGACTTAGCAGTTTTAAAATTAGGTTACTGGGTCATTCCATTTCAAGAGGTGTAAATTTGAAAAAACTTTTATGACACCATCTTCAATTTCATTGAAACCTTGTGTAGGTATAGTTTTATCCTTGAACTGATGTTGTGCAAAGTCTCAGTTTGATTAGTAGTATATGAGGGGTGCCAGGGTATCCGGAAAAGGGTTGCCTACGCAAGGCAAACGCGGGCACGAATAAATTGCCAAGTGTGAAGTGCTGGTATTGTGGAGCCATGATAGCTATTACCCTGAAAAAGGCAACCTAGGACAATTTTTTTTGCTGTACATGATGGTTGTAGTGCCAAGTTTTGGAAATGGTTAATTTTCATGTCATTATTCCACAAACTTTCCCAAATAATCCGTTGTGTCAATTTGTGTCAGACTTTTTATGAAACCAAACTTTCTGGAAACTTGTGTTTTGGTGAGCTAACTAAGCCCGTCACTGCAGTTAAGTTGGAAAAGTTACAGCTATCTAGCTCACTTTATTGTCCAAATATGTGCTATTGAAAATTTTTCGCAGGAAAATTTGAACATTTTCAAAGCCAACTAGCACAAAACCTTTTTCTCCAATCAATTACTTTTGGTCACCGTTGGAAAGAGCAGGTTTTGTTCTTTAAGAATCAGCTGGTGAATCTTGTGATCAAAAGAACGTAACATGACCATTCTACGTCATTTGAGGCTTTGTTCAACACATACACCAAGTTTCATCAGGATACAACACATGTAGTTTAGGCACAACTTGCAGTCTCATTAAATATGTTCTTCATTCATTTTTACATATTGTTGTTAACTTAATTTTCCTTCTACTAATTTTCAGGAATATAATGTGGCTTTCATGGAAACAAGTGCCAAATCAGGAATGAATGTAGAATTAGCATTTATGGCTGTTGCAAGGTAAGTGTATAAATGAAAAACATTTGAAAGCTGTGAGCAGTGTCATTTAGCGGTTAAAATGTTCATTTTGATATTAATGTTTATAAAATAAAAAAATACCAAATTTTAACATTCCAGCCATCCTAATTATATTCAAATTCAAATCAATTCAATGGACGTTGAGTGTTCTTAATAGGATAGCTGGAGCATAAGTCAGACATATTTTTTTATTTATAGAAAAAAAATTCTAACAGAATCCGCCTAGGGCCAGTAAGGCTCAAGGCCGACATGTTAGGTCCCTGGTGGATTATACAATAAATACACAGGTAAATTAAACAGATCTAGGTTAGTAGGGGAATTTGAGAGATATTTCTTTAGACTATATTTAAAGGTAGTCAAAGAAGACGAAGAACGGATTTCATTAGGAAGGTTAATCCGAAGTCTAATGCCAGAGTTGGTTATACTTTTAGGTGTATTTGGTCAAAGGGATAGTTAATGTGTCTTTGTTGCGGAAATTATAAAGATCGGGTGGTTTGGGATTAAAAGTGGTTTTGGGGGAGCGAAGAGATAAGTTTGTTATTTAATTCTTTAAAAATAAAGAGAGCGAGATGAAACGAATGTAAATAGTAAATAGAAGTAATGCCTGTTATGGGGAATAGATGCGAAACTGGATCGGATTTTTTAAATTTGAATAGATTGCGGACGAACCATTTCTGGATACGATACAGAGATTGAGATTAGTTTTAGTGATAGTGCCCCAAAATTGAATACCGTATATGAGGAAAGATTGAATAAGGGCAAAATAAAGAAGAAGCAAAATGTTTTTTTGGTAAGTAATGAAGTCGTGAGAAAAGACCAAGGCGGTAATTTAAGGTAGAGGCCAGAAAATTAATGTGGGCGTCCCAAGATAAGTTATATGAAAGGAAAATCCCTAGGAATTTAACAATTTTAACAGGGGCAAGTACTGTAGTGTGATATATTAAAGAAAAATTAAAGAGATCGAGCTTCTTGTTCTTTTGATGGAAAATAATGTAATTCGTTTTCTCGAGGTTTAAATGAAGATGGTTTTGTATATTCCAGCTTCGTAAATTACTAAGTGCAAAGTTAAGAGAACATTGAATCGCAGAAAGGGAATAGTCAGAGCAAAGTAAAGTTGCATCATCAGCGTAAGAATCATGGTTAGTGGAAAAAGTGATAAAGGAAGGTCATTAATAAATAGATTGAAAAGCGGGGATAGGATGGAATCCGGAGGGACACATATATTACGGGTTAACATAGTTGAAGTTTGATTACAGAGGGAAAGAGTGTATTGTCTATCTTTCAAGAATCTGGAAATCCATTGAAGAGGGGGTCTTCGAATATTATAGAAATTGGTTAGTTTAAATAATAAAAGATCATGAGGAATCGAATCAAATGCCTTAGAGTAATCTAGAAAAATTGCCGCAGTGATTTTGCCTTTCGCCATGTTAGAAATAATATGTTCGATTAACTCGAAACAAGCCGTGGTAATGTTACGTTTGGGTGAAAACCCATGTTGAACCGGGGAAAGATAATCGTTAGTAAATATTTATGAGGAAAGCCGAGAATTAAAAAGTTTTTCAAAAACTTTTGCAAAAAGTGGAAGAGTGGGAATGGGGCGATAGTTAGAAAATTCCGTGTGATTACCTTTTTTAAAAATGGGTATGACTTTAGCGGATCGGAGGCGTTCTGGATATACTCCTTGTGAGATAGAAACATTGAATAGAATGGTGAGCGGAATAGAGAACCCAGAACAGGCACCGATCAGAATGACTGGGTAGATGTCAAGACTATCTGGGCAGAAGGAGGACTGAAAACTGAGGATAATGTTGGAAACCTCCTCTACGTCAGTGGGCTTAATAAACAGAATTAGTGGGTTTTGGTTGAATGTAGTGTGGATACCCCGAATTAGAAGGAGAGTTAACAGGGGGTTGAGGCAGAAGGACGTTTAGAAAAAAAGTAGTCTGAGTTGATAGCAGAAGGGTTTGAGCACGGCGTAATGGGGGGGGGGGGAATGGCCATGAAGTAATTTTTTTAATAGACCTCCATTTCGCCTTATCATTAGATACCCTATTGAAAAAGTTGGCAAAGTAGGACTGTTTCGCCTTGTTAATTTGCGCACGTAATTAGAGAAGGAGCCAAAAGAATGCTTAGTATGATTGTTAGGCGTCCGTCTAAATTTTTTGTAGATTGAATTTTTGTGCTTAATCAGTGATAGAATGGTCGGAGTGATCCAAGGTTTCGTGTACTGGGGTTTAAACGTGTCCATGAGGGCCGGTTTGGGCGGGAAATAACGATCCATGCCCACCTGAAGATGGGCGAGAAATACATCGAATAAGGTATTGATATTGATTTCGGAGATCAATTAAGTTGTACCAATCAGTTAATTCAAGAAATGAGTTAAAAATATGAATTCGTTTAAAAGATATCGTAATTACTGGAGGGGGAGGAGAAACGGAAAAATAGTTGAAGTAGAAGCTTGAAAAGTGAAAATAGGAAAATGATTAGAAATGTGCCCGTCAATTGAGCCACTATTTATATTATCGCGGGGAAGAGAAAAGAATTGATCAATCCGGGAATAAGTATTGTGAAAATTGGAGTAATGTGTGGGAGAAAGAATTAATGGCGATATCCGTAGTCTAGAAGAAAGGTCAAGAAGTGATAATAGAAGAGGGGTTTGAAAAATCTGTATTGAAAAAAATTGTAAAAATGTGGTAAATATGCCTGAGGAGGGACGATAGATAGATATGAAGTAAAATTTATCATTAATTAAATTGGTAATAATTTCAAAGTCAGGGATGTAGATGGAATAAGAGGTGATGGGTAAATAATGTAAGGTATTAAGAAGGTAAATAGCCAGACAGCCTCCTCTTTTAGAGGGACGGTGGATAGCCTCAATAGTATAATTATTTAGAGGGGGCAAGTCTAAAGAGGATTTTGTCCAGGTTTCGGAAAGGGATATAACATGGGGTAGAGTATGAAGAAGGCTGAGAGAAGCGAAAGGTAAGATGAATTGGCGAGAAGACTACGGATGTTTAGACTAAAGAAGAATAAAGATGTAGGGGAGTTGTTAGAGATGTTCTGGATGATGGTGTTCAGTTCGTTAGTCGATGTTAGTTAGTAGATGAAACCATAAAATGAATGAAACCATATTTTGCTCCATTTTTACATTTTTGTTTCACATTTCTGAAAAGGGGTTTCTTATCATTTCTATTAATAGTTATTGCATTCACTAAAATGAGTATAACATATGCTTGTTGTAAGCTTACAGTGTTGTAAGGACTAAAACTAGAAATCTATATTTGAAAGCAATTGATATCCAAAATTTGTATAATCTTATATTGAATTAATAAGGAAAATAATTATACATCGCCTCAGAATCATGTTTATCATCGCACAAAAATAATTCATAGAAGAGTTATCAGCATTGTTCCTATCAAAAAAACTGGTAGACACTTTACAGTAACAAACAAAATAAGAATAATAGTGAAAAAGGTCTAAGAATAGCAAAATGTTAATGTTTTATTAAACCCATGCGTTTCGAAATAACATTTCATCATTAGGGTAGGCAACTAAGGTTTTGTAACCTTACTTTTCGATGATCCCTCGTAATATTTTTGCCGTACGAATTATTTTTGGGAAATTGTATACTTCTTTCTACGAGGGGCGATTGATAAATAAGGTCTCCATGGCTGTAACTTTTTTATTTCTTAACCGATTTTCAAAATTCTTTTTGTATCTTATACTCACATTTGTCCTTTATGTAATGCGCTATTCACTTTTCGACATAGTCCCCATTCCTTTCCAAGCATTGCGCCAACGCGTGACTAGTTGGATGAACCCGTCGGAGAGGAATTCCGTAGTTGTATTCGACACCAGAATTGAATGGCAGCGTTTATCTCGCCGTCGGAACCAAGTCATGTCTCTTAAGGGGCTCTTTCTTTTTTGGGAAGTGGTGAAAGTCGCAATGTGCAAAGTCTTTCATTTTTGAACTGCAATTTTTCATCTTTGAACTGTAGGCGCTGCAACGCTCTGGTGTGTGGTGACTCGTGTGCTGGCGGACGTTATCTTACTCCATAAGAGGGTCCAAAGCTACCATTCAATCCTGGTGTCGACAACAACTCCGGAATTCCTCTCTGACGGGTTCACCCAACTAGTCACGCGTTGGCGCAATGCATGGAAAGAGATGGGGACTATGTCGAAAAGTGAACAGTGCATTACATAGAGGACAAATGTGAGTATAAGATACAAAAAGAATTTTGAAAATCGGTTAACAAATAAAAAAGTTACAGCCATGGAGACCTTATTTATCAATCGCCCCTCGTAAATCAATGTTTCTACGTTCAGTACTCGGGGGTTAATTTTTGTGCTATTCTAACTTACTGATAGAAAGCCAGTAATTTTTGAGAAATACAATGATGTGAATCTGTTTTTTATAAAATTTGGAATGATATTATTCTTCCTATAAAGGTCTAAGTATACTTAAACACTATTTGCAAAAAGTTAAATTATCCGGATTTGATTTTTCTTTTAATATTAAATCGCTATATATGAGTGTACATCTAGAAGATAACATTGATGTCTGCATATATAAAGAAGGATGTTTGTTTGTTTGTTTGTTTTTTATACAAATCTACAGTTTCATTCCGATCTTGATAAAATTTCGCATACATGACCCTCAAAGCATGAGAAAGGTCACTGTCTACCTCAGATTTCGGAAAAATAATAATTATCGATAAAAAATCGATATTTATGGTTATGGAAGGGCATATTAATTAGAAATATCTCATGACCAACAATGCAGGACAGGGTTTTTGCAACAATAAGTATCAACAATGGTATCAACACGCAATTCACATACACTGTGCACGGACGAACAATATGTAACTCATGACCAACAATGCAAGGCAACGTTTTTGCAACATAGAATTCAATGCATAGAATTCCTGTTATTCAGGATTTTCTTAGAAAAGAGAATTCTTAGTACTTAACAATTTCTTGAAAATCATTAAAAATGATCAGTAACTGGAGATAATGAGTTAGCAGACTATTGAGAAAGAGTGAAAGATGATAGAGGAAACACTCTTTTAGCTCCGTGCTGTATTGAGCAAATGGTAAGCAAGTGAATCAGCGACCGTTAGACTACAGAGTGATGAATGGCCAATTTTTGCTTCAAGACATCGAAAGAAGAAAGGAAATTGTAACAACATCAAGTGAACATCTAAAGTAAGATTACGTGAGTAAAAAATTATTTAGACTAGAAAGCGTCCTTGGAGAGGTCCATCCATTGCGAGCCTTAAAATTTTTTTTTCGGTAAATCAAGTTCCCGTATATCACCTAGAATGGATTTTTTTAGTGAAGAGGTAAATTCATGTCTTTCGGATATTTCTTAGAATGGATAGTCCCTTCGCTCTATATTGTAGTGATTGAGTTATTATTTAACCAATTTGGATGTTTTAACTTAGCTTCTGAGGTTTTTCTGTTTACCTACAAGCGTAATTATCCCGGGCAATGCCGGGTCCTCTGCTAGTTATCTATATATAAAAAGAAGGATGTTCGTTTGTTTGTGGGTTTGTTTGTTTGTTTTTTATAAAAATCTACAGTTTGTTTCGCATACATGACCTTCAAAGCATGAGCAAGGTCACTGTCTACCTCAGATTTCGGAAAAATAATAATTATCGATAAAAAATCGATATTTATGATTATGGAAGGGCATATTAATTAGAAATATCTCATGACCAACAATGCAAGGCAAAGTTTGTGCAACAATAGGCCCCTCGTGTTCGCATCAACAATGGTCTCAATGCGCAATTTCCTCAATAACAATGAGCACAAAATTACTCAAAGAATTATAACAATGAACATAAAATGATGATGCAATGACAGAACATTCGTTTCCAAGAATTATTAGCAATGAACAGGAAATGGACATAATAGACGATATAGATAGGGCAGCCTCTCTCGATGATACAGAGGAAGTACACGTGTCTTCCTTCAGCTCCCTAACAAGCGTTCAGGCGATTGGGAAAAGTGTGTGTGTTTCTTTGTGTATTTGTGTTTGTTCACCTACATGCGCAATTATCCCGGGCAACGCCGGGTCCTCTGCTAGTCTACATATATACAGGGTGTTTCAAAATTATGTACAATAAATTTAGTGACATATTCTTCAGGTTAAAAGAAGACGAAAATGTTCTATAGGACTTTGCCTGGAAACGACTTATTTACGCGATACAGCCAACTAAACCCGTGGCTCCAAATTACAGGAATTGTTCAAAGTGCCCGCCACCAGCTCGCACGCACCCTTCGGCTCGTTGCATGAGCGACCGTCTGATGTCATGGAAGAGTTCGTCGCCATCATTACGAACGGTTTGTCATGCATTTTCAATTCGTTGTCGCAGATCCATAATGTCAGGAACTTCTGTGCTGTAGACGATCGTTTTCACATGATCCCACAGAAAAATGTCCAAGGGATCGATGATCCATAAGGTCAGGTGATCTTGCAGGCCAGGCTACCGGTCCACCTCGACCTATCCACCGATTCGTGTATGCAGCATTAAGGTGTGCTCGCACAACATGGCTGAAATGTGCTGGAGCGCCACCATGCATGAACCACATGTTAGATCTTATCTAGGAACATCTTCCAGTAATTCAACGAGGAACATCTTCCAGTAATTCTGGCAATGCATTCTGCAGAAACAAATGATACGTTCACCCAGTCAATCGTGTCGGCAACACATAAGGGCCAATTAAGTTATTTCCGACAATTCCACACCAAATGTACACGGAGAAACGCTCTTGATGCGCTCGAGCTCTGGTAACATACGGGTTAGAATCTGCCCAATGGTGCTGGTTGTGAGAATTTACGATTTCTGTCCGGGTGAAGGTTGCTTCGTCCGTGAAAAGTATCTGGCTGAGACAACTAGGGTCTGCAGCATGACGACGTTGTATCCATTGGCAAAATCGTTGTTGGTGTGGATAGTCCGTTGGGTTCAGTGCCTGAAACAGCTGCAGATGGTATGTATGCAAAAGCTGACTGTGAAGAATGCGCCAAACAGATGAGTGCGGAATGTGTACCATGGAAGAAATACGACCGGTGCTTGTCTGTGGTTCATAATGTATGATGTCAATTATCACATCCTCCTCATCCGGAGAATGTGCTACAGGCCGCTCTTGTCCTGTTTGACGGCCAAAGGAACCACGCTCCCTCAAATGTCTGTCGACAGATACAGATGTTCGGTTATTTGGCAAACGTCTATTCGGAAAGCGTTCTTGGTAGAGTCTTCTTGCTTTCACAGCATTTCCGTCCGCAAGACTCAACATTAGGTGCATGTCGGTATATTCTGCACTGGGATACGTGTACATGACTTTTTTTTTTTACGTAAATCGTAATGCGTATGTCAAAGCAGCAAATGTTCTGAAATTGATATTCCTAGTGGATGTACAGTAGTGAAACTACAGTAATGGAAACAACCGTACACAACTAATTGAACAACCCTAAAGGAGGTTTAAATGGAACAAACCACTCAACCTAATGTTGGGTCGAAACGCTGGAACTGCTACAGTATCGTCCGCTAACTACCGTTCTTCCCTACTGTATGGTATAGGATTACTCGCAAACAAATCGTTTCCAGACAAAGTGCTATAGAACATTTTCGTCTTCTTTTGACCTGAAGAATATGTCACTAAATTTATTGTACATAATTTTGAAACACCCTGTATAACAAAGGATGTTTGTTTGTTTGTGGGTTTGTGCGTTTATTTGTGGGTTTGTTTGTTTGTTTTTTATACAAATCTACAGTTTTCTTCCGATCTTCATAAAATTTCGCATACATGACCTTCAAGGCATGAGGAAGGTCACTGTCTACCTCAGATTTCGAAAAAATAATTATTTATAAAAAATCGATATCCATGGTTATGGCAGGGCATATTAATGAGAAATACCTCATGACCAACAATACAAGGCAAAGTTTGTGCAACAATAGGTATCAACACGCAATTCACAAACACTCTGCACGGACCAACCAATATATATCTCATGACCTTCGGAAATGTGATTTCTGCCACAAGACCGTGCACAAATTCCACCAGTGCCAGGAGAGGTCAGATGCTCTATCTCCTCATGCTGCAAGAAATCCTGCACATCCTCCGCTGTTCCATCCCGAAGAGGGTGTATGCTGATGACATCCGCCAGGTGAAAAGCGAGATCAACGCTATAATGATCCGCAGGGCCGCCGGCGTAGCTCTCAGGGCCAAACTATCCTGAGCGTCTGACGTCCGGAATATGTCGTCAGCTGTGTTCGCTGAGGAGAGGCGTTGCACCAATAAGAAGAGGTGCCATCGTTAATTGTTGGAGAATGGGACAGTGGAAGCGGACGCTGACATCTTGTCTGCTTTCCACTCTCATTTTTCATCATTTTTTGGCCACCCAGTCTTTCCGTCCGAAGCCACAATGAAATGGATCGAGGCACATAGACCTTTCACTGCCCTGTCAATTATCCGTCCCTTTTTTGAAGATGAAGTCAAGAAGTTTCTCTTGATTAGATGGCATCCCGTATTCATTCTATAATGCGACTTGGAAACGTCTTGGGCCTTTCCTGGTGCAAGTGTTCAATTCCATTCTTAAGGACCCTTCCTCCATTACATCGGACTTTACTGGGGGAAAATCATCTTGTTCCCTAAGGTACCAGATCCTGAACTTGTCACCCAGTGGAGGCCTATTACTCTACTTAACACAGACTAAAAGGTCTTCACTGGTGTGCTCCAACAATGGCTCAAATGCTTCGCCGACGAGTTCTTCGATCCGGGACAATCCTGCTCCATTCCATCTCGCAGGATGTCCGACAACTTCAATACCATCAAATGTGTTATGGTGGAAGCGTGTGTGCGCCGTCAGACTCTTGCCGTGCTAAGTCTTGACCAGGAAAAGGCCTTTGACAAGGTGAATCACGTGTTTGTTTTCCGAGTGTTTCACCATCTTCATCTTCGGAAATTTGCTACGATTATCTCAGCACTGTATGCTTCTGCCACATCAGGGGTGGCGATTAATGGCTCCAATTAACCTTTCTTCAAACTGTCCAAAGGCGACAGGCAGGGGTGTCCCATCTCTCCCCTGTTATACATATTCTATTTGGAGCCACTTTTACATTATCTTAATCGCCACCCAGATGTTCGGGGATATGATTTGCCAGCCGCTTCCATCAACATCCGTACGCTGGCTTATGCGGACGATGTAGTGCTATTTGCATCTGATCCGTATTCCCTGGGCATCTATAAAGAATCCTTCGAACTCTTTAGCACTTCGACGGGAAGTTCCATCAATCTCGTCAAGTGTAAAGGCATTGCTATTGGGAAGTGGACAGTGGACTATCTTCGATCCTTCGCAATAACATGGTGTGAGCAAATTACAGTGCTGGGATATGTTTACTGCTTTCAACTTAATATGGACTCTCATCACTGGCAGCTTAATTACCAAATGCATCACCCGCCTTGGCAATCACTCTCGTTTTTTTACCTCGATGTCTGTATAGGCGAGGTTCGTCCAGACTCACGTTTTTACGATCTTGACTTCTAAGTGCCTGTTTGCTTTGCCATCTCCATCGCATTTAAAGAAGGTGCGTAGTGCGATAGTTGACTGTGTGTGGGGTTATTCAGCAGCCCGTCGGAGCTGCTGTTTATCCACTTCGATGGGGGGGGGGGGTTCCCAACATCCGGCAATACCTCATCGCTGGGGAGTGGTCAGATCTGCTGGTTGCCAGTTTTGCGGGTTGCTTGAGACCGTTTCTCATGTCTTTTACGAGTGCCCGTTGGCACAGTCCATTTGGGATCGCCTCTCTCATCACTGTCTTCTGACTGACTTTACTTACCACTCAGTGCGATTTCTGATGGACTACTCCACCGTAGCAGCGTGTAAGCTGGACCTAGCCACTTCCATTGCCTTTATGAACAGAGAGCTTTGGCTAGTCCATCAGCAACGATCTGCTGGTGTCCATCTGCCAGCCTCAGCTATCTGGAGGAGGGGTGCCATCCATCTCAGGTCCGTCCTTCATCTTGAATGGCATCGGCTTGGCCCAGCTACGTTCCGGAGATGCTATTCATCATCTCAGCATCTCTGCAAGGTCATTGGAGGGGATACTGACAACATCTCGTACCTTTTTACCTTTCCCCTCGACTTCGATGACCCACCAGTGGGTGGATGGGCCTCTTTTTGAGGCGTTTGAATAGTAGGGCTGCCCGTACCTTTTTACCTTTTCCCTTGAGGGCAGCCCATACTCATACAGCATGTGTGCTTTGGTACCCTGCCTGCTTTACGAACTAAAGGTGGTCCTCTGGAGCCATAACATCAGCTCCAGTTCCAACAGCCCCTTTCCATTTTTCTTAGCCACTACAGCGTTCACCCTTCAGTCTGATGTTTGTTTGTTGTTTCTACAAAGATAATTTCCTGATTTCCCTTTCCTCTATGTTTCCGGATATGTAAGTCTTTTTTCCATTTCATCTTCCTCGTCCACTTCTGTTGAGATGGACATTCTTTTTTTACAAACTGTGATTCAGATTTGTTTGGTCAAGCTCTTCTCCGGAAGTAGTTTTCATCATACAAGTCATTCACTATGTAACTTGTTGTCTGTAGTGAGTTAATTAAGCCCCTGGGGACTAAAAATTAATATTTAATTTGGACAGTTAACCTTTCTAAATTTTAAAATTTTCTTATGAAAATTTTTCTTCTTATCTTCTCTCATGAACTATAATGTAATTCCAAATTATCTTTCAACAACTTTTTGAGGGGGTTTTATTTTTTTGTTAATTTTTGTCCCTCTTGCATCTAAGCAAATAGTTGAGTAGAGTAGTCAAACTTTTCTTTTCATTTTTATATTTTCTTTTCATTTTTATATTTTCTTTTCATTTTCTTAATTTTATATTATATAGATATAGATATTTCTTCTAGTACGGTTAAAAGCCAGGTTTGAACTAATTCAAGAGCAACGTTCTTTGTTAAAACGTTACATTTAAATTCCAGAGTAACGTTTATTAATTGACCGATAGGTGGATATTGCGAACAGCGCTAACAGATGGAACCATCACCCTGCGGCAACTGCGCGACAACATCACTATTCCCCGTAGTGCTCCAGTGTCAGTAGCGACAATAGCACACTGGTTACACGCCACGACAATGCCTGCCAGGCGTCCATTGTTGTGTCTTCCTTTGACACCTGAGCGAGTGGGCTGGCGAATGAGACTGGCATCTGGTGGTCTTCAGCGACGAATCCCGCTTTTATTTGGACACCGACAACAGATGTGGTCGTGTGTGGCGCAGGCAACACCCGGGATCATGGTCTGGGGTGCCATCGGCTACGATACCAGAACGCCTTTAGTCACCATCCAAAACACTCTGGCAGCAGCACGGTACGTCACAGAGATTCTGCAGCCTGTATTACTGCGCTTTCTGCACAGCATACACGGCACAGTCTTTTAGCAGGATACAGTGATGGCTACAGAAACAAAGGCCAGCATGGCGCGCTTGAAGGCAATGGGGCAATGACTTTTTGAAAGGGGCACTGAATGCAGCTAAATTCTTGCTTTAAAGTTAATAAAAGTACATGGGCATTTCAGTGACTTACATTTATATTTTTAAAGCCTAATGCTAACTTCGGAATCTGTATGCGACTAGGGCATGTTAAGGCTAATCTCTTCCTTACTTTGTGATGCCACGAAAGGACATCTCTGGTGGTAGAGTCTTAAATAGATTTTAAAGTAAATTTTTCAACAGTTTAACCACTATTTTTGCAAGATAAAATTGCGAATAATGATTGCATTAAGATTTTTAAACTTTAAACCTTATACTGTTGATCTGTATTATTCCTCAACATTTTATTATTGCTAATTTGAACATGAAAGCTTATTGAGGAATACCTCTTCACCCGGACCAAGCTGTTTGTTTTGACAGTAAACGACCACAGGAAACCAACACACACGAATACAAAAGGCTCGACTTGTCAGCGCAGAGGATAAAAAAAGCACAAGGAATAACGTGATAAACAGCTCGTCACGGCTACCAACTGAACTGATGCAGTTAGTTAATACCAACTGGTGCTGCGCCACGCTGATTTTGCCTAGCGGCATCACTAGGATAACACCAGACCACCATGGCAAACATGAGCATGGCATGTCTGCATGGATGTCAACTGCCTGCCAAGGCCCGCAAGGTCCCAAGACCTATCGCCATTTGAGCTCGTGTGGGACATGGGATGTCATTTACGATCACCCCAGAATCTCCATGAACTGACACAGCAGGTTCACGGGGCCTGGACAGATGTACCCCAAGATTACATTCTCCACCTGCACCTGGAACAATGCATCGCCGCTAGAGGTGGTGCTATAACCTACTGATGCCGCTTTCTGTGGGGACACCCTGTACAAACGAGTGCACGTCTTGGCTCCATAACGTAATAAATGTGTGTTCAGATGTGTCTCTTGCTGTATATTTACTTTTGGCTCATTCGGATAACTCCTTGTGGGTGGGGCAATTTCATTGCAAAGTACTGTATACATGCAAAAAAGGAAACAATAGCCCCATACTTGTTTACGGATGGCAAGAATTAGTACTTGTTGTTCATGTTAGCACCATTCCATGAATGGGTATAAAAATAGTATTTTGGTTAATTAATGCGTCTTGGTACTATATTGTAGAGTTTTGAAGTCATAGGAATGGGAAAGCTTCCAAATATGAGAGATGAAAAACGTGAAGCAATTTTGCGTTTACATAGGGAAGGATACACCTTTAAACAAATGGCACAGTTGCAACAGTTCAGTAAAAGTGCCTGTGTTCGAGCTATTTAAAGGTATAAAGTAGCCGTATCTTGCAATTCCAAAAACTGAAGCACCCCGTAAAACCATTCCAAGAACTGATTGCCTAATACACCGTCTGTCATTCTCTAATAGAAATTTTCAACAACTTCTATCTGCAAAGAGTTGACAGCAAGAGGACTACTTGTTGTTAGTGGCAGAACTATTGGTTATCATCTGAATTATTTTGGGCTATATGGAAGGATTGTTCGAAAAAAGCCTCTTGTATCCTTGCAGAATTGCAAAACAAGATTAGCTTTCGTATGCGCCCATCTGCATTGGACACTTCAACAACAGAAAAATCTTGTGTTTTCGAATGAAACGAAAGTAAATGTCTTTGGGAGTGATGGAAAACAAGTCATAAGGTGTCGTAAGAAGGGGTCGTTTGCTCCTGAGTGTTTACCAGCAACTGTGAAACATCGGTGAGGAAACTATCATCTGGGGGGGGGGGGGCATTCTCTAGTCACGGATGTGGTCCTATCCATCTCTTTTCTGGAGTCATGGATCAGGTGGTCTACAAAATTTTATGGAAACTGGCTTGCTGCTGTATGTTGATGACAATCTGCATCTTACTTGGAGTTTCCAACGTGATAACAACCCTAAACATCGTAACATTGAACTGGCGCCCAAAAACTCCTGAACGAGTCGATGATTTAATGGAAACAAATTTACGCTTTAGAGACATTTTTTCCACCCGACTTTGACAATTTATGCGGCAAAAGGTATAAAGCCAAAAATTTAATTACAGTGCGTCTCAAAAGTTTAGGATCTCGTCAGCTCGATAACAGCGCCTAAAACTCTAGATTCGTAAAAGATACCAGTTTTATTTTTGGAGAATTTAAAGAGCTTATGTTAGTGTATGTATTCACCAAATGTCAAACAATTATCATGCAAACAGAAATATTTATTCAAATAAGTCTGAGACGTAGCTTGTCTCAAAATTAATTTTTTTGTTTCAAAAGTTTGGGATATTTCTTTCACCATTTCGTGAAATCCCCTTTTGCACGAACTACTGCCTCACAACGTTTGGGCATACTGGAAATTAAGTTTCTACAATACTCTGTCAATTTCACCCATACATCGCGAAAACATTGTACCAATTCTGACTTTGTTTTAGGGCTCTGCTTCCTCACACGACCTTTCATTATCCTCCACATATTTTCAATGGGGTTCAAATCTGGAGAGTTACCAGGCCAGTCCAAGACTTGAATGTTCTTATCTCTCAAGTACGCCTTTGTTTTCTTCGATGTATGAGCGGGTGCACCATCTTGCTGGTAAATGAAGTCGTCATCTGGAAAAAGTGACTCGATGCTTGGAATCAGATAACCTTCCAGCATTTCACAGTAAACATCAGAATTAACGTTGGTATTGATAACACATAGTTTGCCAACTCCAGAGTTACTAAAACACCCCCAAACCATCACCTTGGCAGGATACTTTGCAAAACGATTGATGCAGGATGGATGGCCAGCTTCCTGAGATGTTCTCCACACTCTGTTTCTGGTATTAAAATCCAAACAAAACATTGATTCGTCGCTGAACAATACTTTGCTCCACATCAGCAGCGACCAGTTTACATGTTCTTTGGCCCAGTCCAGACGTTTCTTCTTCAGAACTGTCGTCAGAAGTGGCTTCTTAGTTGCGGTCCGTGATGTGAGGTCCAGACCCCGTAAACGTCGGTGTGCTGTGGAGTGGGATATGCTCTTCCCAATCTTCTGGGACAATGCTGATGCAATTTGCGTAATTGTTGCTCTTCTGTCGCTCTTGACAATCGTCTTTAGTGTCCTTATATCACGGGTGTTTAGCGATTTTGGACGACCTGGTCGATGATTCACATGCACACTCTTGGTTTCCTGCCATTTTTTCAGGATACGACTCATGGTGTTTTGTGATCTGTTCACTTTCTTTGCAATGTCTACTTGTTTCAGACCCTTTGAGTGTAAGTAAATAATTTGTTTCTGTCTTCCTCGGAAACTTGAGGTGTCTTCCCCATGTAGTTGTTTGCTTTGTTGTTGAGAACAAATGCGCATACTGTAGCTACGTAAAACCCATAACCCTGTTTCGAAAAGTGCATTTGTCCGTTAATTTAAATATTTTGCATCATGGTATAGTCTATTTTTGCAGGTAGTGATGGTTCTTAAAACCTTTTGTACAATATCCCAAACTTTTGAAACAAAAAAATTAATTTTGAGACAAGCTACGTCTCAGACTTATGTGAATAAATATTTCTGTTTGCATGATAATTGTTTGACATTTGGTGAATACATACACTAACATAAGCTCTTTAAATTCTCCAAAAATAAAACTGGTATCTTTTACGAATCCAGAGTTTTAGGCGCTGTTATCGAGCTGACGAGTAATAAGTTTGGTATATCCTACACTTTTGAGACGCACTGTACTGGTGGATACTAAGAAATCTTCAGCACCACATACGATGTGCAGAACTCTGAACAAGAAAACTCAGCAGACAGAGAGTGAATGGAAACAGAGACCCACCATTGAGTTAGCATTTTTGTTTTATCTTATTTATTATTAATAAAATTTTTATTATTTTTAATTTGTATTTTTACACACGGTTTTGACAAACATTAAACAGTAAAAATTGGTGAGTAAATTATTTTGGTGGGTTAAAATCCTAGTCAACAAAATTTTGTAAAACGAAAAAACGGACACTTAAGTTTCCGTGAATTCGAATAACAAGCCAGGAACTGACAGTGTTTTCGTGAAACCAAAAAACTAAACTTTTCTTTTTCGCAGCCATGTAAAAAGTTGTCTTATAAAACCGAAAATAACCTTCAAAACCCATAGAGTGGTAAAAACCAGCTAAACATTTTTTGCGACTTGCAGAAGAATTTCAGCGGGTGAAAAACGGACACCGGAAGAATTGGTGAAATGAAAATCACGCCATTGTCATTTTTCGTGAACCAAATAACCAGCAGTTGAAAGTAATCGTGAAACGGAAAAATTGACCAATTTTAAAACATTCAAGAAATTTGAGCGTGTAAATAAAAAGCACAAAAACAACAAAATGGGCAAGTAAAATTAAAAAAAAAAATTGTAGAAGTAAATAAGGGAAGTGTAACATTAAATGATCAATAAAAGTGAATAATAAACAGACGTTATCACAAAAAGGAATGACAGGGCACCTAAAAAACTATGACTAAACATTTTTCACAAGAAATGTAAGTGTTAACGAAACACAGAAGAGTACAATGACCACGACATGTGAGAGAGAGGTCGTGAGGGTCATGAAGATCAGTGCGGTAAGTTGGTAAGAAACAGCTGGGACTTTATGAGAAGTGAATCAAAAAAAAATGTGTAAGCGGACAAACTGACGGCTGAAGACAGAAACTCGGCCACCATGTGAATAAGTAACGGTGACAGCATGACACCATGGTAAAAGTTAGCAGCATGCAGTCAAAAAATTGTGAAATGAACATGTCAAAAATCACATGAGAAATATATACTTGAATCGAATAACTTATTATTATTATTATTATTATCATTAGTAGTAGTAGTAGTAGTAGTAGTAGTAGTAGTAGTGTTATTATGTTTATTATTTTTGGGATTGCACCTATGTAAAAAAAAAAAGTAGAAATGTATGAGAATAACCCAGTGACCAAACTTTACAAGAAAGTATACAAACTTTTTTGTAGTAGTAGCAATAATAAAAATGTATGTAAGCACCCACCGTATTTTTTGTCAATGTTCATTACACACTTTTTAAAAAACATTATGAACCATCAGGTGGCTTAGCAAGTTAAATTTGAATGTAGGATCGTAAAAAAAACCGTAGAGCATAACTTTGTAAGTAAGAATTAATTCACTAAACTTAAATGTAATGAATGAATGAAAAAAATATTAAAAAGGTATTGGAATAATGCTGACTTAGTAAACAAACACTTAAATTTTTTTTTATTGAAATCACAGGTAAAAAAAAAAAAGTGAAATCCCTTAAAGGTAAAAAAAAAAAAAGCCCCACTACCACAATGGAAACCAAAAATTAAAGAAAAACCAGAAAGGATTAAAAAATTATGTAGTGAACAAGTAAACGTGTTTAATTAAAAACACAGGAAAAAAAATGACAGCTGTGGGAAGGTAAGGGACGGTAAACCAGCACCACTCTCCCCTTCAGCACCACCTCCCAGGGCAAGGTGACATCAGAAAGCTGTCAGTAGCTGTGTTCTTCACTCTCAACCACATAGGAAGCTGCATGTGATCTCTGAGAAAAAAGGGGCTAGGGGTGTTTCATGGCATGGCACACAGAACACCTTTGGGCAAGAGAGGGGAGGCAGAGGAGCCTGTGACGACAGGACCACACCCAAAATTATGAAAATCATTCATAATTCATAACCACCAAGGGAAAACACCCCTCTACATCAAAAATTAATCACAATCATATTTAATTCAAATTTTTTTAAGTGGGTGGGTTTTTTTAATTAAATATTGCACCTGTCGGTGTGGCCAAGCATAACTTTGATGGGATACCCCTTTCATATTCCTTTTTGCGGTAGGTGGAGGTCTTCTGCTAATGACGTCATTTAATTCTCTTGTGTGTGACAACATTCATGAAGTGCCCCTACAGTTGCAGCCAACAAGTCCAGACGGCACCACCGCAATTAAGAGAACAAGTTTTCTATGGAAAAACAATGAAATGCCATGTCTCATTAATTGATTGTCTCTTGCACTAACATCTCAAGTAATGCCAAGTAAATTAGTGCAGTGGATCGAAAAAAATTGGACTTTTTCAACGTCTGACTGGCTTTGTTCAAGACACTTCATTACAGGTGATAAAAATTAATGTAGCACCCGCGTTTCTTAAATCTCAAATTTTTTCTTTGACCAAGTAAATATTTTAACATGAATCAGGGCAACCTAACGATGATCCTTGTCATCCTGATTGGTGCCCATGAGTTTTCTTTCACAATACATGTTCTGAAAAATTGGCAGAGATAATTGCATATACAGATGAGTAAAACTGCAGAGAGACGATGCAGATCAACGTTATAATGCAAGCGCAATAGTAGTCGCAAAACTTAATGTAGCAAAAAAATTTTATTAGTCAGGTCTATGTGCACAGTTCATTTTAATAAGTAGAGAATCTATGCTTTACTCTTATTACATCACTTGCATTAGTAAATAACCCAGTGTATTATAGATTGATAAGGGTAAATACTTGTTGCACACAGAGTAACTACCCTAAAACAGAGATATTAATATTTTTTCATAGACCGCTACTTCCCCGCATTGAAAGATCTCAGTTGTGCTGGTATGGCCACGTAATACGGATGCTGCAAACTGGTCTTCCTAGTCAGTTGTTATCCAAACCGGTGGGTAAGAGAACAAGGGGTTGGCCTAGAACTAGGTGGCTAGACTACATGGAGAATCTGGGTTCGAGTCACTTGGGTTTAACCAGTGAGGACATGTGCCTGATGGCAGAAGATCGCGATCACTGGAGATCCTCCGTAGGGCTGCTGCCCCCACGGCCCTAAGGCTCCTTTCACACGGTCTGGGCGTTTACCCATCCAAGTGTTCGCCCGTCACCCAGACAAGTAGCAATACATAGGAAAGACAAGGTTCTGTCACGTTATCCAGGCATGGTCAAATGCCTGTCCGGGCGAAGGAAACGCCTGGATCTCCCTACTACAAATCTACGGGTATCGGACGGGCTGCTGTCTTCACACGGGCGAGTGCACCAGTCCGGAGCTTCCCAGCTGCGCCTTCAGTCCACATTGTTGAGGTTTCTTTGCATTTCTTTATCACATGGCAGCACTCAGACGTAAAAACACCCGGACCAGTTGAAGGCATTCGCTTCCACAGTGGTCCTCTAGAGTGTAGTCTGGACGAACAACCATCCGATACCCGTAGATTTGTAGCAGGGAGATCTGGGCGTTTCCTTTGATCGGAAGGGTGTTTGCCCGTGCCCGGATTATGTGAAAGAGCCTTGTCTTTCCCATGCATTGCTATTTGTCCAGGTGACGTGCAAATGCCCGGATCGTGTGAAAGAGGCCTAACGAATAAGCGGGTTTGAAAAGTAAGTAAGCAAGGTCTACTGTCTTGTTAGGGCTCTGAAGATCCAAGTTAAGTAATTGAATGGGAAATTGAACACAAAGCAATATCAACATAAACATCTCTTAATCCCATGGAAGAACTGAGCTTGCTTCTTGCACGCGTTTCCGAGTTAGAAAAAACAGTGACTGAGCTCGCAACTGATAGCAAAAACATATGGCATGCTCTTCTTGATGACACTCAAAGCATTTTGGAATCTGATGACCTGCTTAAGTTTCATACTGAGTTATTAAATTCTGAAGTTTTCAGATATTGTTGAACTGTGAGTTTGCAGGAAATGAAAATATTCATGGAAATCTATCTTTAGAGCCTCAGTTGCTGTTAACATTAATGAAATTCAGGCTAGGTTAATTAAATGAAGATTTAGCACACCGATTCAACATTTCGCCACAAAAAGTGAGTGCCACATTCCATGTCTGGTTAGATATTTGCCAAAATGGTTCAGAAATTCTAAATATCACAATGCTCAGTTTATCATTGATTGCTCTGAAATTTCATTGAACGTCCATCATTGGCAATGCACAAATTCACACTGCCAAATTCTTGGTGTGTATGAGCCCAACAGGAGTGGCTACTTTTGTTTCAAAATGCTGGGGAGTAAAGTATTGGATAAGGAATTAACAAAAGGCTTTCTTGATTTAATTGTTGAAGGTAATATTGTCTAGCTCTGGTCTATTTGATAGAGGATTTTGAATTTACAGACAAACTGGTATATAAAAGAGCAACCCTTGTAATTCTACCATTCAGTAGTAATAAAGCACAATTTTCTCGTGAAGAAATTGAAACTTCACAAGAAATATCAAGAGTGAGTATACATGTTGAAAGAATTACACTGCTCAACAATGAAAATCTTTCCGACTTCAAAATAGCTATTTTAATTCATTTCATCATGGAAAAACCGAAAATGACATTTAAAACTTTCAGTTAACTCTTGGTTCACAGATTTAGCCTATTAAACTTGGACTTCTTCCCTGACAACTGCGGTGCTGTAAGGGAAGAACATGGAGAGCATTTCCATCAGGACATTCCGCAAATGGAACGAAGGTCTCAGGGAAAACTGAACACTTCTATGTTTCCAGACTACTGTTGGGCAGTCACAAGAAACAGCCCAGAAAAAATGTACAAGTGACCAGCAAAGAGAAGACGTTCACGTGAATAAGTCCTTTTATTTGAGATTAGTGAAGCTAATGTCAACTAAACTAATCAATATCTAACATCACATTCTCGATCCAAAATTAAGGTAGTTTAGCTATTTTCAGAAAGGAAAGAAATCCAAAGTGCATTTTTGTTAAACAGTGTAATTAGGAGGCTGAAAACATTTCATACCAATAAAAAATGTGTTTCCTGGAAGACCAATTAACCGTAAAACTGATGTATCCTTTTCAACACTGGACAAAATATGGGTTGTGTGTAGTGCACTGGTGAATATTTAAAACCCTACTGTGAACTAAAATCATATGTTATTAACATAAACACTAACATGTATAGTGCATGAAATTAAAGCAATTTAATTAAAATATTTACTGAAAATAGTTTTGGATTAATGTTATTTGATAACAAAATTATGCTTTACAGACATTGAATACACTTTGCAGGTTGGATAGACCATTTATTATGTGGCTTTTTTGGTAAGCCAATGAATTTAAAGTGAAATCATACTTGTTTACATATTTGTCATTATCACACAATATTCTTCAGGCCCATTGCTTATGCAATATGACTTTTCTTTTCCTCATCTGCAAATTCTTTATCAAGTCGCAGCAAAAGTAATTCTGGGAGTACATGAAACATCATCTGAAAAAAGCTGCATCAAACAATATTTCTTCTATCACAATTTCTCTTGATGAGCAAACCATAATGTAACACGGTGATGTTTTACTGATGACTAACTGGCCTTTTACCTGATACAAGTAAGAGTGTTCTCTTTTCAGATTGAAGCCGTTAGTCAAGAAAAATCTTTGCTATTCAGGGCATCTGACAAATTTTTCTACTGCAATCACGATGGACTAGAAATTTTTTCCACAACAATCGCACAAAACCCATCCATCAGGGGTATCTCCTAAATATGATCACATGGGCTCCACAACTAAGCTACGGAGGAACTACCATGTTTGAATGCAATGGAGACATTATATGCAAAAATTCATTTGTCATAATTATTTCTTATTAGAGTGATATGGATTGTTGACAGAAAGAAATAGGAGACAAATTTATTATTTAGTTTTGCTTTAATAAATATCACTAAAAGCATATAAATCCTTCATACATTGTATTGAAATGTCTGAAGTAAAATTATTAACATATTGTAATCTCCTAAAGTATTTCTTTAAAATGAAATATAAATATAGTTCTAACAAAGATTACGTATTAATAGAGTTCCTTTAAATTACTTTCGTTCCTCGTTGTGTGAATACTCTTCGACGTGGGGATACAGCGGGATCACTGCTTCGTCTCACGCCAAACTTCTATGGATGATTAAATTGCGTAGATGGAATCGAACAGGTAGGCGAGGTAACCGTTAACCAGGAAAACTGCAACCTTTATAGGTTTAACTATCGGGAGGGCTGGATTATGAATAAAAGAAAATAGCATAAGCATTAATCATAGCATTCATTCTCAGATTAAATAATGGCATCTATATTCGTTTAAATACAATATCGAAACAATTTACTACGATATGACGTTGCACTGCCTACCAAGCACGGTAGGCCGAATGGGGCCCCAGTGACGCTACCGGCCAAGTTTAATGCGATGCAGGAACGACACTGGTCCTTGTGGTCTTCCTTGAACAATGATGCGCTGGCCTCATAGGATAATGACCTCGTGGTACACAGGTATATCATTGTACTTGGCGACGTAGAGTTCCTGGGCCCCCCTCTATGCTTGTCGTCGATCTCGCACTTCTCCTTTAAAGTATTTGTTAAAATTTTATTTGGGTTAAACAGAATACTATCGTGTGACACCTGAGAAACTGACTCCTCACAACTGACGTAGCTCAGTAATACTCCATAATCATAAAAATTATTACAGACTTTATCATTCGGTGTAGAATAATACCTGGCTGAAACCTCCCCTTTATCTGGATCTCGGCGAGTCAGGTGAATTGCATGAGTGTATATGGTCGGCTTCTGAATCCGGTACAATGGTGAAGAAAAATTTTTCTGCTTCTGGCCTCACTGCCTCGATGGGTAGAAAATCCACACGTTGCACTTTGGCCTTCCTCTTACTCCAAATCCTTGCGTCAATGAATCAGCCTTTTGAGTCCATGAAAAGTTTCTATTTGGAGAATAACTGCACTCATTCATTAATAACTGCATTCATTAAATTTGGCGAGTGTGTCGTCTTCTGGGCTACATGCGATCGAGAAACTGACTTAAAATCTTTTGGACTTTCCTTTTTATTCTCCTAGTTTTGTCACTTCATTTGAGTACCCAGCTGCTTGGCGAATCCTTAAGCTCGCTCTCTCTTCGCTCTTCGGACTCGTCGATTCTCGCCAGTGGGGTATCCTTGATTGGAGATGCGATAAAAGTAATTTTTTTTATCTTCTTTCGATGTCACCTCACTCGATCTCTTCTGTGATCGTTTTGAATGAGCTGACATCATCTCTTGCACATCATCTGCTTCATTGTTCTTGTCCCCATCTTAGTGCAGGGGAACAACTGGAGCAACATCTCCCATCAGTTCTTTTAACAATGAAGAACAACTTGAATTTGGGGTCTTCTTGCAGATTTAGTTATTCGTCCTTGCCTATGCTCGAACCACAAGTCGTGTTAGCTTTTCAAGTTCATCACAAGGCTGTCAAATATTTAGCAATCTGTAAACCTTCAAACTCTTCTGTAGTCAACTTGCATATATCCTGGTTATAAAGTAGGGAGCATAAAAATTGGCAAGAACCAAAACAAGCATTTTAATATAAGGAAACATGACATCCGTACAAGGAAGATATCGTTATGTACCGGCATCATTTGACAATAATGTGTGCTATAAAATCATTTCTTGATCTTCCGCCCTTGTTTTTGCAAGCACTCCTGCAATCTGCCAGGCATGCCATCGAAAAACGACTCCAACAGATAAAACGACATATTTTCCCACATTGCTTCTACCAGACGTTACCAGTCATTGAAACCTGTTGGGCCATATTTGGCAAGAGCACATTTACTAAGTCCCCACCAGTTTTCGATCAGGCTGAAGTCTGTGTAGTTTGGGGGCCACGGTAGGAGTTCGATTCCATGATCTTTCAGATACTGCTTTATCGTTAGAACTGTATGCGGTGTGGCTCCATCCTGTTGGAAAATCCATCATTCTGGGTACAAAACATCCATTGTAGTAAGACATTCCTGGAGAATGTCCTGGTATTTTGCAGCATTGACAGTGCCAGTGATGACTTTCAATGGTGTCGTTCCGCGTTTGCTTATTCCGCCCCAGATCGTGAAAGAAGGTTCACGCTTCGGCATCATTCTGGTTGGCGGCACTTCCCCCATTCTTTCACGATGTTGTTGAAGAACTGATATGTGCTTTCATCTGTGATTAAGACATCACTTCAGTCCCTATTGATATTTTCTTCACAACATCGGACCCGATTAGCCTCTTGAGCAGTGGCACCTGTTTTGGAATCCATTTGATGCATCCGCCTTCCTTTAAAGGTATTCCAATGGTTCAGGGAGAAACTAAAGGACTTTCTCTTTCATGGACCATGGCAGCAATATCTTGACGGCTACATCGTGGATGGTGAACAGCCAACTTTGCATTACGGCGTCGATCATTAACCTCTAGTATTTTGGGTCTACCTGATCCAGCCTTGCGTTCGATGTCTTCTCCTGAATCCAATTTCATCATTATTCGGTAACATGTTCTCATAGGTATACCTGATCTTTATTCGGAACTCCTGTCTATTTCTGATGCCACTTGCCAAAGAACTCGGAGTGTGTTAATATTCTGCTGCTCCATTACTCATTTTATCCGTAAATTAATATGCAACAATCTTGCATTGAATTCAACTAATTCAAAGAGGACCTATCATTGTATCAAATCTGTCTTCATCTCAGAATCATCTCCCAAGGAGAAAAACGATTAAATTTTAATTGTTCATAGACAGGTCCAAAAATAACACCCACACAGCAAATACTTTTATATAGCGATATCACAACAGTGTTTTACTTTTTAAATTATATCATCATGAAACTTCGTATATAGTCTTTAAATATATTTATAAAGAAGGATGTGTCTTTGTTTGTTTGTTTCTTATACAAATCTACATTTTATTCCGATCTTGATAAAATTTCGCATGCATGACCTTCAAAGCATGAGGAAGGTCACTGTCTACCACAGATTTCGAAAAAATAATAACTATTGATAAAAAATCTATATTCATGGTTATGGTATGGCATATTAATGAGAAATATCTCATGACCAAAATGCAAGGCAAAGTTTGTACAACAATAAGTATCAACAATGGTATCAGCACGCAATTCACAAACTCTGCACGGACCAACAATATATATCTCATGACCAACAATGCAAATAAACGTTTGTGCAATATAGAATTCAATGCATAGAATTCCTGTTACCCAGGCTTTTCTTAGAAAAGAGAATTCTTAGTATCTAACAATTTCTTGAAAATCTCTAAAAATGATCAGTAACTGGAGATAATGAGTTAGTAGACTATTGAGAAAGAGTGAAAGACGATAGAGGAAGCACTCCTTTAGCTGCGTGCTGTATTGAGCAAATGGTAAGCAAGTAAATAGAATGAATACAGCCATACAGCTAGACTACACAAAGTGATGAATGGCCAATTTTTGCTTCAAGACATTGAAAGAAGTAAGGAAATTGTAACAACATCAAGTGTACATCTAAAGTAAGATTACGTGAGTAAAAAATTATTTAGACTAGAAGGTATCCTTGGAGAGGTCCACTGTGAACCTTTAAAAAAATCTTTTTCGCTAAATCAAGTCCCGGTATATCACCTAGAATGGATTTTTTCAGTGAAGAGGTAAATTTCTGTCTTCTGGAATTTTCTTCGAATGGATAGTCCCTTCGCTCTATATTGTAGTGATTGAGTTATTATTTAACCAATTGGAGGTTTAATTTAGCTTTTTGAGGTTGTTCTGTTTACCTACAAGCATAATTATCCCGGGCAATGCCAGGTCCTCTGCTAGTTTCAATATAAAAATAAAATGAATTGGGGTCCCCTGCAAGGGCCAAGCTTTGTACAGTTCAAAATGTTCTTAACGGTAATTCCCCATTCCCCAGGTTTACAAAACAGTGACTGCACGAAACTTACTTACAGGTTTAGCATGTATCAGTCATAAAAAACTTGAACTATTTACCCAGCTTTACACTTGCAATGTGCTGAAATGATGTCTATATCAGGCCGACAAATAAACCGCGATTTGTGCTGTTCCTTTCCAATGGCTTTGCTTGGTTGCACCTCCCATTTCACGATGCAAAAAATTAGCATAGCCGGAGAGATGGCATTAACCATGTCTTATTTTTTCCTCCAGACTCTTCCAGGCTTGTAAACTTTGCATTGTGTATGGTTCAGGCGATTCGATCAAGTATTTATACAACTGCGGATATTCCACACGTGGTAATCTTGATGGGATTTGATAAAAATTTACGATCTTGCTTTTCGTTATATGGATCAGGTAGAGCTTTGCTGTTTACAGTAGTTTTGCTGGATTTTCTAAACTAATAAAATAGGCTGAAGCCATCACCACGATCCAAAGAAACGTGGGTTGAAATAGCCTGTAAAACGCAGTTCAAGCGAAAAAGCAGAAGTCAGTGTCCACGTATTTCCAATATGTTGTTGATCCGGAAATCGTTTGTTTACATTAGAGAGTTGTTCAAATGGTTTTGAGAAAAAATATCAAATTATCCAGTAACATAAACTTGTTTTATTCATTTTATTTAATTAAAATTTTATTATTTAAAATAAAGACGTAAACATAGTTTACAGTTTTATGGCACGCAATTCATCATTTACTGTCCAGGACTCAAGACCTCTGAGATGCGCAATTCCACCACTACACGGCAGAAACGTTTAGGTGAGTTCATTTGTGGAAAGATTGAAGAGGGATATTGCAATTGTTGTAATATTTTCTCCTGCGTCTCATCAGGGAGTAAAGAATAGAGGGAGGCAACACTCCTATGTTTCTGGCAAATCTCGCAAGAGGGCACAAGGAAGAGCGCCAGGAAGAGAGCTCTAGATTAACTTCCCCAATGCTAGCTGTATTATAGAGAATACTAGTTGTTGATTGGTTGGTTTGAGGTCACGTGAGTTTATCAGCCATTTTTGGTTCAAACACTCATAGAAACGCATGTGGAAAGTGCAATTTAGACTGATTTTTAAATGAAATATTCGTTGACTAATACAATTTTTTAAAACTCAAACATAGAAATTTGGATGGATGACTGAGTAAATCGTTTTAAGGAAACTTTAAGCTTTTCTCGTTATCTGGAAGCATTTGAAGGCTTAAATTTGAAATGGTTAAAAAGCAAAAGAAAACTTGAAAAAAAAAATTGATTTCAAATCTGAAAATAAAATAAATATAAAAAATAACACTACTTAAGCACACTTTAAAAACTCCACTAAAAAGTAAAAAATAATTGTTTTGGTGCCCCATTTAAAATTAAAAAATATACTTGTGGCCTAATTCAATATTTTATATGAATGGAGGAAGCATAGTGAAACTCAATTCATCATGCACTAAACATCAAAATAAATATTTGCATTCACAATAACATCATACAAATTAACATATATTTTACATACTTAAAAATTATGTATAAAATCTGATTTTACTTTTTTTAATTTTATGAATTCCTATTTAAATGAAAGGCACCTAAAGGCTTTTTACTTCGTAAGTACACCTTTTTAATTTTTTTTTTGTTTAAAAAAGTTTGTTTTTTAAAATTACATTATTTATGCTAAATTAAGTATCATTCATCATTAACAGGATACCATATTTACTTAAATGTAAAGTTTGATTTTAAATAAACGAAACTTCGCTGTTTGTTTGAAACAAAATTACAGGAAATTATAACTCTTTTACACACATCGGCCTATGAATTAGAAATCTTCGTTCACTTTGGTATTGACGCTCATTAGGCTGTAATTACAGAACATACGCGGTTTGCATGGAGTCTACAAGGTGTTCCAATGCAGGTAAAGAAATCGCAAACCATGCATTCGTCAGAGAGACCTTCAGGTCCTGAAGAGTAGACGGAAGCAGATGTCTTCGACAAATGTCTCTTTCCAACATGTGCCAAAAGTGCCCCTCTCACACTTTCACTAGTTTCTCACTGATGAAGGAGACCGGAGTCCCGAAATGTACATTTGTTTTTATACATTCATTATTTTCGAATAGTGTTTTCTTATCTTCATTTGTTATCACTGGTGATCTTTATAATTCTCTAATTCTTGATCGGATTCAAATCTGGACTTTGCATTGGCCACGGCAGATGTCGCAACTCTGTGTCATGTTCAGAAAACTACTCCTGAATAATTCTTGCTCGATGGACAGTAGCATTGTCGTCCATGAAGAACCCATCACCATTTGGGTACAAATGCACCATTGCAGCATGGACTTGATCTGCAACAATGTTTAGGTCGTCTTTGGCTTTCACCCAACTGTCAAAGAATATCAGGGGATCCTTGCCATACCAGCAAAACATGGCACCTCCTCCTGCAGCTTGAACTGTGTTCACAACACAAGAGGGGTGTATGAGGGGTTTATGTGGCAGCCACCAAATTCCCTGCTGGCCATCGGTGCAAAACAGTGTGTAACACATGACCACATCACCTGTTTCCAGTCATCTACTGTCCAGTCACATGGTGCTTTACACCATTGCAGGTGAACTTTCCTGTTTGTTGCTGACACCAGGGGCTTCCTTACTGGCATGCGACTTCCCATCCCTTTTCGCTTCAACTCTCGGTGCATTGTTCTGGAGGAGATGGGTTGTGATGATCCTTCATTGAAGTCTGCCATCAGTTGCTCCACAGTAGACCTTCGGTTTTGCCACACAGTCCATCTCAAATGACGTCGGTCCCTGTCTGTGTTGATTGTTTTTGATCCACAATTCTGCCATTTCGACAACTCTTGTGGATTCCGTTTCCACGCATTGAACAATTTGGAGACTTGACCTTTTGAGATACCAGTCAGTTGTACTGTCCTGGAAAACGTAGCTCCAGCTAGACGGGCTCCCACAATAACTCCTTTTTGGAACTCGGACAGCTCTGCTGTTTTCCCCATTTTGGTCAACTTGAGTAACTGCAGCTTGTTCCTACCCTGTACCTGCATCTTGGAATGAGCATGTATCTCAAATGATTGCATTCATTTGCATATCACAATCGTTTCTGACCTGTGACCCCGCTTTACATATCAGTATAGTAATTCATCACTGGTTTCTAATTCATTGGCCAGTGTGTGTAGATTATAACTCAAGTTTTTGGCTAATTTACACCTCATTATAATAAACCTTAATAATTAATGAATTTTAAATTCCCTTTCATGTGTAGGTTTTTATAAATTTTTATATCAAATTAATTTTTATATTTATATCAAAAACTTAAATTTATTATTTCCTGTTTTTATTATAATGTAATAATATAATTATATATGTAATAAATATAATACGAATGGCTAAAATGAAGTTATTAATTGAATAATTTCATGATTTTATTCTTAAGTTTATAATTTCTTGGTTCCAAATTAAGTTATGTGTTCAACCCCAAAGTAAAAATTATAACTTTAATCTTTTCAAAAGTATGTCTAATTATCAGGCTTTTCAATAGTTTAATTATCAGGCTAATGTCAAAATTGTTATTAGTCCAAACTTAAAAATTATTTCAGTTTAAAAATTTTTGGTGTAGGCTATTAAGAAATTTTTAATTCATTTTTGATTTTTTTTTTAAACCTGTCATTTTGTGATTTTTCTTGTTTTAGTTTTTTTTTTATTAATAAATTTGTTGAAGGTTTTAAAATTCATGAAATTATTCAATTAATTCACTTCAACGTATCGCTGTAATTTGTAATTTTTTAATATAAATTATTAATATGAATATAAAAAATTAATTTGATAAAAATTTATAAAATTAAGTTTTGCTAAAATTTACAAAACCTACACATTCAATGTATTTTAAAATTATTAATTTATTAAGGTTTATTATGTTAAAGTGTAAACCAACCTTAAATTACCTCAACCTTACTGTTTTATGCATATGGAGAAAATTTTAATTGAAAACAAAATTTAATGGAAAAACAGTAGTTACAAAATTTATTGTTCATCACTTATATTTCCAGACGATAATAAAAGAAATTTTTTTTAAAAAAAATTGCATTTCACCCATATTTTAAAGATACCATAACTGTAATGATAAGGTGAAATGGGCCAAAAATGACAGATTTTGTGGCAGACGGCAAAGTTTGCCATAGTTTGGTTATCTAGAGCTTTATTCCAGCTGGTGGCAGGAGTAAAATGAATAGAAATTTCCGGTTCCGGTGTCAAGGAATAGGAAGGAAGAGTACAGCCGGCAAGGAAGATTGGTTCTACGACAATTGGGTGGATGACAATTTTGTGGATGACAATTGGGTGAATGTCAATTGGGTGGATGCGGCCATTTGGTGAATGTCAATTCGGTGGAAATGCAAACTCGATCGAGATTTTTAAATCACCAAAGAATTTGAGTATTTAACTCGTTATTTGTTTATAATTGACTCATCTTTATTGTAATTACAAAGCAATTTGCTTCATTCATTTTAGGTCAAAGTCACTTTATAAACGGAAATTTGTTATTTATTATTATTTATTATCTTACAAATAAATGAGATTATTTCTTTATTAAATAATTTATTAAATCATTTTGTAAAAAGTGTAACATTTTATATTTTGTTTTATTGCTAAGAATTCCATTATTCAATTAAAAATACTGTTATGCTTAAATTACTACTTAAGCTCATTAAAATAGGCACATTAGGAATTGGGTAAATAGATAAGTTATTTGACATTAACATAGCATGGTGATACCCCCTCCCCTACAGTCTGGTTTAACCCTCCCTCGGGTGCAACTGGTCTAATAGGCACAGCTCTCTTATTATAGATCTCCTTCGCCCTCCTAGATGCCAGAAACACTTGAAACTTTGAATAACTGTCTCTTATTTAGTGACCTTTTCATACATATTCGTTAGTTCATGTCAAAAATTTTTGATTGAGGACAGAGATAAAAGTGTTCTGCCAGCTGCATTGCAACTAATTTTGCAAAATTTCTGAGGCATGTATTTTTTCAAAATCGATTCACTAAATTGAATTATTTTATTCATTTAACCAAGTTCTACTGTATTTTACATATTTTTTTAACCTTCCATCAGGCGCAATACTGTTTGTCACATCTTCAGGCGCAATGAGCCTATCAGGCACACTGTCCCTCTCAATTATACTGCTCTTGTAAATTTTGTGAATTTGTCATTTTTTTATAATTCTTACGTTTTAAATTAACAGAAAACTCTTTAAAAACGTTTTTTTTTAATGGAAGGATGACTTAAAAAAATAAAAAAAGGTTTTATGGTTACAATCAGATCTTTTAATGGAATGTGCCTAACAGGCTCATTGCGCCTAAAGATGTGACAAATAGTATTGCGCCTGATGGAAGGTTAATATAAAAAGGCAGTTGGAGGGGAGGACAGAGGATAGAGTTCATTTCATTTTTAGGTTGAAAGGATTGATCCCTAATATAACTACTTCCCCCTCCAGCTTCCCTTCTTCCTATATAAGAGGTTCCCAACTTATTATATAAGAGAATTAAAATGACTGTCTTAAAAGTGTACAGTCAAGTTGAAGTTATAATATAAAAATATTGCAAGTAAAATATATACAAAAAATATAAGTAAATTATAGAAAAAAATATACATAAACAAAATACAGCTTTGGGGAAGTGTACAGTCTGTCCTGCTTGTAATATAGAAAAATGATTGGAAAGGAGGACAGGTGGTAGACTACATTTCGATTTTGGATTGAAAGCGTTAATATAATCATTTGACCCCCGTTAAATTTTAGGTTCTCCCCCATCAACCCCCAAAAGGTTAACAGGATTCAAAACTCAACATACATAAAATTGGTACAGAATTCTGAAAATCATTTCAAAAACTGAGAGGAACATATAACTGAACAAATTTTCTAGAAGCAATATTTTTTCTTTTTGTTATTATTTATAAAAGTGATGAAGAATAAATTCGCAAAGTGTTTGATTTTTATTATATTTTATATATTTTTGTTGTTATAATTTCATTTGTATTATTTGTATATTTTATCTGTAATTATTTTGTTTTTGTATATATTTTTTTCTGTAATTTGTTTATATTTTTTGTATAGCAATATGTTACTTGTAATATTTTTGTATCTTAACTTAAATTTTTAAGACAGTCATTTCAATTCTCTTTGTTTATATTTGTTTATAAGAGAAGGGAAACGTAATTCTCTTAAAAAGCTGGAGGGGGAAATAGTTATATTGTGACTGGAGTCAGTGTATGTTTGATTAAGGTGCTGCTCAGTCATATACGCCCGCATTATTCCCCATTATAATCGTTCCCGTAGCTGGAATTAAGTGTCCAGTTAGTGGTAATAGGAGTGTTTACCAATCGCGAAAATTGGGGGGGGGGGGTTTATCAGCCCGTATATTTTTATAACAGGCATTTGTTTATTGCATGTTGGGTTGCTTTTTATGTTTAAATAGGGCTTTACACTGAACCCAAAACGTATTTAGTTAAGCAAATCTTATGTAGCATGTAATATTTTCAGTTTTCAGTTTAAATTATCATTTGTTAATGGGGGAATTGTTAACTTACTTGAGCGAACTGTCGGAGTCGGCAACAATTGTACTGTACGTAATAGCTCATGTTTGTTATAATAAGTCGTTTCCGAGAATGTTGACAATCTTACTACGTGTTTGTTGTATTAGAGAAGAAAGATATATTAAAAAAGCGACGAGAAGCTTCATGCTTGTTCGTTCGATAAAAAAAAATACGCTCAAAAAATGTCAGCGATAGGAGAGGACGCCATAACGATGAAATCGTTGATTTCATCGGGTGAATGCATCGAACTAGCTGACTAATATGCGATAAACATTAAATTTTAGCTAATAGAAGTTAAGTCAGTTTGTTTATTTATTTTTTATCGCCAAGAGAATCCTTTTTCCCCCATTAACATACAGTTAAAAGTCAGTATCGAACTTTGCGATGGGACAGCGTTCCAAGCAGCAAGAGTAAGGACAGGTCGTATCTGCTATGTCAAGAATTCAACGTTGCTGGAAGTCTTCTAGTTTTGGTGAGATGATTCCATTATTGTATTTTTATAAGTGCCATGAGAGTGTTGTTGCGATCGAACTGCGTCAGTGTTGGTGTTTAACGCTGTTTTAAAGCGTTTCAACGGACAGTAATTTATCTTCTCATTTCTTTTTTGATAATTACCTGTCTTGTTAATGCCTAGTGTAACGGAAAACGACGCTTAAATTGTAGTATCATTACGATATAAGCTTATGTTTTTAAGTGATAGTTTTCTGAGTGCATGTTCTCTGTAGCTTCTGGCTTGTTAGTTGCACTTCGTTGTAATAAGTGCGTAGTGAGAGCTCAGTAGGAGCTTGGCTTGCAGTATTTCACGGGTGGAGCATTGCGTTAGTAGTTGAGTTCAAGTCAGTATAAAAAGGGTTACTGCCTCTCTCCCTGTGGTTTGGTCCTCCTGACCATGATGCAGTCACAATGCAATGGTCATTTGGTCAGGGGATAATTTAAAAGGGAGTCGCGACGCTCTCCTTGCTCACTCGTGTCTGGGGTCATGTGACCTACTGCAAGGTGTTAGCTGATTAGTTATCAACAGAGAGCATTGCCTCTGATACATATTCTGATGCATTATAATTAGATAATTATTGTGTAATGCAGAGTAGGCATTATAGTTAAATGATATATTTATGTGCTAATGCATAGTTAGTGGAAGATAAGGGGTATTGTTGAGTTTAAGGTTACAGCACTGTCCCGGGATCCTAAAGTTAGGTTAAAGGGGAATAGAGGGAATGATTACGAGTTGTGCTCATAATGGTAATTCTTAAAGTTAATTGGGAACTAACGATTATATCATTTGGGAATATTTTATCGTTTTGGGATTTTCAAGCCGCATAATTGCGCTGTTACGTTGTTTTATTTAATAGGAGTAAAAGAGGTTTCCGCATAATAAAAATAGTAGTTCTATTTTTAATTTACGTGTTCCTTGATTGGTATTTCTAGCCTTACACAAGTCTCAAACCCTCGGCCCCACCCGCGTCGAAGTTGGCTTTGCCTTGGGTCTTCGAGTAGGCCCCTCCCACGCGGGGGTGGTCACAATATTAGGGATCAACCCTGTCAACCTAAAAATGAAATGAACTCTACCCTCTGTCCTCCTCTCCAACTGCTTTTTTACATTAAACCATACAGTAGGGGGGTCATCACCATGCTATATTAATGTAAAATAACAGATTTATCTACCCTATTGTGCCTATTTAATGAGCTTAATTGGTAATTTAAGAATTGCAGTGTTTTAATTTAATAATGGAACTCTTAGCAATAAAGCTAAATGGAAAATGTTGCATATATTACCCAATGATTTAATAAATTAAGAAATAATAAAGAAACGAGCTCATTTATTTATAAACTAATAAATAATAATTAGAAGATTCCCTCATAAAAAGTAACTTCGACATAAAAGGAATGAAGCAAATTGCTTTGTAATTGCAATAAAGATGTGTCAATTATAAACAAACAACGAGTTAAATATCTAAAATTCTTCGGTGATTTAAAAATCTCGATCATATTTGCATTTCCACCGAATTGTCGCCCACCCAATTGACGTTCACCGAATTGTCGCGTCCACCCAATTGACATTCACCGAATTCTCGCGTCCACCCAATTGACATTCACCGAATTGTCGCGTCCACCCAATTGACGTCCACCAAATTTTCGAGTCCACCCATTTGACGTTCAGCGAATTGTCGTTCACCCAATTGTCGTCCACCGAATTGTCATACTCATCCATGGCTCCTGGAAGAGTACCCATTGTTGTACTTTTCTGTGTATGAAAAGAGTAGAGGAAACTGGGCCCGTAATACGAAATTCGCACACAAAGCAAGAAGAGAATATTCGTTAAGTTTCTTGATTAAGGAAGGAAATTAACAATGAGGAGATGAGCAAGTGAGCACAAATTATACCTTCGTTCAGAAATAAAGTTATGATTTTTTGTGTTTATTAATGAAAATTACGACACCTGGTGATAACTATGTGTTCTTAAGACATACAATAAACCAAATTTAAATAATATTTATTGTGTCGTGAGATTTTTTTTTTTGGAATATTATTAATACTTTCCAAACAGAAAATAATAAATCGCAGCAGGAATGATTAAAGGAGATTATTCAGGTTAAACGTCATTTGCGGTCCTTAAGATGTGATGTCAGTGCTTTGGTGACGCAATTTAATGTTTACAATTCACTCCTTCCAGCTGAGGGCAGCATATAAACAGAAGCATGGTCTTTTTTTAGGAAAATTGATGAGTGTCACCTCCCACTATTCTTTAACCCCTGGCTGATGTTGCCCTCCCCGTGTCTGCGTTGTTTTTGTTGAGCGCGTGCTCTAGTCAACAATTGCTGGAGAAAAATTTGACAACAATTGCAATATCTCTTTTGGGTGAGTTCATTTCTATAAAGGCAAAGCCAACGAAAAAAACAGGCCGGGGCACTAAAGTCATATTGCCTTTATAGAAATGAACTCACCCAAAAGTTTCTGTTTGTGTAGATGGAACTGTGCAACTCTTCTCTTGCATAGTTTGTGCGGGGTTAAGCCCCAGCCTAAGGTAAGTGAGGTATAAGGTAGGCTCGATCGCGATTTCAATGGTGATTGGCTAATCTCCGTGACGTCAGCCAGAACCCGAATGCGACTCTTGTTTGCTTGAAAGCTATAGAAAAGCAGCGCAAATTTCCGTTTCGAGACGTTTCATTATCTGTGCATACTGTCGCCCATCTTGTTCATTATCTTTATGGACTGGATAGACAGGGGCAGCCGAGGCGATGAGCGTGTTTGTGTGGGCGACTGCCTGGTGGAGAGGTTGCTCTTTGCGGACGACCTTGTCCTGCTTGGGTCGTCTCGCACGAACCTTCAGCATGCACTAGACCGGTTTGCAGCCAAATGTGAAGAAGCTGGGATGAAGATCAGTGTGGCTAAAACCGAAGTTCTGGTTCTTTCAAGACAGCCTGCTCAGTGCGCTCTCCATGTTAGGGGAGCCTCATTGAGACAGGTGGAGAAGTTCAAGTATCTCGGGATTGCATTCACGAGTGATGGATGGCAGGAGAAAGAATTGGATGCTCGGATCGGTGCAGCAAGCTGTGTCAGACGTGAACTGTGGCGATCCGTGGTAACGAAATGAGAGCTGGGTAACAAAGCCAAGCTCTCCGTCTTCAAATCTATCTTTGTCCCCATTCTCACCTATGGTCATGAGGCTTGGGTAATGACCGAAAGAGTGCGATCGCGGGTACAAGCGGCCGAAATGAGATTCCTGAGAGGTGTGGCAGGTGGTACCCTACTAGATAGAGTGTACAGCAGCACAATAAGGGAATCTTTAGGTGTTGAGCCGCTACTTCTACGCATTGAGAGATCTCAGTTGCGCTTGTATGGCCACGTGATACGGATGCCGCAAACTAGTCTTGTTATTTTCCAAGCCGGTGGGTAAGAGACCAAGGGGTCGGCCTAGAACCAGGTGGCTAGACTACATGGAGAATCTGGGTTCGAGTCGCTTGGATATTACCAGGGAGGACATGCGCCTGATGGCGGAAGATCGCGATCGCTGGAGATCCTCCATAGGGCTGCTGCCCCCGCGACCCTAACGGATAAGCGGGTTTGAAAAGTAAGTAAGTAAGTAAGACGTTTCACGAGCATTCGCTTATGTTTCCAAGATTGATTCATTTCATAATCAGTTCAGGCATATTTTCAAGTAACGGAAATGATTTACATTTCACGTTTAAAAAATATATTATTGTTAAAATTACGTTTAAGATTTAAGGCATTGCACGATTGAATACCGATAACGAAACGATTCTCTAGGATGCATAAGCCAAGAGCACATAAGGATGAGGCGCAATAAGTTTCTTCAAATTCATAAAAAAATACCTTGTTTATTAACGGCATTTTAATTTCATAAAAAAAAAATATTCATAGTGGACTCCAATACCTTGTTTATTAACGACATAAAAAACAAGCAAACAAACATGTTGATTGGAAGGCTCTTCATTGCAAGAAAGCGATCGAACATTCAACAATAACAACGACTATATAAATGTACATACAGAAACGAAGTACGCACACAAACGAAGGAAATGTCATAGCGCCATCTCTTGGCAATAAGCGATGACAATGAAGCACTTCTCCAACACAATAAATAACAACAACATTGATAATGATAATAAGGAAATATGCAGAATATGGAGGAAATAAAAGAAGTATTAAATTGCGTTTTAACATAACCCCCTCATCTGTCGAAAAAAAAGTTTTTTTCCGTGAACTTGAAAGGATTGTTGATTTATTTCAGTGACGCATTGTAGCCATTTCGGCAATGGCTTCTCCAGGCAGATGTTCAGTCCATGATGTTAATGCATAAAGCGAAGTTTGTAATCCTTTTTAAAATATTTTATTTCATTTATACATGGATTATTTTTGTTTTCCTTGAAACTGTTGTTGCATATTTCAACTGTGTAATGTGTTCCAAGCATTATTAAAAATCGTCTGCAAAGTTTGATCTGACATTTTTTTTCAAAGCCTATGGAGGGTTTACATTTTTCGGGCTCTGGCTGACGTCATCGATGAGCATACCTTATACTCCACTTACCTTGCCCCCCTGCCCACCTAATCCAAAGGACCATAAGGCAATGCGTCCCGGATAGTAGCTGTCATCACTTCAGCTAATTTTGACTATGTCCCGCGTTTTGCGTTAAAAGTGTATATTCGAAATTAATCATGTATGCCAGTTGCATTAAAATTTAGCCACTAAAAAAAGTTGGCTTTCCTGCCGCGCGCTTTAATCATTACTTTAGCCAGGATAGCTCTGCCTGTCTGATTCAAACTTTACACAATCGGAAAGAAACTTTTAATTTAATTAGAACCTAACAAATCCTATTTGGATATTATTACTTAGATAAGCTAATATAATTAAAAATAATAGGCTTATTCAGCAAAAATTGGCGTTATTATTACACAAAATGTTTGGTTATCAGCTGTCAACCTTTATTATACAAAAAATGAAATAAATTAAAGTTTCCTTGAAATAAAATTCTTCGTCAGTTATTTCTTAATTATTATTATTATTTATACATGAATGTGAACTTTAGAAAACATATAACGCGATATAACGTCGTAAAGTGTCTCCAGACTATTATAATCAATAATCTTTCTCGATCTGCCCCTGTTGTAGCAGCTAAATTTTAATGCAGCTATCTGTACATACGTATTATTTTCGCTGGTTAAGGAGTCATGTATTGCTGATAACTCGTCCCAATTTCTTCTGGATGGTTTAGGGTTGAATCCTCTAACACATGAGCTACGATATGAGTAAAATAATAGTCGGAAACCAAAATTCGCTGCTGCTTTATCTTATCATTGTTGGCCAAGGCTCTACTTCCTTCCTCAAGCTTGTATCTACAGTAATTCATGAAACATCGCTGAAATCAAATTTAAAATTAAATAACACTATGTGTGTGTATACTATGTAATGCCAGACAACTATTTAGTACATGTTTTCTTCAATCAGTCCTCCAAAATTTCAATTTAATCAGTCCTCCATTTCAGGCTCTTTCTAAAGGGGTCATCCACAAATTACGTCATCCATCCAAGGAAGGAGGGGGTTTCGCGGTATGCTGACAGAGAATGCTGGCCAAGTGGCCGAGAGGGCTAGGGCGTAGACTTTCTAGTTCTCGAGCACACCTTGTCGTGGGTTCGAATCACGCCATGGGCATAGATGTTTGTGTTTGTCCCGGACTGCATACAGATATAACTTGTGTAAAAGGCGCAAAATGGCCTTAGTAGTCGACGCCAAAAATTCTAATAAACCAACCAATCAACCTGATGGAAAACGACGATGGGCGATTCTCCTCAAAATGACACCAATCGCTTATCAATTTAAACTAATTTAAATACATCAATGTAAATTTATAGTTGCCTTGAGGAAAATTTTCACGTATAGTGCAAGTATAGAAAGCGCTAAAGCTCTAGATATCGATTTATTTATTAAAAAAAACTCTAACAGTTTTTTTATAGAGCTTTAAGAAACCGCAAACTGACCATAGCCTACAACATTATTTCTCAAACTTATTTCTATGAATGCCCCCTCAGTGAATACAAAATTTAGTAACCCCTCCCCCTCCTCCACACCTAAAGGTTCTGCAAATATCAAAGAGATAGTATAAAAATTTCACATGGGAATCACAGATCATGGGATCGGGGAAGTCCTTGATTCGGTAGAAGGGAGTGAGAGAGGAAGCAAGATATAGTGATGGATCGAAAGGGCAGTTGGCATCTTGTGAGCAGCTTGTATAATATACTGCTCTCACCATTGTTTAATTATAGAGGTGAAAGGATTTATAATTTAAAAAATTTTTTTCGCTACTGTCATTGGCGATATAATTAATTACAAGGTTTTTTTTTCTTCAACCTCCGATGGGGCATAAAATGAAGACATATGTGAATAACAAAATAATTTTATTACGAGGAGTCAAATAAAATCTAACTTTTCGACAAAGTCACCGTAAAGTTTGAGACATTTTTCATACTGATGGACGAGTTTTCCAATTCCCTCTTCATAGAAGTTTGCAGCCAGCATGTTGAAATAGATCTCCACAGCGTTCTTGAAGTTCTTCATTGATACGAAGCATGCTGTCTTCTAGAATTGTTTTGATTCATTAGAATGCACGACCCCGCATACTACAATGGTAATCAACAGCCTCTTGAGCAATTTCAATAGGAAGTGTTTGATCAGTCGGCGTACAGCCCAAACTTGGCACCGAGTGACTTTCATCTTTATCGGCAGTTGAAGAAGGTCTGGAAGTCACCACTTCCGCACCAACGAAGAGCCTCAAGACGTTATGGAGACCTATTACAACATGCTAGCAGCAAATTTCTAGAAGAGGGTATTGGAGAACTCATCCCCTGATATGACAAATGTCTCAATCTCTACGGTGACTTGTTTAGTCTATGTCAAAAAGTAATCTTGCCGTTCACACTTGTCTTTATTTTATGCACCATCTGAGGTTTGAAAAAATCAGTCCACATATCACGTAAACTCACGCAACTGAATCATAGTCGCACATCATTTGCATTTTTGCGACCATCCCTCCACTTTGGAATGAGGTTCTAAAGTGATAAAATACTAATTATTAATAATCTACATTCAGGTGGGTTGACCTTTAAACATAACTTAAACATCCAACACAAGTCCGGTCAGTAGAAGCAAACTGGTGTAATTAAATAAACCATTAAACATCACCAAAATAAATGTAATATTAACAAAAATTTATTCATTAACAATGTAAAGGAAACAATTAACAATATAAAATGGTGTAAATAAGTGAATTAAAGAATTAAAGAGATAATGCTGTCTATTTGGGTACATGAATTAATTTAGTATGAATGAATGATAATAACAAATTCTGAATAATGCTCTTCAATAACACTGAAATTGCAATATTTTTCTATTATCCAAATAGTATTGTATAACGAAATGATTATGTTGATTTTTACAGTTATTATAATATAGTCCAATTATTCAATTTAATCAGATAACCAATTCTGATTTTATAGCAACTCTTTCTAATACTTAAGACTTATTTTATACACACTTTTTACCCTCAAAATACTATCAAAAGATTCTCAACAACCTTAAGTAATCATACAATACAGTAGAAAATGAATCTTATTGTTCTAGTGACAATTTAAAAATGAGAATTTATATACTTGTCTAATTCAGTTCAACATGTAACCACATAAATCAGGTTCCAAGAATATCCTAAGGTAAATATTTCTTCATAAGGTAATAGGTTTCTAGCTTTAATAAAAGTCAAATTTAATCTCCCAATGAAATTAAAATTTAAATAAATGTTTCCAAATATACTTAAAATTTAGATGAAATATGTGTATCAATCAATCTAGTAACAAACAAATGTGTGTACGTACTAATGAGTGAATGAAACTTGGTCTTATGGAATTCATTAGCAACTTATCTTATCGAGTGCTCAACTCTGCTAGGCTGTCCATGGCTAGTCTCCGAAGTAATGAGTTCTTGGGTCTCTCATGTTCTTCGTTCCTGGTTTGGTAATGGGGTTCCTTATATCTTCATGTCCGGGCCTCGGGATTCTATGGGACATGAAGATACCAACTGCATTCTATGGGACTTTATATAAATTTTTAAGTGGGTTCTCCACTTTAACCTCTCATCAAAAAAGTCTTTGGGTTTCGAACCAAAAAAATAGTGTCCATTTAATGCATGTAAAAGAAACAAAATTTTAAATAAAGCATTTTGAATTTCTCGCTCTGTAAACAGCAACTGTTCACAAAGTGAAGGCCTAATCAAAATCACATGAGTAGAACAACGTCTAACTCAGTTGGAAACTGTACCTTTTACTGATTTTCTCTCAAAAATATCTCTGCAACCACAAAAGCATGCCTTCTTTCAATAGCCAATCAGAAAGATTAATTTCTGATATTCAGATTCATTTGATCTGATTTCAATTCATCTGAGTTTCAACCTTCCTCCTCCAAAGTGAAACACCAAACCTTTATCCTCTCTGGTTCTAAAATAGCTTGGAAACTTTCAGAGATTCTTTACAGAATAAAAAAAAAAATCACAAATAATATTTAAATCTTATATTAATCTTTCTTTAGTCTGGGTTGCAATTTAGTTACATAATTTTCTCAAATTTAGTTCCAACATAACAATGCAAATGCATATGTAATCATTGATGCATAATTTCCATGCATCCACATTAATAAATATTATTTTAATAAATATTTATAAAATTTTGCAACCTTACATCCCTCCACCTTTCAAAGAATCGACTTCCATCTGGAAGGCATCAAGTCCTCCAAATGTTGATTGAAGAACTCTTGCTTCTCGGCTGATTGTAGAATTCCAATAGAGCAATCGGTTTGACAAGTGCCTCCTATTCCAGTCTGATCTTAAATTTAGGTACTATGTGATTAATTTTGTGTATATTATATATCTTATATATTGTAGCGGGGTCCAACTCGGACCATTCATGACACCCTCAACGGAAATCAATATTTAAACTAGACTGTGATTGGACTATTCTCTAATACACCCTCTGATAGGCGCAAAGGCCATACCTCGACAGGTTCATGATCTATTGTGGTGACTAAAGGAATACTACTTCCATTGGTTGCACCCTCCTGGGTTGGTGAGGAGAGTCGTTTATTTCCCAAACAATCAAAACTACAGAAGAGATTCCCTTTCACTGAATCTAGGAGCAATACAAAAAAATATTTAATAGTTAAATTCAAAAGTAAGTTCTCTTCATATGTTCTTCCCTTTTTTTTAGGCGTTCGATAGTGCGACAAACAATCTATGTCGCTTTTGTAGTGTCCCAGGACTGTTCAGCTTCCTAAACTAATCATTGAAACACAGGTAGTCATAACAAAGTCACAAGAAAACTTTAAATTGAGATGCCTGGGGAAGTCCCATCCGCAAAGTACCGTCGACGGTTAATCTATCGTTCGAATCATTATCCCTTAAATTACTTTCCATCACTATTTTGGCTGTAGTTTTGTCTAATAACGTGAATGAGTTTGTCCTTTTAGGTAAAATTGTTACTAACTGGCGGGCCAAACTGGCGGAAATATTTCACATAAGGGAATGAGCGCAGAATTCCTTCTAATAATTAGTTACTAAATAAACGGTAATGCGCACTGGGGGGGGGGGGAGTCAGGCATATTGTTCATTCATACAGGTCCAGGGGCAAGAGTAGGTTAGTAGGGGAGCCCATCCGCGAACCCAAACTTTCAGTCGTACGATTCATCAGTCTATTCTATTTCGAAAAGCTCTTTGGTTTAAACAGTACCATAAATAGCTATCAGCCGTTTTAACAAAAGCAACCACTCCCATGAAATAACAAAGAGAAGATATTACTTGAAACAGCTGCAACAGCTTCGGTTTCTTGAGTCTTCAGTAATTTCCAAACTCGGCGGGCAGTTATGGATGCGTGTCGTCCAACATTCACTAACTGCATCCTTACAGTCACGAGGAGAACTGTTTTGGAATGAATAAGTGACTAAGATAACTAGTTTTGATTTTTGAACATCAATGTTATTCAAATTATCATCACAATTTCATCCAGATAGGCAAGATAGATTGGAACGTCTCTTTAATTATTACTTTTTTATCCGTCGAACGAAGTAAAATAGTCAATTTCAGGAAAAGTAAAATTTACTTATCTTATATCATGGTTCATTTATTTCAGATTGCACGAGCGTCTATCGAACGCATTCATCATTTAACATTCTCTTCAATTGACACATTCTTAGTCGGAGTGGGGGTTTCGATTCTAGCAGACCAGAGGAACATCCGAAGTTTACATCCATCCATCTTCGGGCCCCTCACACGAATGAACAACTTATCCCTATTTTCTTCTTCAATCCATCAACACTCAATTATCACGGGCCGCATTGTTACGAGAGTTTATGACGCAAAAAATAAAAAAATGCTTTGTCGATTGTCTTCCTTACATCGTCAGAAGATAACAACCGATGCACACATAATAAAATTAAAATCAACAATTACGATGAATAAAAGTCCGGCGTTTTACAAAATTAAAATACACAACAGGTTAAGAGGAAGTAGACTGAATATTTTTTTAAAAGTCAATGATACAGACAGTGGGGACCGCAACAATATATACAATGTTATTTTGTTATGTTGTGTGTGTGTGTGTGTGTGTGTGT
>JAHWFO010107670.1:688947-744744 GCA_023313115.1 Rhysida immarginata | reverse complement strand
TGTGTGTGTGTGTGTGTGTGTGTGTTATTTTAAGTATCTTATACTTAAAATGCTAATATATCATAACTTATTTACATTGGTAATATAGAAAAATCCCAATATCATTTATCATAATTCAATATATAAGAATTTCTTAAGAATTTAGTCATTAGCACAAAAATTATCTATAGGTTAATATTATCTATCTTTATCTATCTAACATTATCTATTAGATTTTATTCACTTAATAACAATATATTATTATGGGTACAGTTGTATAAGGAAGAAAATAAAGTTCAATGATTGAACAATACTTTAGTCCTCAATCCAGACAACCTATATGGACTTCTCAAAATTTCAAGATTGTTGGATAAACACAATTCAATAAAAATGTAACTCAATGTCCACAGTTCATGCATCCAAATAAACTCATGGGATCTGAAACAAAAATAAAGTGCACAATAAATCGGTTCAAAGGTCAGAGTTCATAATACATTTCACTTGACACTGTTCCTTTAAATTTGAGTTCATCAAAACTGTTGATTCCATCCTAGAAAATACCTGGCTTCTGGTGGTCTAATATAAAGTCTTGTATTGCTCTCACTTCTGCATTAATATCATTGCCAGATATCTTCATCTCTCCAATAATCACAAAGGACACTGGATCTAGATGATGGTGGCGTAATGTCATCTATGGATCAAGTGGCACCAACTGAACTGAATGGATTCACTCCTTAGGTGGCTTCCATCCTCTATGCATGTGACATCTGCAAAGGGCTAATTATCCATATTTTGGCCAGTTTCATATGTAAATTAAATCTTATCTATTGTGTCTTATGTCACTGTAAATTAATTTCAACTTTAAGAATATACCATGAATTATGTATTCGTTTCTCCCAAAATCAAATTTCAATGTTCATTACATTTTCATAATATTTAATAATCATGTATGATAATATTTGTACAATTTATATATATCTACAAAAATAATTCAATACATATTTATTATTTTCAAATACTTTTCATGTTCAAAAAAACTTATTATTGTGGACTAATGATAAGGCAATTGTTTATTTTACAAGTAAGGTGTTAGATACTGTTAGTTTATGAACTCTGCCCTTATCATGGTTTAAACTTCTCTTTGGAAAAGTAATTGATAATGTCTGGATTATTGACAACAACTAGAATAATATTCTATGTTTATCAAAGACTTGAATTCAAATATCCATACTTTGACTTGTTTAACAATTAACTGTTTATCTTGGATTTACACAGTTCGGGAATCGGTGCTTTCAATCTCCTTCTATAATCATATATCTTCTCTATGCTGTATTTCTGCTTATTGGACAGAGCTGACAACCATATACTTTGAATTTTCAAATTACATTTACAATAATTCAATAAAACTACTATTTCCTACATTAATTCTCATAAAGACTCCAGCTTAAATTTAAAAAATAATAACTTTTTGATCTTCTAAACTGCATCATTACTACAACCACCAATCAATCATTCAATCATGACCAAGATTAAAATAACCCTTTTTCAAGAAAAATAAATGATTTTGACTTCTTCATAAGTGAACTATCCTGACAACTATACAAAAATGTACTCTGAAAGTTTGGTTTAAGGTTAAGATATAACTAGCATTAGTAGTCAATACTTTTTGAGAATTTTATCTCATTCCAACCACTCAGAGCACTTGAATCCTACAAACATAAATTTGTATACCATTAATTGAATACCATTAGTCTGAAGAATCTCGTTTTTGAGAATGTCAAAAAAAAATTTCTTAAAGAAAACAAAACAATACAAACTCAGTGAAAGAAACCTATCCTTGCAGCTAAGGTAATGCAATATCCAAATATGAATATGAAGCCTTCTTATGCATGCATTAATTCCTTCATAATCTTTAAAAGATCCAATGCAGCTTCAGTCCTCACGAGTGACTTAGTTACTTCCTGTTGTTCAGGTGCTTTTGCTACCTGTGCTATTGCTGTGACTTCTGGCTCTGGGCTTAAAGCTTGCTGTGTTCCTATTGTTTCTATAGGTCTTGCTAGCACTTCTGGTTCTGGTTGGAGAACTTCATTAGCATAATTTCTAGCTAATTCTTCAACTTTTCTTCAATCTCGTGCAGATGGCAATGTCCAAGGAACATGAGGGGTCTTCCTTGACTCCTTAAGCAGTAACTGTGTCGTGGAGGTGCATCTGCTGCTCTTCGTTCCCCGTGTGCATTTGGAACTTTTTGTGGCGGGGTGGATTGCCAATTGGTCTTTCCTCTTCATTTACTGCCTGTGGAAACCATATGTCCTCCGGATATATGAAAGGATCCTGTTCTTCAGTTCCTTTAGGTTCAGCAGTAGGTTTAGATCGAGAACGTATCTTCTTACTACGTGGCTTGGTTTCCAATTTTCGGTTTTAAACAATTTGCATGGACAAGCTTTTTCTTTCCTGTCTGCACATTCTTTATTAAGAAGTTTACAGGAGAATACTGTGCTAAAATCTCATATGGACCTTCATATGTAGGGTGAAGTTTTTTGACGAGTCCCTTCTTAATTTGGGGGACTGCCAAATATACAAAATCTCCTGCTTTGAATGTATATGGCTTATGCCTTTGATCATGAAACCTTTTCTGTTTGATGTCATGTTCTTCTCGAAACTTTCAGCTGTTTCATAGACGTTTTTAATACGAGCTTCCACTTCATCCTGGTAATTTTTATCCAGAGCATAGTATGTTTTTCTTGGTGCTGTAATAATGTCAAATGGCAAATTTGGATCTCGTCCAAAGAATAGTAAGAATGGGCTTTCTCCCAACGAAGAATGAGGGGTTGTGGTTATATGCAAATAAAATAAAAGAAATCCATTCTGACCAATTATGTTGATCTGTATTAATGTAATGATGCAACATTTCGACAAGACTTTTGTTAAGCCTTTCACAGATTCCATTTCCTGAAGGGTGGTAGGCAGTGGTGAATAAACGTTTGATGCCTAATATTTTACAAACTTCCTGCATCAGTTCTGATGTATAATATGATCCTCTATCACTCAGTAGCTGGATATGTATGCTGTACTTGTTAAATATGCAGGTGACTAATGCTCTTGCCACAGTTTGGGCGGTCTCAACAACTAAAGGGATGGCATCTCATATCTACTATAATGATCTGTTATTACTAAAATATACTTGTAGCCTTCATTGGATTTAGGAAACGAACCAATAATGTCAGAAGCAATTCTAAAAAATGGATGTTTTGCTGCTAGGAAACCAATGAGCGGTTGTTCCTTTCGCTTGTGTCATGGTTCTTGCAATTGACAATTTTAACACTCAGCACAATACTTAATGATATCTGACCTCATTGTTGGCCAGTAATATCTTGGTTTCAACTTTCTCCACATTCTTTTGACTTCAGATGTCCATCACAAGGCAAATCGTGAATCAGAAAAAGAAACTGATTACATAAACTACTAGGCAAGACTAGTTGTTCCCATATTTGTTTATTATCTTGTGAGTATCTCCTGTGGTATAGTACTCCATTCTCATCAAGGAAAAAATTGTTAATTTTGTCAGGCCAATTATTCGCAGATGGTTCGTCATGATCATCCTTCAAATAGTCGATAATTTCATTCCATGATGGCTCCAAGTATTGCTCTCTGGCAATTTCCTGTTTACATATGGTTGGTTCATAATGTGCTATCACTGAAATTGGGACTCGCGATAGTCCATCAGCATTTCTATTTGCTGTTCCTGATTTATGCTCAATTGTAAATTTAAATTCTTGCAGTGACAATGCCCACCTCGCTAATTTTGAAGACAGGTCTCTGAAATTGAACAGCCATTTCAGAGGTCTATGGTCTGTTTGCAAAACGAAATATCCGCTATATAAATAAACTCTAAACTGTTTCAATGTGTAAACCAGAGACAAATGAAGAAAGAGACTGGCAGTGACCTCCCCTCTAGTGGTGCCTTCGCGCCGCCATTATGGGATTGGCAAGAAACGCTGATCGCGGGAGGCAATGCATGTGAATCAATCGCAAACAATTATTTTTTATAATATCTATCGAAGATATCTTGATGAATTTATTATGGTACCACCAGAAAAACTTGCTCTATTAAGCAAAAAATAATTATCCAAATCGGCCCATCTGATAAAAAGTTATTTTGTGATAAATAAAGTTATTCTTAAACATTAATTTAAAAAAAATAGTTTAAATGGAAAAGGAGGAAGAGATTATATTAAACAATTAACTAGGAAAATTCTCCTTTATAAATTATAATTTGAAAGTTAATAAAATAAAATATACAGTTCACCAATTATAATCCAAATTATTGTTGATTTGTGCGAGATGTACAAATTATAATTTCTCTTTCTAATACTAACTGGCGACCACATTCTCATACATATTGGTCAAATCGTTTTTTTTTAAAAGATCCAATACTTCAGTTCACAAGTAATTATATTATTAGTTAATTGCTTATTACAATATTTGGAATAATAAATTGATTATTTTATTGAACTGAGAATTATTTCTTCCTTTTCGTTTTTTGTTTATAAAAAACAATTTAAGTACTTTATGTTACCAGATTTCCTTTTAATTTAAAATTTTAAAATATTTTAAAATCAATTAGCTAATATTTGATAAATTATGTTAGGTTTGTGTATTGATAGCAATTAAACTTTTAAATATCCTTCCAGTTTAAATGTCCTGCCTTTACAAATATTCCATTATTATCAGATTAACAAAAATTAAAATTGCATTTTTTTTATTATCTTAAAAACATTTTTGTTGCACAGCTTTTAAAATTTTTTATAAACTATAAACATCTAAATGACATTTCAGTAAACATAGTATAAACGTTTTTATAGTGATGAATACATTAAAAAAAACAAAATAACTTGTCACTCAAGAAATAAGCACCAAGCTCAAACACCCGTGTATAATAGCTATTTCATAGCTAAACGAAAAATTAGAAAGTGAAACATTTGCATTGTAGATTTCCAAATGATGACAAATTGATTGGCATTAAATTTACCAAGTTAAAATTGAGTGCAGGGCACAAAACATTAATTCATGTATAACTCTGATGAATATAATCATGAATCCATATAAGATGATGCGTCTGACTATTATCCAATCCCTGATATTAAAATCTTGTCAAAATATGATTCGGTTGTAGAATATATTGCAGGATTTGTTTCTAGGTCTCTAATTAAATCTATAATCTGCATTCAATATAAAGAAGCGTTGAAAGAGCAATATAAGAGCTGCCACAACCTTAATTTCATAGTGAAAAAAAATAATGAGGCCTTATCACACCATCGAAAGATCTAGTAAGCCTGTGCAAAATTTCAGAAAAAATCATTAGGAGTGAATTTGAATATGCCTATCAAAATTCTAAAAAAACATTACATTTTATAATCAAAAACAAAATTAATATTTTCACTATTTTAACTCACCATTCATTTGAAATGAGTCCTTCTGACGATCATGTGCTTCGACTTATTAGACTTATTGTGCATTTCCGTGGTTTCAATTTTAAGTTGACTTCTCTCAATCGTTCGAATAATGCCTGAAGACTCATCAAATGTTCTTCAAATGTCTCATTAAACGCCAAAAAATCGTCTAAATATACTAATATTTGATCTGTAAGCCCTCTAACGATAAAGTTATCCTTTCTCTGCCATAATGCTGGTGAATTATTTAATCCCATGGGGAGTCGTTTGAATTGATAAGTACCATCTACAGTACAAAATCCTGTTTTTGGGCAATCTCCAATTTCGAGTTGAAAGTAACCCTGATTGGCATCAAGGACACTGAAAAAGTTTGATTTTCCTAATTACGACAATGATTCTGTTATGTTTGGTAGTGGAAAAATGTCTGGAAAAATAACCTTATTCAATTTTCGATAATCGACAACATACCTGTATGTGCCATCTTTTTTCTTAACAAGGAGTGCTGGTGCTGTCCAGGGTGCCGAACTTCTTTCTATTACATCATGCTCTAATAATTTATTAACCATATCATTCATAATTCCTCACTCTGAGTAAGGAATTCTATATAGTGCCTGAGCAATGGGAGGGGATGTGCCCGTGTCAGTCTTATGACCTTGCAATTTATAACAGCCTATGTCATAATCATGCCAAGGAAATATATCTGCATAAGAATATAACAATTTTTCTAAAGCTTCTCTTTTTTCTCCTGTTAGATGATCCAAATGAAATAATTTTAAAAATTCCTCCTTACTAGTTTTGTGTTCTACACCTTCCTCCACTGTTTTATCCAGTAGCAAGTACACGAGCTTGTTTATTTTCTGGCCTTACTCCCTCTCCTCTTGGAAGAGAAGAGCCTTGCACGTTTTTTGTCTGCATACTTTTATTCATGCCCATTGATTCTTTAATCGATTGTGTATCCACCTTAAAAGAAGGTCTGTGCCCTGATTTGTATTCTTCACGACAATTTCACTGAATCTGACCTCTCTATCTACAGCACCAGCACAACGTTCTTCTTCGTTTTCTACGTTTACAAAATCTAATAATATGCCCAATTTGTTTACAAAATTAACACCTTTTTGTTTTATATCTTTTGTATCCTGTCTTAGTGACCTCCTCTCTTTTTAAATCTAACAACTCCTCTGCTCCTTGATCAGTGAAAGCTTGAGTATTCTCTTCCTCCATCCTAGTTCCTAATATATGAATTGCACACCTTTTCTTAGACAATTTTCTTTCTGTCTCTTCTGCCTCCATTGCATGCTGTACAGCTTCTTGAAAATTATTTGACCTTCTAAATAATACAAGTTCTTGCAATGCAGGTAATAAACCATCAATGAATTTCTCTTTAACCTGTTCCTCCATAATTTCTAGTGCAAAGGTTTTCCTGATTTGAGCCTTTGCGCCATTCCCTTCTATTGGAATTTTTAATTTTTCCCAAGAGCTCTAACTCTCGTAGCAAATTCACTAACTGTCTCATGATCACTTTGGCAACATTCCCTAAATAAATTTTCAATTTCACTTTTAATATCCTTGTTAAATCGCTCTAGCATCGCCTGTTTAAAATTTTCATATTCATCAACACTTTCCATAGCCTTATCTTCTCTGCCGAAAAGCAATGCTGGCCCTGTTAATTTAATTATTGCCATGATAAATTTTATATTTGGATTCCAATTCATGATTACTCCTATATCATCTAATTTTTGGAAAAATGCAATTGGATCTGTAGACCCATCATAATCAGCAATTTCATTCACAAAAGCAAAAGACACGTATAAGGGAGCTGGGCCTGGGGCCACTTGTGCTTCAGCATCTACATGGGGCTGAGCCAATGGTGGGGGTGGAGCTGGTCCTGGTGCTCTAATCTGATCCTGATTCATTTTAAATTTCAAGTTTTTAAACAATAGAAAAATATCTTACGTTATCACTGCTTGCCGATACTGGACTTAAAAATAAAATTTTTTATCTATCAGTCTTAATAAAAATCTCCTAAGTAACGACCATATTGTATTCAAAAATCTTTTTCTCAGAACTACTTAAATCTCTTAAATTAATATCCATACCAAAATATAATTGAGTTTTAATCCAGAGAAATTCAATCAAATATTCGAATTTTTTACCAACTGTTAATAAAATATGGTACCTCTTGATAATTTTTAGATGCACTTAAATCATCTGTCCATTTTTATACAATGAATGCCTAACCATCCCATTAGACAATTAAACAACCTGGTTCTTTAATAATTTAGAGATTATACTGTTCATTTCTATATAAGAAACATCTAAAGATTCAGTTTAACAAACCATACCCCTTACAACACTCCATATTCCACAAAATGCTATAATATGATAAAATTTACAAAGCTATTCTATTCAGTTCTATACTGAATATCTTGAACCCTTAAAGATATGATACGATACGATTTACAAAACGATTCTGTTCGGCTGCGTCATTTTTATGTAAGCGTTTTGTAGGGTCGAAAATATCGAATAGTTAATTTAGAATTTGGAATGAAGTTCTAAATTGATAAAATACTAATTATTAATAATCTAGATTCAAGTGGGTTGACCCTCTTACATAACTTAAACATCCAACACAAGTCCGGCCAGTAGAAGCAAACTGGTGTAATTAAATAAACCATTAAACATCACCAAAATAAATGTAATTTTAACAAAAATATATTCATTAACAATGTAAAGGAAACAATTAACAATATAAAATGGTGTAAATTAGTGAATTAAAGAATTAAAGAGATAATGCTGTCTATTTGGGTACATGAATCAATTTAGTATGAATGAATGATAATAATAAATTCTGATTAATGCTCCTCAATAACACTGAAAGTGCAATATTTTTCTATTATCCAAATAATTTTGATAACGAAATGATTATTATAATAACTGTTAAAATCAACATTTAGTCCAATTATTCAATTTAATCAGATAACCAATTCTGATTTTATAGCAACTCTTTCTAATACTTAAGACTTATTTTATACAGCTCTTTTTACTCTCAAAATACTATCAAAAAGATTCTTAACAACCTTAAGGAATCATATAATACAGTAGAAAATGAATCTTATTGTTCTGGTGACAATTTAAAAATGAGAATTTAGATACTTGTCTAATTCAGCTCAACATGTGACCACATAAATCAGATTCCAAGAATATCCTAAGTTAAATATTTCTTCATAAGGTGATAGGTTTCTAGCTTTAATAAATGTCAATTTTAATCTCCCAACGAAATTAAATGTAAATAAATGTTTCCAAATATACCTAAAATTTAGATGAAATACGTTTATCAATCAATCTAGTAAAACAATTATGTGTAACAAGCAAATGTGTGTACGTACTAATGATTGTATGAAACTTGGCCTTATGGAATTCATTAGCAACTTAACTTATCGACTGCTCAACTTTGCTAGGCTGTCCGTGGCTAGTCTCCGCAGTAATAGGTTCTTGGGTCTCTCACCTTCTTCGTTCCTGATCTGGTAATGGGGTTCCTTATATCTTCATGTCCGGGCCTCGGGATTCTATGGGACATGAAGATACCAACTGCATTCTATGGGACTTTAGATAAATTTTTAAGTGGGTTCTCCACTTTAACCTCTCATCAAAAACGTCTTTGGGTTTCGAACTAAAAAAATAGTGTCCATTTAATGCATATAAAAGAAACAAAATTTTAAATAAAGCATTTTGGATTTCTCACTCTGTGAACAGCATCTGTTCACAAAGTGAAGGCCTAATCAAAATCACATGAGTAGAACAACGTCTAACTCAGTTGGAAACTGTACCTTTTACTGATTTTCTCTCAAAAATATCTCTGCAACCACAAAATCATGCCTTCTTTCAATAGCCAATCAGATTAATTTCTGATCATCAGATTCATTTGATCTGATTTCAAGTCATCTGAGTTTCAATCTCCAAAATGAAACACCAAACCATTTTCCTCTCTGGTTCTAAAATAATTTCGCAACTTTCAGATATTCTTTACAGAATAAAAAAAAATTTCACAAATAATACGAGTCTTTTAATCGTATTTTAATCTTTTATAAATCATTCTTTAGTCTGGTTTGCAATTTAGTCACATAATTTTCTCAAATTTAGTTCAAACATAACAATGCAAATGCATATATAATCATTGATGCATAATTTCCATGCTTCCACATTTCTAAATAAATTTTTATAAAATTCTGCAACATTACACAGTTCAAATTTGCAACAAACTTGATTTTATTTTTAATATGCTCTTCGGTTTTAAGCCATCTTCAGTTAAAAGTTACAAGATTAAAATTTGAGCAATTTATAATCCTATGCTAATTAACATATAATGCTAATTGCACCCATATGGGCACTCTTTCATCCCCAATCAATCTTGGGAGAAATTGAGACGGGTGGAGAGTGAATTTTCTAACAACTAAGTAAATAGAAATTGAAATTGGCGATGATTTTGTGTGGTTTAGCAAATATGATATTTCTGACGTGCTTGTTCCTGAACCAACATCAATACGTCGGTAATACGAGGGGCTTTCAAAATTCAGCTGTACATTATTTTTTATAAAATCAGGAAACTACAAAAAAAACATACTCACCAGTCTTTTTCTCAAAGAACTCTCCTTACTTCTCCACACATTTTTTCCAGCATTCTGACAGCATCTGGATACCGGTTCTGTAGAAATCTTCAGGCTGATGTCGAAACCATGTCAGGCAGCCTTTTTCACTTTCTCTTTGGAGTCGAAACTCTGCCCTCCAAAGAACTCTTTCAATGGTCCAAAAAGGTGATAGATGCAAGGAGAGAGATCCTAGCTCTTTGGAGGATTTGGTAAGATGTCCTATTTGAGTTCCGTCTGTGTGCCTATAATCAGTTTGTCTTGAAGAAAAACACCACTGGTAAGGAGTCCTGGTCGCTTTTGCCTTAGTGACGGCTTCAGGGACGTCCTCAAAATCTCACAGTAGGGTGCATTTATGGTTTGACGTTCTTCTAGAAAATCGACATGAATACTTTTAATGTCCCAGAATACAGTCGCCATCATTTTCATTGCCTGCGGTGTTACTTGAATTTCTTGGGTCGTAGTGAGTCAGTTTGTCCCCACTCCATGCTCGCACGCATACTTTCAGAAGTATGGTGATGAATCTGTGTCTCGTCAGTGGTCACAACACGCCTTAGGAAGCTGTCATTTTCACTCTCATATCGATGAGTCTGCATGGAACAGATTTCTACCCAGGTGGTTATGTGATCCTCGCAGAGTTGCTCAGGGACCCATCTGGCACAGATCTTTTTGAATTTCAGCATATCATGGATTATGATCTCCACGCTGCCCATGATGATATTCAGTATTGAAGCCAATTCTCGGACATGAATTCGTCTGTAGTCCCTTATCAGTTCATTTGTTCGCGCAATGATGCCATCACTGACAGCAGTTGCTGGCCTTGCCTTATAAGGTTTATTGCTAGTGGATTCTCGCCCTCCTTCAAGCTATTGGCACCAAGCAAGGATGGATGGTCTAGATAAACCTCACTCACTGAACTGTCTTTGAAGTCTATGATGAAATTCAGATGCTTTCACACCTTCGTTGTGGAGAAATTGATGATTATTCGTTGTCTGCCATTTTGTTTCAACAAACCGTAGTTGCCATCCCAACAATAAAAGTTTAGATTTTTACAACAATGAAATTTACAAAAATAAAGTCCAGGTCAAATTTGAATGTCCCTCATAATTAAATACTTGGAGATATGGGCTACCTCACCATGGATTAAAGATGTGTAAATATTTCAATAAATGGAATGTTTTTTATATTTATGGCGGCATTATATTTATTTATTACCTCTATATGTATAATTTAACAGAATTTAATTGTCATTTTTCGTGTCAGGATGACCGAGCGGAGGGGGGTAAAAGTATGACTTGTTCTGTCATGGGGGGGGGGGGGTATAAATTTCTTTGGAAAAAGAATGGCGTAACTTGAGGACGACCTCTAATAGAGAGAAGCGACAATTTGGGTGACAAAAACGAAGTATGACAAAATTGAAATATTATGTATTTTAGAAATTATGTTTCTCTCTATCTGTAGAAATAATAACTACTAATATATAATGACTGTGACATATATTTTATTGCACATAGTAACTTGAAAAAAAGTACAGTAACATTTTTTGAAAAATATTTCACCCTGTCAATTATACACACAAACAACTATTATTTCTATTTTAAATTTTGGTGATGCATCGAATTTCTAATACAGCAGCGCTGCTATACAGGAATATCGAAACTAAAACTGAAACGCACGCACGTGTCTTAAAACGCATGTACAGTACTGAAAACCTTTCCTTAGGTGATAGAATAGAGGAAGAGTGACAAAATCGAATTCAATGGGGATCGCGATGTAGGGTGATAGACCGAGATAGTGACAATTTAGAGAGTGATAAAATCGAGGTTCGATTGTAACTATAATTATATATAAAATCGTACGGGCATGAAAAATGTACTAATCGAAAGAAAAACCTCGAATGCAGGTATTTTTTTGTATGCTGATATCTATTAAAGTATTTTTGTGATAGCCACCTAAATTCGTGTTCAGAATAAACAGCATGGCTGTGGCGCATCACGTGCCATTGATGGGAAAACTGAACGTCTGCTGCGAAGGTGTGTGAAGGCCAACCAAAGAGCTACAGTGTACCAACTTACCACTCAAACCAAAGAGGGTGTTACCGGACATGTCTCTAAAAGCACAGTACAGAGGACCCTGCTATGTATGGACCTCTGCAGAAGACAGATAGTTATCGCACCCATGCTGACAAAGGTTCATAGCCAAAAACTGTTTCAGTTTGCCCAAAAGTACAGAAACTGGACCATTTTTGACTGGAAAAAGGTTGCCTTCTCCAATGAGTTGGTGGGTGAGGCGAGAAACCTCTAAGAACAAGCGTCCTGCAACCAGTATTGGACGAATCCAGGCTGGTGGCGGCAGCGTCATGGTAAAGGGAGTGTTCTCATGGTATTGTCTAGGCCCACTGATATCTGTGGAAAGCACTCTCAACCGATTCGGTTATTTATCCATAATTGCAAATCAAGTACACCCATACATGGCGACTGTCTTCCCAGAGGGGGATGGCACGTTCCAGCAAGACAGTGTGTTCGGGGGTAGTTTGAGGAACACAACCAAGAGTTCCAAGTACCACCCTGGGCCCATAATTCCCCAGACCTCAACCCAATCAAGAACCTTTGGGATCACCTCGTTCGTCATGGTGTATGCTATGGAACAACCACTGCATACTTCAAGCAGCTATTGCATGCCTTACAGTCTCCATGGCATTAGCTACCAATAGAAACCTACCAGAATCTTATTGACTCGCTCCCATGCTGTCTAGCTGCTGTCCATGCCGCTAAAGTCGGTTATTCGGGATATTATCTGGTGGTCATAATAACGCGACTCGACTCTGTAGCATTAAATATTACTTACATATTTTAATTCTTTGTGTAATTTTTTTTCTTACATTTGCAAATTAAAAGGGTGAAATATAAAAAACAATAAACAATAAAAAGCTGGCCTGCAGAGAGTCCCAATCTCAATCCCATCGAACATATTTGGGATGTATTGGAGCTAATAGTTGCATAATGGTTTATTTTGCTGGATACTAGAATGAATAAACGACAGACTTTTATAGCAAAATGGTAATGTTTTAATGAACCTACGCGTTTCGCATTAACTGCATCATCAGGGTAGGAAAACAACTACAATTAGTCATAAACGAAGGCCTGTATTTATGGCCATACCCCTCCAATACAAAACATTTTCCATTGGGGGGGTTTACAAGAAATACCAATTGCCCAACCCAAATAATTGGTCACCATAATCACATGATATTAAATGTGTACAATATGACAATTCTTGCGAATAATCACATGGAAGAATATGTATATCAACACCAATAGTATATTGAGATGTTTCATAATTTAATTCATCAAAGGGAGCCAGTCTTATAAGCGCACAGGATGACAAGAAGGAAAGGCACTCTAATAATCGAACTGCTCTTACAACCGAACTACTCTTACAGGTCCTCTTGGCGTTGAAAGTTTTTAATTTCCTCGTTAACTGCATCCAAAATCGGATTTTTATCAAAGCTTGTCTGGTTATTTAAAAAAGTTTCTCACCCGCTTTTATGTATCTTCTAATTTCTAATGATTCAAAGGCGATAATACGTTTATGGTCGCGTTCCTTTTTGACGACTGTCATTATATTTTCAATGGCGCCGAATTGGTGTTTGCTATTAATAGGATGAGAAGCAAACGCCGACATCCCATCACCATTATGCCAAGATCTACGGTGTTCAGCGTATCTTTCCTTAAAAGACCTCTTCATGGATCCAATGTAAAAGGATCCACAACTCGGAGAAGATAGCTTATATACACCGCAGGACTTGTAAACGTTCTCATCATCATCTGTTCTCTTCTTCAGATTGAGCACATATCGACAACTATTGCTCGTCTTATGGGCAATCTTGATGCCCCTATTGCGAAATATATTGCTAATCCTGGTGATTTCAGGTCCTGTGTACGTGAATACTGAATACTTATGGTTATTATCTTCTTCTAAATCTCTTTGTCTCGGATTCCTGGTCCTGTTTGAGCGATGTAACCATGTCGGGAAAGCAGTTTCTTCTGGCTACACCAAATGTTAGGCGTACCTCTTCTTTTCTATCTGCTGTTGTAATGGAGTAATTGAGTGCCCTGTTGAAATAATACCTGATGGCCGCACACTTATGTTGTGGGGGATGATTAGAATCAAACCCTATTATATTATCAGTCGTCATCGGTTTACAATAAATACTATATTCGATATGTTTTCCTTCAAGTTTTCTTCTAAGTGTAAGGTCTAAGAAATTTATGATACCTTGTTCTTCTTTCTCCATTGTGTAGGCCATGCTATGGTGAAAGTCGTTGAATTCAATCAGTAGCTGCTCAGCAGTAATTTTAGTGGTATCGATAATAACCAAAGTGTTGTCTACGTACCTCGCATAGAAGACAACTTTTTGTTGCTCTAATAGTGGCGTTATGTGTTTTTCTTCTAGTTCCTGTAAAAATTCCTCCAACATCATCGCACTGATGGGAGATCCCATGATCACCCTTGTAGGCATCGAATAAAACTCACTGTTGAATTGAAAGTAGTTCTGTTTATGAATTACATTAAGGGCACTGTTCACATCTTTACGTACGTCTTCTTCAACTTTGTTGGCAGCGAATCTTTTGTCAATAATATCAACTGTCTCAAGGAACGGTATGTTAGTAAGTAACCACGTCATACGACACAATCATGAAACGATCCTCCAGTTGCATATGACTTAACTGAGTAGCAAGTTGACGACTGTTCTGAATAACATATCGGTTCAGTCTTGGAGCAACCGTGTTGATAACTTGCGTCGTTTTTCTAGCTAAGCAGTAAAATGTTGAATTCACACAATTGACCGCCGGTCTGATAGGTTTCCCTTCCTTAAGGAATTTAACCAAGGCCCTAATGCAAGGTGGCACGGGCTGCCCATTGGCTTTCGATTTGGCCCACTCTTTATAAATATTACATGAAAAGGAACTCCTGACTGACCTTATTGCCTTGAGTAATAATAATAATAATAATAATAATAATACACTCACTAAACAATATCTTCATAGGCTAGAGACAATACTTAAAACGCATTTAAATTCCAGAAATTTAATCAAGGCCATCAATACTTATGCCACGCCAATACTCTCCTACTCATTTGGAGTCATACAGTGAACACACACAGATCTTGAGGGTCCAACGTAAGGAAGCTTACAAAGCACACGAAAGGAAACAACGTAAACTGCTTACAAAGCACAGAAAGCACCATCCACACACAGCTATTAAAGACTCACCCTGCCTCGTTCAGAGGGAGGCAGAGGTCTTATTGACATAACAGATCTACACCAGAAACAGACTCAGTCACTCAGAGATTTCTTTTACTCTAAACAACACACATCGCCATTACACAAAGCAGTCTGCATGGCTGATACAAAATACACACCTCTGAATCTGAACAGCATGCAGAACACCCATAACATTCCTACAACATGCACTAAACTTCATTCATGGCTCGGAAAGCAACTCCACGTTAGACATCCTTCTGACCTCAACCAGCCACACGTCGACAAAAAAGCGTCGAACTTTTGGTTGAGTGAAAGGAGTCTCTTTGGGGAAACTAAAGGAACCATGATTGCCATACAAAACCAGGTTATTAACACTAAAAGCTACAGAAAACATATCAAAGATTCGACTGACGGGTCTTGCAGGAAATGCCATATCGCAGAGGAAACCATCCAACACGTCATATCCAGTTGCAAAGTACTCACGCAGACAGATTATTTACACAGACACAACCAGGTAGCCAACATCATACATCAACATCTAGCTAAGATACACAAGCTAAGGGACATTCACACTCCTTACTATAAATATATCCCCCACACTGTCTTAGAAAACACCACACATAAACTGTATTTTGACAGAGCTATAATCACTGACAAAACTATCCCTCATAACAGACCAGACATTACACTAGTAGATAAGCAAAACAAAGTGACTTACATAATTGATATCTCCATCACCAACACACACAATTTACAAAAGACACACACTTACAAAATCACTAAATATATGGATCTTGCACATGAAATAAAACGCCTTTGGGGAGTTAACAGAGTACACATTGTTCCTATCGTTCTTTCTGCCACTGGGGTTTTTCCACACTCGCTACACAAAAGCCTGTCAACACTAAATTTAAACCCACACTTATACAAAACCTTACAGAAAGCCACAATTCTAAACAGCTGTCAAATAGTAAGGAAATTCCTACACCCAAACATCAGTACTCCCACGAGTGCATAACTTTCCCTCCCTCACATTTGAGTCCCTTGGGCTTTGGCCCTCTTTTGGGTCCGCCTCTGGGATTGGCTTCCGGACTTGATCCGAGTTTGGCTTCCCCAAACAATGATAATAATAATAATAATAATAAAAAATAACAACAATTTTATTAGTTAATTAGTGTAGTTTTATAAAATTCATTGGTTTGTTTGCTTTTTAGTTGATTTTTTATTAGGCCTAAATTTTTTTTGCTAATACATAATTTATTTTTAAATTTTAATTATTTATTCATATATTTGTAACAATACACCAATTTCCCTGTTAAAATGTAAAAAAAAGTTGAATTATAATTTTAAGTCGATATTTTTACAATCGTGCCACTGTGCGACGGTTCCATCATGACCTGGGCACGAAACCCAGCACATGTCATCACTCGACTACAAAAAGCTTTACATCAGTGGGAGAGCTGGTTCACTAAGTGGCAATTAAAGCTGACTGTCAAAAAGTGCAAGGTCATGTTTATCACTCGCAAATGCAAAACTTTCCAAAGCCCTTCTTCTTATTTGGCAGGAAACTTGAGTGGGTAAAAAGCTATAAATATCTTGGTGTCATAATCGATTCCAAACTAAACTGGAACGACCAAGTCCAATATGCCCTCAACAAGGCAAAGAAGGCGAAGTTCAGTTTGATTGCACTTCTGGGGCGAAACAGCGCTCTTGGTGTAGATAACAAACTCTTGATATACAAGGTTGTGATTCGTACTACTTTGCTTCATGGAATGCCTGCTTGGGCTTCTATTTGCAAATCTCCAGACCTTCCAAAATGTTGCTCTCCGATCCATTGCCCAACTTGACAGAAGAGTTGCCAACAACCACTCTCTTTATGACGATTTGGGGATGACACACATAGGCTTTTTTGTCCAGACACTTATGAAGAACATGCTATCCAAGATGGAGAATCGTGAAAACACCCTGGTTTCTGGTATTCTGGAACATCCACTCGTTGTAAAGAATCCCCTCAGGTTTCGAATACCGCGGCATATCCTGGATGTCTGCTTTGATGACGTTAACAAGGCCGTTTTCCCCAACTATTGGATCTTTTAGATCCTGCTGATTTTTGGGGACTCTATTCGTCAATCTACAATCTGACTCTCGTCCCTTCTGGGGACTTCTTCTCTGGAGGACTTAAGAGGTTCATCAGGCTTCTCACCCAGTTCAGTGTACCTCCTCTGGTTTACTGTTTGGGCGAGCGTGCAAAGTGCTTGGCTCCTGGACCACTGGCGTCTTTCTTTTCACTTCACTGTTCGATTGTCGATTGTCATTCTGTATTGGAGCGTCGATTGCGCGCAGAGTAGAGCGCCTGCAATCTGTGACTGAACTGACAAAGGCATTTTTCGCAGAATGGCGAAAAAATTCCTGCGGAAACATCAAAAAACTTGTGGACAGAATAAAGGCTGTGATAGCCACAAAGGTGGATCAACTGGATACTAATATATGCATTTTTAAAGCGGATTTCACAAATAAAAAGCTAGCGGCAGCGGCTGCGGCGCCGCGAACTTCACGGATCCGTTTTCAAAACTGGCAGATATTTGGCGAAAAAATGCGGCACAGCAAGCATCTTCATCTGCTGCGGCAATCCGATTGGTCGGTGGTTATGACGTTATACAAATCACAACAGCAACTCCTTGCTTCTCCGCCATTTATCGCCCGTTTGCCGTGTTTATTCTATTCTCTACTGAAATGAAGTCGGCCAACATGCAGGTTCAAACTCTAATACTATGTGCATGGTACGTGCTATTGCCTTCCCAGAATTTACATGTAATTTAGTTTTTCTGAATGGCCGAGCCACTGCTGCTGCGGCCGCCGAGGTTCAACACGCCGAACTTCGTCCGCAAACTCTCCAGGCTGACGCCGCGCTGCTCCGAGATCCACATGTCGCAAGGAATTTGTGAAACCCGCTTTAGTGTTTCCTTAAATTGGCAAGATACTGTATAGATGTCATTAATGATGTGACGTCATATAAGCTTTTAAGGTACTAGATAAATTATGATGCGATATATTCTTTATTTCATATTATTCTGACATCAGTACACAATCATCTTTATGATTTCCTCCATCTTTCAGAGGGCAGTGTTTTACCAGATGATCGGCTCAATTGCATAGGAAATGTATAGTCTGTCGTCTCCCTCCTCCATGCCTTGAATGATAGCCTTTCTGGGGGAATAAGATGTTGGGTACATGATTAGTGAAAACCTTCAAGAACCTGAGTCAGACTTGTTCGTTATACCACTTTGCCTTGTTTGTTTTTTGAGTTTCCAGCACTATGTTCCCCTTCACATAAATAAGCAGCGACCATTAATTTGTGCACAGATCTTGATTTCCTAACTTCATGAAACGATGAAACTTCATCTTCATACAACCTATTTTATTTTGTGCTTCATAGGAGACACGTCATTAGTAATGAAGACACATTTCCTAGCCTGTTACGATCCTATTAATAAAGAGAGATGTTCCATGTTCATATTTCTTAGAATCTTTTGGCACAAAGAAAGACGTCCTGTCAGTTACTCTCCATCTAAAGGGTGGTGTACTAGAGAGAACAAAGTTTTCGAACGTCAAGTTGATTATAAATTTATAAGATGCCATGAATTTCTTGTGCAGGAATGTTCAAGCTTTCTTCTGTCTATCAATAAAATAAACACTTGTTGGGTTCAAGAATATTCCGGAATTGGGTAGTGTTTCTTTTCCGTGACAGATGAGACACAGCGATGAGCAGGGGCAAGTTCTATGCTCAAATTTGCAAATCATGTTCTATGCTCTGAGAACAGGAATCATTTCTTCCAAACATTGATCGACATACAGTTGTAGCATAAAATTGCCCGGTTTTCAGTTTTTGACCAAGATGACATATTTGTAAGTGAACTGTGGTACCGCTAACTAATACTATTCGCAACAATTTCTCTTAAAGTGCACATGGTCCTTCGTGATAAAATTAATTGCGTCATATTGAAAAAATTTCCTTGTATTCTCTATAAAGCAAGGTGCAAAAAAATAATTCATGCAGAAAACCACCTCATGCCCACAGGATAATTTTTCCATTAATTTTTTGTCCACAGATGTTATCTTACTTCTTTATTAACGATCAAATTTGCTCCTTGCTTGTAATTATCACATTTTCTATGAATTTTAAATATTGCTTTAATTTCATTACTGCTTGAAGGCAGGTTATGAGATTTTAGAACATGTAAAGTTGTTAAAGTTGATGTACTTCACCATCAAAATATGGGAACCGCAAATCCACAAGAAGAAATAAAAAACCGGATACGTATTTCGGTTACCAGGTAGCCATCTTCTGCGGTGATAGACCAAAGTAAAGAAGCCTTTTGTCTTTTGTTTCTCCTTGTGGAAGGAACCAAAAGAAATGAACCAAAAGAAAGTGGTCTTTTGTTTCTCCTTGTGGATTAGAGGTTCCCACATTCTGGCTGTTCCATTCCACATTTTTTGCTTAATTTTTTATACTTCATCAATTTTAGTAAATTAACAAAATAACTTAGGCTGCTATAGAAAAATGAATAATTGTCCTTTATACTTTATTTAATAATTGTACTTAATTAATAAATGATTTTAATTTTCTTTTTAACACAGAGAGCTGAAAGCCAGGAAATGTAATAATCCATTCGATAATAAATTTAATGTAGCAGATTATGTTCGCACACAGAGTGAGAAACCAGGCTGCTGCAGTTAGATACTTTTAAGCAGCCACTGGAAGCTATGGATTTCAAGTTTTTATTTCTTTGATATTTCGTTTATAATATTTTTTAAATGAAAAACAAAATAATATGTTTTATTATGTGCATATCAACATAATGAGTTTTTAACATACTTTTGTTGTTAAACTTCGTTCACTTTTATTAATATTTTTATTCTATTAATAATCCTTGGCTTAAAAATAACAAATGACTTGTATATTCTGACTTAAGGTAAATGGATATTATTTCTTTTTAATGTAATCTAAGATTTAATGTAATCATTTTCAAGTCAGTTTTAGAAGACTAACGTTCACGCTAAAACCTAATGCATGAAAAGCTAAAGAAATGCGTCTCACTTAATAATTTTTAATTTATATGAAATGTATATACACGATCTGCATGTAATCTTTTGCTGTTGGGTAATATTTGTAAATTTACTGGCCAGTACAATGTTTATAAATATATAAAGAAAACAAAAAGGAATTAATGTATTAACTTATCCGTTCACGTGGAGATTAGAAGATATATTCATGCTTTATAGTGCGATGTATGTGTCAATTATATCAACAAAGCTTGCTATAATGAAATCCAGTAAGCACGGAGTTTCTTTTGGATTACCACTTTTATTTATCTTTACACAAAGCATTTCAGTTTTTGTAAATTTCCTAAAAGAAAAACAAATGTAGCATGTGTATCCAGCCACAGGAAATAAAACGACCTCAATAACAATATTATTTTTGTATACAGGGTGTCCATAATTAAAGGACTTTCTTGCAAAGCTGCCTTTAGGTCATCAGAAAAGTGTGAATTTTGTGGACGACGAGAAGAAGGGATGGAAAATTTGTTTCAGCGAAAAAAAAACTTATTTACGAATTTCGCAACCAGAAGGCGTTATACGTTGAATACCTTTGGAATTGTTCCAGTTCTAATAATTGTAATAGAGAACGAAATTGTTCTGGCTCTGCAATCTCGTCAATGCCTTTCACCCACAGCCTTTGTACCAGACGGAGCTCCTCCACACACATTGTATTGGGTGTTAAGCATGTTCTTAGACGACTTTTTACAGAAGAACGTGTCATCCGCCATCAGTTCCGACATGTGTGGCCTGCCCGATCGACAGACTTCACTCCAAGCGACTTTTGACTTTGGGGATATTTGAAACACTAGGCAAGTCGTGACAATCCAAGAACTTTACCTGTTCTTAAAGACATTTCCTCCACGTGCGCAACATTTCGCCGCACACATTTCGGTCAGCCGTGGAATATGGTATGTTGTAATTTGCGTTTTACACATCTTGAACTTGTTAAACTATTGTACACGTGTGGCTGAATGTGTAATTAATTATTATAACGCCATCTGGTAGCGAAATTTGTAACTAATTTTTTTCCCCGGAAACAAATTCACATCCCTTCATTACATCCTCCATAAAATTTCACACATTTCTGATGAATGGTTCGCCTGTAAGCAGCTTTGCAATAGGGTCCTTTAATTATGGACATCCTGTACGTTCTTTTTTATTTAATTTTCAGACCTAAATATTACCGAGTGGCTTTTCAGACTTAAATATTACTCATCTATTGAGATATTTAAGATATATTTGTAAAAATGTTTTGATGGCTTGTATATTTTTATATAAGTATATAAGATAAATTGTCAATAGGGGCATTTAAATAACTTGTCCTCAGTTTCATTAGATATTCTAATATTTCTTTGGTTTAGTTTTTAATAGTTGCACCTCTTTAATTGCTCTTGGTATAAGCTAAAACTAGAGTATACAATTTTTAATATACGAAAAATTTATAAGTCCATTACTGTTATTTTAAAGAGAACTTTCATTGAAGAGAATTCAGATTAATGTTTTAGTTATCTTATTTTTTTTTGTTCCATTTGATAATTATATCTCGGCAAGAAACTGACCTTAATGGTAACGTAATGAAATATACGGAAGCAGATGAACATTTAGAGAGATTCTATTACTGAGTGTTAATAGAAATCTGGTCAGCTTTGTGGTAATGACTAATTACCTATACCAAAGAAATATTTTAATCAATTGTAAATAAGAGAGTATTTTTAAAGCCATAATTTCTAATTTGTATGACAATTGGAGAGAGAAATCTAAATCACTCCTTTAAGTATGCTAAAAATTATTGTACTGATTTTAGTGTTTATATCGTATTTACTCGACTATAAGACCAGGTTTGTTTTTTTTACTAAATTAAAGGACCAATAAATGGGGGGTCGTCTTAAAATAGCAAATTACACAAAATGTTAATGCTATAATTCCTCCATCTCGGTTGTATTTGCGCTGCCATTTGCTGGTATTCTCGATCATAACAAGATCACACGATAGCGTTTACGATAGATTTTAATTTTTAAATACGTATTTTTGCTTCCATGTTCATTAAAAAACACTTTCCCAAAAATTTACCTCAAAAAAGTGGGGTCTTCTTCTAATCGAGTCATGTAATCAAGTCATCTTTTAGTCAGGTAAATACGGTAATACAAATCTCATTTTTGCTAGAATGTTTTAAAGTTTACTGCTTTGATGAAGGAGAAATGAACTTTTTTTATGAAACTTATGCCAAAATGTAAAATACATGTTCTGTAGCGTACAATTTATTAATACTGTAATGGTATTCAGGCATTAACAGGTGCATAAAATTTTGAGAAAAGCAAAGGTGAATCGGAAAATGTAGCTTTTTTAATTGTTTGATTTATTTATTTTGATGTTTTTTATCTAGTTTTTTGTATGTTTAATATTAAGTTACATTTAATTTGTTTCCTATCAAACATTGCAATGTACACACACGATATGAATCACTTAAAATTGAAAAGAATTAATTCACTTGGAGAAAGGGTAACTTTGAAATAATTAAAGATTTATCTGTTCAAAAAATAAAAATCATGAGTCTGTAATTCTTCAATTACCAAAGGATCATCTTTTTTATAAACACAAAATAAAGGTTAAGAAAAAGAATTAAACTATTGTGATATTTAATTTTATTACTGTAAATGTTCCGTTTAATGAAATAAAATATTTTAACTGTGATAATGTATGCTTTTTCAATTTCTATTACGCAGAAATCCCGAAAAAATATTTCTGTTATTTATTAATTTCTTAGATAATTTTGTTGTATAAGTTGCTGAGCATTCATATTCTCACATCAGAAGGATAAATGGGATGACGTGGAAATTGTGTTAGACCCAGATGAAAAAGACTGATTTAAATTTTGGTAAATTATATGCAAGAATAAATATAGTAACTAATAATATCTCAATTGGCAAAAGACATTTCCATCTGGAGATAAATTGTCCTCGCAATTGGTTTGTTGTGAAGAAAATATTGCCAGTGTGCCACTTCTGCATCGAATAATTCATCTTTATTGGTGTGCACTCCATTTGCGCTTCTATTCAGTATCGAAAAACGTTAATGATCAAATGTTCAGGAAGGATATTAACAGTATTGATATATTCAGAGGAAATTATGATACGTTTCAATGAACTAATTTCATAACGTACAATTAAAAATGTATGTGTATCTTGCATAAACCATCGTACACGTGCATGCACAGAGAAGCAGGCCTCAATGGGTTAAATGCCTAGCTGTTCAGGAATGGAAAAGTTTCCTGGTGTGCAGTGTTTCCAGGTTGGGCTAATTATTGCCAATTGTGCTCCTTTTCATAGTCCAACGGCTACCAAAAATAAGAGTTGGCAATTTGGCCTCTGAAAATTATATTAAACAGATTTTTGCCTATTTATTATTTACTTTATAAAGTTGATTAAATCCCTTTCAATTTGGCTACTTCACAAATACTAAAAATAAAGAACCTCTGGGGCCATTGAATAGGAACTTTACAATTCTGTTGATTGGTCCGTGTTGATTCCTGATTGCACTGCAGTAACTAAGATGTGTTAAGATAGTATAAATACACGTCTACAATCTGGGTTTTTAACATTTATTTCGAACAAAATAGTTTTCTGAACAGAAATTACAATTTGAATGTCTGCACAGTAAATAAACAATATAGTGCACATTTGTGGCAAATAGTTTTCGAATAAACGGGAAAAATAGGAAAAAAATGCTGAATTTTGCTGTTAAGTTATTATAAATACACTCCTTCCAGAAGTGGTACAGCCAACTGCAGCAGGCTACAACATATGAAAATCAGTTCATGGTACACCTAAATGGAAAACCATACAATGTTGTTTTGTTCGCAAACGAAAACTCTACAATGCCACGTAATACGCACTTAAATCCAGCAGAAGTGAGAAACGTTTACCTTTTGAAAGGACAAGGGAAACCATACAAATATATTGCAGCAAAAGTGTGGCGATCTTTTGGTGCCATTCAGAATATCTTCAAAAAAGATGACCAATATGTAATGTGCCCATTTCCTGGACAATAAAAACCGGGATAGGAAAGGAAAAAGATGCTTTTTATGTGTTTTTTGTACATCTGCTAATCTAACCACACCTACTATAATTGTAGAAAAACTCACTAGTTAGTTATGACTTCGCAGAAAGCGTTGTCGTCGTATTTCCCCTTCCTAAGAAACTTATATTCATTTTGCAAAGCAGCAGAAAATTTGCATTTACGTTTTGGTATTGCTGAAGAACAAATAAACTAGGAGACAAGACGATGTTGGCTCCCGATGACTAACACGAGATGGCGCAACAATAATGTCTGTGAAGTCCAATTCATTCGCTAGTGCTGTTTTTTCACGACCTGCTGGATACTAACGACCTTTCCATTCACTGAATAAACCGGGTGGCGTTCCGGCCACAATTTTGGCACCAGATGTCCCTACTGGTCGAAGCTAATGCTTTCATTCGTTGATGCTTTGTGCTCACTACTGATAAATTTTCTTTACCTTTCTATTTTTTAATATACTACAACTATAAGTTTTCAATTATTAAAAATATTTTTCTCTTAAGGCAATTCTGAATATTTCAATATTTTTTATCATGAAATATACATGGTATCCGAAAAGTCTAGCACTATGATGTACACGGTCATATCAATGAATTAGGACAGCACCCTTTCAAGGCACACGTATGGTTCGCCCCAACAACGATTACACATTGGAAAATTTGCATAACAGGCTGAGAAGGCTTTCAAGCTGGTGCATCAAATGGCAGGTGCACGAGCTTCAAGATGGGTAAACGTCCGGATTTAACGTCCGGATTTAACGGATAATAGGCTATCGCAGCAAGGGTGGCACCATCTCCGAAACGGCGCGATTTGTGAACTGTTCACGGTCCGATATCGTGAAGGTGTACAAAGAGTGGACAGCAGGGACATTAAATCGCATCCCAACGCTATCACTATAAAGGGTCACGAGCCATCAACCAACGGTGTGAGCGGCGCTTACGACGACTCGTAAAAGATGACAGGAGAGCCACAGTCCATCAACTGACCACAAGATTCAACAGTAGTGCCAACAGATGTGTATCCGACATTATCGTTGAACGCATCCTGCTATGGATGGGCATGAACAGTCGACGCAGGGTTGCTGCACCCATGTTGAGCCTATTCTTTGCACGTGAGCACCGCCATTGGACCACAAACGAGTGAGGTGCACCCGTACATGCTCACGATGTTCCCCCTATGTGATGTGTTCCAGCAGGACAATGCATCCTGCCACAAGGCACGTCTCCTTCTGGATTGGTTCGAGGAACACTCTACTAACTTTAATTCGCTAATTCGCCGGACATCATTGTAATCGAACATCTGTGGGAGCACTTTGATTGCCATGTACGGCAGCAAGACCCTCCACCTATGACTCTCGAAGCTCTGTGGAGAGCGCTTCAAGCTGAACGGATTGCCATATTATCGGACACATACCGCGCACTTCTTGCATCCATGCCACGACGCCTAGCAGCAGTTATAGCGCCGAAGGGTGGCTACTCCCATTACTAAGCGGGTGGTCATAATTCAGTGATATGACAGTGTGTATGACATTTCAGAGGCGATGCATTAGATAGAACAAAAACGTCTTATAGCAAGTGGATCGTGAGCTTTCCATTTCCGACCTCAAAAGTGACTTTCATTCAAACCGTAACTTTTTTCCTATGAGATAAATGAAGATGAAGATTGGAATGCTACAGGATTTTACACCATTAGATTTCTTCCTTTGGGGGTATTTAAAGGATAAGGTTTATGCTACGGAACCCAGGACACAGCGTGAACTTCCAGGACGAATTGAAGTGGCCATTAGGCAAATTCCTGCTTCGACAGCTGTCCAGAAGGCAATCACCTTTCATGCACAGTTATGCCTTGCAGCTGAAGGCCAACACTTTGAACATACATTAAAATAACCTATGTTCGATTTTGGAACTCAGGACTTAAATTGCATGTAGTATTCAACTTTTTTGCGTTTAGAAATAAAAAGCTTACTAATTATTTGTCTGTGATTTCTCAACACAATGGTGGGAGAGTAGCTTACCAATCTTCATTCTCATTTATCTCACACAATTTCCCTATGAATCAGTTAAAGTAAACATGGATTTAGACTAATTTCGGAGTGTTCTAAAAGTTCGTTATTGGAAATTATCTTCTGTCTCTGATAAGGAAAAAGTTACGGCTTGAATGACCTTGAAGATCACTTTTGAGGTCAGAAATGGAAAGCCCACGATTCATTTGCTATAAGACATTTTTGTTTTGTCTAATTCATCGCATCTGGACTGTGATATACATCATAGTGCTAGACTTTTCGGACACCCTGCATAATGTATCCAATTTGAAATTTTATGCGTGTAGATATCCATACATACGAATATTTTTTATAATATTGTTTACGTTTTTAGTTTTAATAGATTACAACTGCGCTTTCAATCATGAAAAGTATTCTTGATTTAAGACATTTCTGAATATTTCAACATTTTTTTATCATGAAATATGTAATGTATCTGATTTAAGGAAAATTAAAATTTGTACATATTTCATATCTACAGAATTAAATTGTTGTAAATGTCCATATTAAGAAATATTTTTTATAATATGTTTACCCTTCTATTTTTATTAGACTACAACTGTGTTTTCAATTATTAAAACTATTCTTGATTTAAGACAAATGATTCATCTTTATTGGTCTTCTGAATATTTCAACATTTTTTCAGCTTGAATATTTAATATATCGTATTTGATCTCAAATTAAAAATTGAGTTTTAATTCTTAAGAAAATAATTATTTCAAATATTTGTAAATTTTCAAACTTTTATTATTATTAAATCAAATTATTTGTATTAGTAATAATTAAGAGATCTATGGTGTAAAACCTCCAACAACCAGCGCCGTGTAGTATTAAATTTTTAAAAATTTCCCTGCCCAAGAGAACAAAAGAATTTCATGAAATGGAAGTATCCAGTGAGTCGTGGTTTTTTTTTACCATTATAGATGGTTCTGTGGTCTGTATATTTTTTATTGAATATCGAATAAAATATATTTCCTACCTACAATCGCAGAAGACAAAACCGGGACAAAAATGCGTCCCGAATGACTTTTTTGGGACTCGGGGCAGATTGCAAAAATCGGGACTGTCCCGGACAATCCGGGGCGAATGATCACATTACTAATATGGGAAAAACAAAAGGAGTGGACGAATGCCAAAAAGAAGATGCGATTCCCATATTAATGTTTCAACCAAATGAAGAAAGATTAATCTTTCAGCTGCAAGTTTGCAGCAGGTTAATTGGAAACTTAGCTTACTTGGTCTTTTTTGTGACTACTACAATTCCATCACCTGACAGAAAGGGCAAGAGGAAAGTTTTTGATGTAGCAAGCGGAAAAGGAATGCCGACAAGGTCATTTGGAAGTGAAATGAGTTCTGGAGTGTCACATGTTACTGTGGCAATTGTATTGAAAAGCAACTAAAATATTGCATGCATCAAACTTCAAGCCAAACCAAAGCTGATTGCAGAACATAAACTAGGGGGGACTGCGACTCGCGAATCACTTTCTTGACCAATAATTTAGAGCGAACCGTTATTGATTGTTAAGAAAATGACTAACTAAATTCTTTAAATTGATATTAATTTTTATTGTTGAAACAATTTCATTTTAAACTGCGTAATTTGGCAAGTTCTTCACGCCTAACCTTCCACGATGCATGGTTGTTGATATTAATCAACCGCGGCTTTGCAAATGCCGGTTCGATCAATAAACCGTTGATGGTCTTCACTCGTGAAAATGCCACGTACGATAAGCCAAGTCCAAATTCTGAATCACCAATGTCTATGACTGCTTTATCAACAGTGATTCCATGTGCTTTGTGTCTGGTGATTGCATAGGCTAACTTAAGCGGAAATTGCCTACGCGTACAAGATACTCCTCCTTTTTTGAAGCCAACGGCGGTCGGTAAAATGGGAACTGCTTCATTGGTTAATGTTGGTCCAGTATAGGTTGCGAATTTGACGAGAATGCACATCGGCAGTTCATTCAAGTGGTTGCGAGTTTCAGTTGGCGAGTAGACAATGTCGACAACCACACCAAAAAGATATTGTGATTACGCTGTGATTATAGCACTTAGAATTACAATATATACCTCAAAATGTAGATTCAATATTCAAGAATGCAATGAAATCGAAAAAATATCGTTAAAAGTTCTAAGAACTTCGAAATTTGGCCTTAAAAATCGAATGTGCAGAGCAAAATTTGCGAAAGGCTTCGTCGTATTTTGTATGTCAAAAATTCTATTTGCACGCGCAATGTTTGTTTACGTTTTTCTCAATGCATTCCTATGGGAACAATTGAAGGGTGATTATTCCTCGATGGTAGGTCGGATTTGAAAATTTTTTTTTCTTGACCATCACCATGGTCATGCGCATGCACGTGCAAATTTTCATTGTTGTGACTATTACGTGTCAAAAGTTTTATGCGGTCATCGAATTACACTTGTCGACTGTTAACAGAGCTTCGCTTACGCTTCGCTCTAAAAAAAACAGGTGATAAAAGTTCTAAGAACTCGATTAAATGGTCTCAAAAATCGATGGTGCAGAAGAAAATTTGCGAAGGGCTTCGCCATATTTTCTATGTTGAAAAATCTATTAGCGCGTGCAATTGTTTGTTTACATTTTTTTCAATGCATTTCAATGGGAACAGCTAAATGGTGATTATTCCTCGATGGCTGAACCGATTTTTTAAATTTTTATTTAGTGACCATCAGGATGGTCATGTCCAGCTGTGTGCAAAATTTCATTTGTCTATGTTCTCTTGTTCAAAAGTTTTATGCGCACAAAGAATTTTGATTTTCGCCTGATAGCAGAGCTTCGCTAACGCTTCGCTCTAAAAAAGCGAGGCTGGAATTGGCCAAAACACACATGGACTGGTAGGATAAATGGTGCTGTGTACTTTTTCCTGATGAGAAAAATTTAATTTAGATGGGTCGGTGGTAATAGGGGATATTAGCACCATTTAAGAAGAGCTTATATTTTGGGAGTTACCTGATTATTTGTGGCTAAAAATTACCATCTTCCGTCATTAAAGATGTGTATTTTCATACACATCCGTGTAAAGTTAATTTAGACTAATTTCGGAGTGCTCTAAAATTGTTAAGAATTTTAATCATTTACAATAGTGATTTAAGAAGGGTAGGCATTTATGTGTGAATTGTACTATGAAAATTATCGCTACAAATAAATAATGAGTTGGGTTGGTTAAGAGAAGCTTATTATGTTAATGAACTTTAATTGCATTCATGGGATTACAGGGGAATTTTGATTCAGACAAATATGTGATTTTCTTTGTTGATTTTAATGGTTGCCCAACGGATTTTGTTTGTTTCGTTTCCCGTTCGTCTCTTTTGTCTACACGTATAAATACTAGTAAGATACGGAAGGAGAAGGGCATGCTCAACAGGGAGAACCTTATATGCATACCGAAATTAGCACGTGATCTCACTGGCAGCTGGGTGAGCAGAAAACCCGATCATCTCGAAAGCGGAGTGTAGAGAGAAGAGAGAAACTCTATTCGCGCGAGAACGATTATTTGCCCCACTTCATCCATTTCAGCCCTCATTTATTCGGGTGTTCAGGAGTGTAACGTGCGGGAGTGTTATTCGGTGTTTAATAAGCGTATGCGTTGATGTAAGGCAAATTGTTTTTTTTTTTGTCATAAAGGATTTATTTCTTGTGCGCGTGAGATTAATGGTATTCGTTATTTGAAGTTGCACAACTTCTTAATCTACATGGGTCGATTAAGTTAATAAATTTTCTAAGCAGTCTTCCCACTGCTTTGAAAAAAAGTAACAATTGTTTTTTATTGAGTTCGACATGCTAAACATGATAAACATGGCCAAAAACGATACTAACTTCCAAATATTTATTGTCTGAACATATATTTACTGAACATACATCTCCGAGTTTTTGTCCAGTGGATCGTTACAGCTTTTTAATTAGGTTGATCAGTGTTTGTGGTACCTCTGCTTTGGTTGATACAGCACATACAAATATCTTACAGGTATGATCGTCCACTGCAATCAAAATATGTTTGTTCCTATAGACGTAGGTAGTACGCATAGGTCCTACAGTGTCCACATGGAGAAGATGTGAGGGACGTGTAGAAATGTAACAGTCTTGTCAGGGGCATTGCACATCCTTGCCTCGTGGTAGGGAATGCATAGCTAATCATTAGGAATGAGAGGCACCTTTTCAAGTCCATGAATACTTCAGTGTTTCACAGCATTGCCAAGTTTTTTTGGTGAAGGATACCCCAGAGCATGTGATCACCATTGAAAATGGCAGGGAGGTCGTTTGGGATACTAGGAGGAATGGTAAATCCACAACAGCCTCCTGTGCAGCTGCAGATATGCCTTGACCAGAAATAATAGAATAACCACCTGGGCCAAAAAACAAAGAGTATCCCCACTTAACTGACTTTGGAAAGTATCAATAGACATAGAAGGGTTAGCTTGCACAGGAAGTCTCAAAGTGATATAGGTTGATGGTCAATCAGTATTTTGTCATCTAACCGCAACGATAAGGCACCTGCCTCTGCGCGAAGCTGCAATGCACGTGCAACATAGGCACTTGGGTCATCCGATTTACTAAAATGCAGAGCATGATCTCTGCTTGCGTCACTGAATCCGGTCTGGCATAGCAGCAACGAATAGCTTCCCAAAAAGTGAATGGGTTATCATCCCGGAGCATAACGACTATATCATCGCTAACCATGCACAACAGGTAATGCTGCAAGCGTGCCCACTTTTAACAGACAGTTGACTTGTCTGGTTCAGAAGTCGGTAAAGGAATTTTATCTTTAACATACTTGTCCAGACATTTTTTCTCAAGAAATGTAAGCATCCAATATTTCCATTGGTGGTAGTTGGCGCTCATAGGCTTGGGAATAGATCGACCCTCGTTTTTATACAGACCAAAACCACGCTCTGCTACCAGTGCTCAGAGGATTAAACAAAATAGAACGTGGTGTTGATTAAATAACATCTTTATTAATTACAATTAACTAGAGTAGACAGATATTGTGGCGCAATGGCAGGTAAATGAAGTACAAGAAGCAAGAAACAAATAAATTCATTCAAACTTGAATAGCATAAAAAATGTGGCTACAAATGCGATAAATTCTACAGAAGTTTATATAAAACATGTAAATGTGTATACACACATACACATATACAGTGTCCGCGCAGTCCGCTCGCCAAATCGCCAGTGGTGACAGTTCAACTAATCTAACAAATAAACAATAACATTTGGCGAACATACTTGGCTAATTATATTTATGTTGAAAAATTTTATTTTCAACCTCGAAAATGCGATTATCATGTGATTAAATTTTTTTAATTTTAAGTGCTTCATAATTTTTTTAATTTTAAATTTGGCTAAAAATAAGAAATTCAGGCTCAAAGAAAATCTCTATTGGCTAAACCATTGGCGATAAAAATTTCAAGTGCTGCGGGGCCACTGTATATAGAATATGCATGCATATATACCTATGTAAGCAATGCAAATTTACAAGAGAAGAATTTCAAATGAAACTAAAATAAGGAAGAACCTCGTGCACGAAACTTGGCACATATTGATACGCTCAGTGGGACAAATCGTTTTTGTTTATCCACTCCTGCTTAAAAGAAAGGACATTCACTTGGCAAACGTAAAAAAAGACATCTTGCAGCTTTACATTGCGGTAAGCCTTTCATAGTGAATCAAACAAGAAATAGCCGAGGAAATATGCCAAAATTAGCGTGAATGGGACGTGAAATAAGCACGCTATGGAAACTACATACAATTTTACTTCATCAAGAGGATAAACTTGCAGGAGATTAAAAGAAGAAAAGCAACTTCACTGGCGAGGAGATCGATCAGGTGCCATAGCTTCACAGGAGGTGTGTAGAGTGGAGGAGAAGTGCAAGAGGTATAAGACATAACTGTGTTTAGTAACTTCTCTCTTTTTTCACTGGCTATTTCGAGGGATTTCAGGGTTTCAGTATTCTTGGGTTACTTGTGTTGTGTAAGATTTGGAAGTCCTTCTAGTCGAAAGTGTGTTTCTGATCCAGTATGTGGTCAGCGAATCTGGAAATAGCGAATCTCCCATTTCTGACGCTAGCCAAAAGTTCTCCAACTCAGGTTTTGATGTCTCTTTGCGTCTGTGTCATAGCCTAGCAAGCAAGGCAGGAGAGGAAGATCGTGTAATCAGACTACGTTCTCCTCAGAGATGGGCACACAGACTTAGGCGCCAAGTCTTGCTGCGAATCAAACAAAATCTGCTCCTAGTGCTAGCAATTTTGTGTTTCGTAAAAAGCCGAATTCTAGACACAGGAGCGCTGCAAGAGGGCGTTGCGCTGGTGGAACGAGAACGAGCGAGAGTAAAGGGATTAGACCCGTGAGTTTTGAAGGGAACAGACGTAAGAAGAAGGAGAGACAAAGGCATTTTGGAACTGCCGCGTTCCCAGCCGATATTTTCGCCGAAGACACAAGTGAGGCAGCGATTCTGAAGGAATGGACGGAGTTCTGTGCCTTCGCGTCCGCATGTGGTTCGAGTGAAAGAAAACGAACGGAAAAGATAGCGTCCACGAACCAGAACTGCGATAATTCCTTTTCTTACTTTCCCGCCACAGGAGTATCTGACTCTCGGAGGACGAGGCCTCCGACACAACCTAACCACTGCAGAGGACGAGACAAACGTCGCCGTTACGAGAAGGAGAATGAAACGGCCGCCAATGAAATAGACTTTCTACTAAGGACTGCACGAGGTAGAGTAAGCAACGGGTTTCAATTCCCCTCTTCGCAACAGCTGAAAGCGCTCTTCCAAATTTCGGCGAGCATCACGTTGAAGTGAGTCTACAAGTGTCCCTGCAATTACGTTACTGTGTAGCCGTTCAAAGTGTAATGTCCTTCGCCAACATTTTGCCTGAAGGAAGCGAGAGTTGCAGTGAGGAGCAGAGGCAACCGCAACAGGAATTCATTATAGCCCCGTGGGATTTAGCCACATATATCCGAGAAGGGCTCGGCTGTGTGTACCCAACTCCATACGAGGTAAGTTTAAATTCGCAATAAACCTCGCGCAAGTTCCACCAAACGCATATCTTGCTGAGAAGATGTTAACATGTTATTTTTACGTTAATTTATAGGTCCTCTCGATGACAAACACATCAGCGTCGCTGCTATCCACATAAAGGTAGTGAGGCAGCCTTATTTGCAATTATATTCCCTTTGTTGACGTCCCCGTGAAGATTGAGGTCGCAACAATTCATTTTATGAAGAAGCTATAAATTGTTGTAATTACTAGTCCAATTGTAGCTTATCTTTTTATTGCTCATTATTTTTTTGATCGATACCAATGTATCGTGCCGCCCCTTTATCGTGGCATTTATGTATAATAAATTAAATTCTCTTTATCGATTTAAATCTACCCTGTCCAGATTATTTTATCTTCACGTAATCTACTGCGTTAATCTAAATCTATACGTGACAGTCTACACGTAATAGAGTTTATCACAAGACTTTATCACAAGTCTATTAGGGGCAGACACAAAGAGACATCAAAACCCGAGTTAGAGAACATTCGGCTAGCCTCAGAAATGGGAGATACGCTATTTCCAGATTCGCTGACCACCTACTGGATCAGAAACACACTTTCGACAAGAAGGACTTCCAAATCTTACACAGCACAAGCAACCCAAGAATACCGAACTTTCTACATAATCACCCAACAATTGTAAGCACTTGTCTGAACGTGAAATTAACTTTTCCATGCCGCTGCAGTAAAAATCCGCTCCAGCGTTTCTCAACCATGTCGGCACACTCCCATAAGAAACACTAAGCGTTCTGGCCATTTCTTTAATTCTGATTCGTCGATTGTCCAGAATTATCTCATTAACGCGGGCAATGTGTTCAAGAGTATTGAACGTGGATGGTCTTCCTGCGCGGTATTCGTCTGTCAAATCTGAGCGCCCATTTTCGAACTGCTGGCACCACTTCACAACTGCAGGACGAGAAATCTCATTATCCTGTAGACACGGCAAATTTCCTTATGGATATCAGTGCAATTTAAGCCTTTCGCCCACAAAATGCGGATTGTTCCGCGAATCTCCATCTTGGAGTGTACAACCAGTTGCTGCACCATGGCAACAATACTCTTGTGTACGCAGTAAAAGTGTGAACACGTTGCAATTATAGACATACAGGCAACATCCTTAAAAACGGCGAATGATGTCGGCACTCTTCGACCACAGATGGTGCTGAGTGTAACTTACTTTTTGATTCACCCTCGTATTATAAGGTTCAAAGTTGTTTGTATCACTTTTTAGCATATGTCGGCCGCGCGAGTTCACGCTCGCTTTACTTTTAGGTCAGCGCTTCGGCCGCTTTTGGGACGTGTCAGGGAAGAATTTGTTTGATAAACGATGACGATGCTATGTTTGGATGAAGAAGATGTTCCTAATATTATTCAACTCGAGAACGAAGAAACTGCTATGCTAGTCATAAATAATATAAAGAAATGGGTTCAAAGTCCTTGGACACAAGATGATTAAAGTTTGATCGTTCATTTGATTGGTTATGTTTTGTAAATTTTCTAAAATGTTTGATTTATTGTTAAATTTATGAAAATAAGATTTTAAATAGAAATATATAAATAATTTTGGAAGTGCTGTTTTAATTTAATAAATTCTAAATTTAAAATTGTAAAATATGTGACGTCACACCAGGGGAGGGGGGTCCAAAAATCATGAAATTCGTGTGACGAAATTTATGGATGGCCCCTTATGGGTATGTTGAAATCTGTAATTCGTAGTTCCGCCATTTGCTTCGCGAACAGCACGCACTCGATCTGGGTATGGGCCCAGTAGACTCTCAAAAAGAGCCGTGTCATACTCCATATCCTCAAGCACTGTTATCAAATGCCCATGATCTCGGTACTGCCGACCCAGCCCATGTTCTTGGATCATCAAAGTTTCCACGGCATCTTTTAGAATGGTTCCAAAATGTTCTGCAGAATTCAAGTTTAGGGACGCATCTGGCCATTCAATGGATGAAAAGAAATCAATACCGTTTGTGCGCAGCAAATCTTCTGAGGCGTTCGCCTTAAAGCAGGGAGCTTTATCGTGGAGAAAGCAGACCTCGTAAGGATCGAGTGTGTTGTTAGGATCTCGCAGGAAAGGTAAGTCATCTGCAGTTAGTAGGTTTCGGAAATATTTCCCGTCCCATGATTCCCCTTGCTCCTTGAACCTCCACAACAATCGTTTAGCAGTGAAGCACACAAAGATGCCAAAGCAGTCTAGTTTCTTAGAGAGGTTCTGGAAATGTTCATCATCATAATGGAGTCAGCTGAGCGGCTCCAAACCCTGTCGTTTTGATAATTTGGCCATTAACAGTCCACACAAAAAACTCATCGCTGGGGGCAAAGTGCATGAATTCGTCTTCATTCCAATCCCTTAGTAATCATAAAACCACGTTCTGTCTTCGAAACTCTGGGCGGTTTTCATGGGTTTAGGAATAACATGAAATGGTTTTAAGCCTGCACGATCCCGGTATCTGCGAGCAGTTCCAGAAGATACGACTTTCTCGCGCTGAACCTCAATGTCACGCACAACACAAGCATTGCTGCGACGTCTCTTGTCACAATGACGTTCTTGCTTTCCTGCGACAAATTTTCCGGCCTCCCACCTCCAAATTCCGCATGGCAGCTGTCGTAACCTTTCTTCCAATTATCTGTCACCCACTTTTCAGAGTTCCTTAGCTTCTGCGCGATCCACTTGCGATTAATGAACGCCTCACCCGCTTCCATAGCCTCGGCAAATGCAAGATAGAAGCAATGAAGGTTGGATTGTTCCTCAGTCTATTTTGGTCAAGTGACTTTGCAATGCCCCGGCCTGTTTTTTTAGTTGGCTTTGTAGTAAATAGTTTCCCGAGAGACAGACGTAGTCGACTGGGTAGACTTCCGAGGTTGTTGTTTTTTTGGTTTTTTTTTGGTTTTATAGTCACCGGATGAGTTACTTGTTTTTTAAATAAAGCCTAAAATGAAATTGGTAGAGACTTTACAATACAATAAAATCTTATAAACATTCCAAGGAGGAGCTTTAGCAGTGAAGCAGAAATACATTTATAAATTAAAAAGAAATTCATTTATACAATAAATTTTATTAAAAAGAAATTAATCCCCCCTCCCACCCGAATAGGATAAGGCAAGTCATCTATTTTTACCCGTTTATCTGCACTTTTTACTTCTCCCCGAGTTTTTTTAATCAATAAATCGAATTTCTCGTAGAAAAAGTGAAATACCTCGTATCTTCTTTCCTATCTCATCATTTCCGAACGTATGATATATCACATGCCATATGTTGCCATAGTTCTAAGGACCAAGTGACTGCCACCCCCGCAAATCCGATCCCACTAGAACAATTGGGCCTAAACTTCATAGTAATGTAGAGCTTGCCTAGAGGAAGCTGGATACTGAATTTTACGCCTTTACGTTCCTAAGTAGCACATAGATATGTGCCCTCTCTGAATCCCACCCCCGTAATTCCGACCCTCGTATACCAAACAAAACCAAACTAAATAGTGCAGATGGACATGCCCATAGTAAGCTACATTCCGAATAATTTTGTCGCAGCCGCATTTATCGATTATAAAAAAAGCATTTAACAATATCCCAATTCCGCTACTTTTATATAAATTATCCACCTTTTATGGTATATATGGTCTGCCTCTATTATGGTTAACTAACCTATTAACTGATAGGAAATATTACTTTTCTTATTCCGGTTTGTCTTCGGACTTATTAGGTGTCCCACAGGGTTCAGTGCTTTCTCCAATAGCACACCCCTCTGGAAAATCAATTTTCTACGCTGATGATACTACATTATTATTCTCTAATTCTGATGTCTCAAAGCTTTTACTTAACATTAATTTAGTTCTACGTGACTTGTTGCAATAGAATAATGCAAACTTTTTTTTTGGTCAACACTGATAAATCCAATATAATATTTTTTTTTATCAGCGACATAAGCGTAATATTGCAGTCTACCGACTGATTTATTATGGTACTCACGTTATTGATACTGTCAGTTCGTTTAAATACCTAGGTTTATTATTGACCCATGACCTTACCTGGAATTTACACGACGATGTCCTATTAACTAAACTTAATAAAAAACAAGGAATCATTTCCAGACTTCGATTTCTTCCTAACAACATTCTTTTGCTTTTATATTTTACCTGGATACGCTCCTCGCTGTACTACGATAATATCTTTTGGGGTTCTACATCTTCTTATAATTTAAAAAGAACTCTTAAACTGCAAAAATGGTTCTTACGAACTCTAACGAAAACATCTAAGTCAGAATCAGTCTCACATTTATTCCGAAGACTAAATATCTTGACTATAAATCAAATCTATTTTCTCCAATCTTGCTGTTTCATTTTCCAAGTGATACACTCACTTCTGAAGGTTTCTATCCCAGTAACCATTTAAACATCCTATGAGAGGCATAATTATAACCTGAAAAAATATTGACTTCATATTGACTTCATATCAGCGTATGAAGAAGAAATTGATACTGGTGTCCGATCCAAAAATAAAAGTTTGGAGATAGCCCCTTATCGTTTTGTTTATTAATGAGAGCAACTGAAATTCAACTCATTCTATCGGCGATATCTTTCTCAATTTTCACGATATTTGCTTGGGCTTCTTATAAGAGTAGCTCTATACATTTGGCTAATAAATTATGCAAAAGACAATTTAGTAACGCATGCGCATACGCAGTTAAACATTATTTAGTAAAAATGCTCATATTTCATCAAATATTTAATATTTTTTTATTCTGATTGCAGGGTGTTGTCTGTACTGTAGTTTGTCAAGTTTCCTGTAAATGGCATTGCATTGGGTTGAAAATCCTGCGTGTTATAAACAAAAAACTTACAAAAACATTTCGACCTTTTTAAAGAAACCTTATATCTCCATGAATATACGTGCTATTCTTATACAAATGAACACAGAAAAGTGAAACAAGCCTCTTAAGCATATGCTACAGCTACAATGCATTTCAAGCATTATTTTTTACAGGGTGATTCCAAACATTATTTTTTTGGTTCACTTCTTTGATGGTCCTCTATTTGCCTTCGGGAGAAAACCTTCGCTGAAATATACGAGGTGTAACATCCTTTTTACACCCCAGAAATTTCAGGATAATTCGTCAAGTATTTTTCTAGATATTCGACAAAACGTCTAAAATCGAAAGTGTCCAATTACTTTTGGCTAGATAGTATATATCTATATAAATAAAAAGCAATGTTCGTATGAGTCTGCCATATAGACTCAAAAGTATTCATGGGCCCAGCAGAGACTTTACTGACGACTTCTTGTTGTTAGCAAGGGCACCCTCGTGGGTCTTCTGCTTGCATATTCCACGGACACCAGATTTCGTTGCACAGTACGCATCAATACAGCTCTAGTATCACCCTAGTTAAAATCTGATGTAATCTGATGTAATCTGACGTAATGTTAGTTGCCTGTCAGCGGTGACCATCCTACTCAGACACCATTGGTTCCGTTCATTGAGAAGGTTTGGGCGACCACTGCGTTGTCCATGGTCGGAGGTAATGCCGTCAAATTGTTATTCTTGGTAGACTCTTGAAACTATGGACCGTGGGATGTTGAATTCTTGAGCCACCTACGATACTGAATGGCCCATACGTCCTGCTCCGCTTACCAGGCCACCTTCGAACTCGGACAGCTCTCGTGTAGCTCGACGTCGTGTAGCCATTGTCACACTGAACACCTCACTCCTTACTCAGGACAGTGTAACTAAATCTACTGACACTGAATTTGCACATGATGCTATTGCCGCTTGAAAAATAGTCCACTGCTATTCCATGACTTTTGATATGTGAGTGTATATTTATATACAGGTTGACAATTATGGAGCTATATGAATAAAATACTTGATAACTTTTGAACAATTGGCGAGATTCAATTAAAGCTTGGCAGTGAAACGCAAGACATGTTGGGATTTTTTTGAAATGCGCAGTCGTATTTTTGTTGTTGTTCATTTCTCGTTGAAAATGAGTCTTCCCTATTTTCCAAAGTGATCCAGATTTCGAAAAGATGTGGCTCATGCAGGACGGAGCACGACCCCATTAGACCAATAGAGTGTTTGAAGTCTTGGAAGAGCACTTTGGAGAGCGCATTCTGGTTTGGGTACCCAGAGGCCACTGGAATGGGAATCGATTGGCCGCCATATTCTCCTGATCTCAAACCTTGTGACTTATTTTTGTGGGGCAATATTAAAAATAAAGTTTATGCAAATAATCCCAATATCATCGCAGAGCTCAAAACAGCATCAACGACTCGACACTTCATCGATTTTCAATTTTGCTCTTCGTCTGCGCCACATCATAGCCATTGATGGCAAGCATATTGAACATGTCATAAACTAAATCCGAATAGCCGAGTTACTTTTAACATTTGAATAAAATTTTTGAACTCAGTAGTTTTTGAAAATTTGTGTTTTTATTTAATAAACCCTGTATACACTGAGTGGCCAAATTATTATGACCACCCCCTTAATACAGTATTAGGCCACCTTTCGCTCTTATTGCTGCTTGCATTCTTCGGGGCATGGATTCTATGAGATGTTGGTAGGTTGTAGGAGGAATTTAAGACCAACTCTGGAGAACTGTACCTTCCAATTCCTGCAGATTTGATGATGCTGGATTCCGCTGCCTGATGACCCGTTCGATCTCATCCCACAAATTCTCAATGTGATTGAGATCTGGCGATTGTGCAGGCCAACAAAGCAAGGTAAACTCTCTGGCATGTTCTTCGAACCATCTGAGGACGATGCCAGCCTTATGACAAGGAGCATTGTCCTGCTGGAAGTATCCATCCCCGTCAGAGTACACCAAAAAAATAACGGGATGTACTTGATCTGAGACAATACTTAAATAATCTTGGGCATGCACACGTCCGTGCAGAGGAATCAAAGGACCCAAACAATGCCAAGAAAACATTCCCCAAACAATAATACTGCCGCCACCAGCTTGAAGTGTTGTGGTGATGCAGGTGGGGTCCATCTTTCGTGTTGTTTTCTCCATATTCTAACCCTGCCATCTGCATGGTGCATTTGAAATCGTGACTCATCGGACCACATGACCCTTTTCCAGTCTTCTACTGTCCAATCCTTGTGCTCCTTGGCGAACTGGAGACGTCTACTCTTGTTGAAGGCTGAGAGTAGAGGCTTTCGAACTGGTCGTCGGCTTCCATAGTCTAAACGGTGTAATGAGCGGCGAAAGTTCGTTCAGCGGCGGTCACAGTTTGTCCTTGATTAAGATTTGCCGCTATATGACGCGCTGTTGCTCTTCTGTCGCCCTGAACTCTGGCCAATCTCCTTTCAACTCGAGCATTGAGGAGCCTGTGGCGTCCACACGCTTGACGTTGAGAGCCGGTTTTTTGCTTGGTAGTCCACTCTCTGTAAACATTAATAACTGCTGCTCTTGAATACTTCACAAGTTCAGCTGTTTTGCTGATACTGGTTCCAACACTGCGCGCGTCAACGATCATCCCACGTTCAAACTCAGTTAAGTCACATTTTTTGCCCATATCGTCGCAAAAAACACAGTGCACCGATATGGGCAATAGCTTTCACCTTTTCCTGCATTCCCTTTTTATAGCTATCTAGCCCTCTGTCAGATGGTCATAATGATTTGGCCACTCAGTGTATATGCATACTAGAATAGTACCCGGCTTTGCTTGAGTTGGTTGAATATACAGGGTGAGGCATTTATTTATCTTGAGACAACTGAATATCTCGGAAACTAAGCATTGTACGAAAAAATGTCCAAAATCAAAAGTGAATTATTTTGCGAGGGAAATTCAATAGTTAAAAATTTACCCCCCCCCCCTTGTGAGGGGAGCTGGGGGAGAGGGTAACTTTGAAATTTTAAATAGGAACCGCTATTGCTATTTTTAATGGTATATTCAGATTGTACACAATATTCGAGAAATGTTTTATTCTGGGTGTAGATTGTTTATGTTAATTTTACAATAACTAAATCTGACTTTTTTGTAAACTTTACTAACTGTACAGGATTTAAATGTAACCATCGGGAGAAACGGCGTCTGCAATGAAACGTAATGGACCAAGTGCACGGTCCAAGGACGCCACCATCGAATCAGTTCGAAAGCGAGGCTTCCTGAGCAACGCTTCCTGCTCTCAGCCTCGTGGATGTTGTTAGAGTGTAACACCATAAAACAAATCAGCTTTTTTTTCTGTGAAGGAATTGAGTAAAAGTGTACTAATTGAGTTATTCGAACAATTCACACTACTATAAACGTAATTGTACAAATGAACGGCGTTCCAATAAGCATAAATCATTTTATAATTTTCCCAAAAATGAAGAGTGCAGGAAATTGTAGCTTATAAATCAAAAGAGACATTGAACCTTTATTTCAGGTTGGTTCTTTTTATTATTGTTATAAGTTTTTGTTATTGTAATCAAAATTCATATTCCAAATGTGCATCACGTTTAGACAGAACATTTATACAGGGTGTAAATGGATGACCTTTCACAAACTTAAGGATATGTAGAGGATTATGTGGTGAACATTTTATTATTAATAAACCCATAGTCCCAAACGAAAAGCGACGGAGACACAGCTTCGTACAACCGACGAGCTGCAGCAGCATTCCCACGAGCTTCCCCGTAACACAAATGCATATCAGCAAATTCTACGAAGGTATAACCACCTTCCATGAAGTTACTTCTTTGCAGATACGCTAAAGATTGTGCGAACGTGTATGATGGAGTAATAATAATAAGCAGATCACAGTCCAGTAACAGTTCTGTACGTAATTGGGTACGAAAGTTGTCGCTGTTTCCTGCCTCACAGTAAAGTCCATTCCTGAACTCATACAGCACAAAACGTAGAGTGCAAAAATAACCTTCACCCTTACGGAATGTTCCAAACAAACAACGGGAATTTCGTACCAACCTGATATGCAAGATTATGTGATTGGAGAATGTGCTGTGCATCCGGACGGTACCATTTGAAAATAGCCTGCGAGCTAACAGTCTGCATAAGGCCTACAAGATGCAATGACAGGGGACATCGTAGTAAACGTGCCTAGTTCAATGCTTGACAAACCAAGACATCATACAAGCGTGGCTCCGTGTCTTTTCGTTTGGGACTATGGGTTTATTAATAAAAAATGTTCACTACATCATCCTCTGCATATCCTTAAATTTGTGAAACGTCGTCCATTTACACCCTGTATAGGAGGGAAGGAATGACCAGAGTGCCATTTAGTGATTGTTTTGTTTAACTGTATTAAATCCTCCAACATGGTTCCAAAATAATGGGAATTATCAATACATATTTTCAAACAGATTTCCAAAGACAATCAGTGATCATTCCTGATTTTCAGAAAAAAAGGACACCAGATGGAAAGGATGATTTGACTGCAGAAGGTTTTCCTTCAATATTTAATTGGAATACGAAGAAGCGAAATTCACCCAAGAAACGAACCTTTATGCTTGGAAAAAACGTATGGTGGAGTGCACCTCACAAATGGCGGGATTCCGAATCGGTACATCCATTGTAAGAACGTGCTACTCAAACTAGACTCCACGTAGAAATGAGGAACAGCTGGGAGAGGGTTAGTGGAAGGCTAAGCGCCCAGCGCGGACATTCACAAAACACTTGTTCCCATTTATGGAAACATTATGAGGCAACAACACATAAAGAAGTGGTGTCGTGAATTCTTTGGAGGCAGAACCGATGTTCATGATGAACAAAAGAGCGGTTGGCCGTCTTTGATCTCTGATGAACTTCTACTCTTCTTTTTTAACCTGAAGAAACATCTTGTCAGGCAACGTTTCCACGACGATGAAGACATCAAGCAAAATGTTCTGACCAACTGACAACAACCTCTTGTCTATCACAATCTGGAATATACGAAATCGCCTGCAGTGTATGCCAGAAAGTTTACCGAGGGGCAACTTGCAGGAAGGTCCGGACTAGATTCAAAGAGCATAATGCCCACGCCAGGTTCGGCCGCCCGAACAGATCAGCGGTGGCCAAGCATATGCTTGACACCGGACACGACATACTTCTACAAGACTGCCGTTTGTTGAGACAGGTCAGAAACAAGAACGCTTTAGACGCCTATGAGACGTTGGAGATTTCCAAGAAGGACCCCGACCTGTTACTAAACGGAGACGCAGGCCCGATAGGAGATTCGACACTTATCAAATTGCTTAAAGAGTAAAGTTAATTTTCTATATTTCTTAATTTTGTATCTTTGTTTACCTTTTACTTTTTTGATTTTATTCATTGTAATTTTAATAATCGGCATTCAGTATCGATTGTAACGATTGTTCGCGACCAGGAGGAAGTATCTCTACTAGGTCCGCGCTTCTGATGTTAAGAGATTTTTTTCCCCCATTAGTCTTTTTTATTTTTTTGTACCTTTTTATTGGATAGTGGCCACTCCAGCCCTTATATATATTCTCTGTAATTCAACCAAAACTCTGTATTGGCATTGAATAATGAACTCAATGAGTTCGAAATACGTATATGCTTAATAAAATTCTTTTGTGGACAAGAGGTTGTTGTCATTTGGTCATGTCGTTATCCACAGTCCTTTCCAGTTTCTCAAGCAAAATGTTCTGTCAGAAACTGTAATCTAGACTTAACAAGCGTTTGGACAATGGCGGCAATTATGTCGAAAATTAACCCCTGTATTACTAAATAAGTTGTTAGTGGACATTTTGTCAAACATTTTTTGAAAGATTACTAATCGTTTTAACCTTACCTTCCGGACACGCTACTACAACCCAGATGCTCCAATACAATATCCAGAAATTACAAGTGAGTAAAATTTAGCTGTAGGCATATAAAATGGGATTAGTTCTAAAATAATTACTTGTTACCAAGCTAACAAATAAAAGAATTAACAGAGTCTGTTTTTTATTAAAAGCAGAAAGTGCTTACTTCAGAAATGTCATATGTCAACCCAGAAAATGTCGGATTTTCTACAGTTTTGTTGGGGTTTTTTTGTAAAAAATATAATAGAAATTTCCATTCCCATAAATGTTCTCTCTTAACACGATGTATATCTAGAATTTGGAATATATATTGTGATTATGACAGTAAAAATATTATAAAAAGAACTAACCTGAAATAAGGTCCAATGTCTCCTGATTTTTATGATTCAAAGTTTCCTGCACTCTTCAGTTTTGGGAAGTTATGAAGTGATCTATCCGTATTGTGACGCCGATCATTTGTACAATTATGTACCCTGGAGTGTGACATTGTTCGTTTAACTCAATCAGTACACTTTTACTCAATTTTTTGACAGAAAAATATGGTCACTTGTTTATCGATGTTAAGCTCTAACACTATCCACCAAACTTGAATGAGAAGCATTGCTTAGGAAGCCTCGTTTTCGAACTGATTCGATGGTGGCGCCCTCGGACCGTGCACTTGGTCCATACATTGTTTCATCATCATAGATAGGGCAAATTTAGGTCACATTATTGGTAGAAATACGAGTAACAATACCATGTCTATTATGAATGTAACAATGTATTACGTTTAATTGCGGAGACCTTCTCTCTCTCGGTTTAATTCACCGGTAATTTACATGAAAAAGCAGTTACAAGAAAAATGTGTGGTTTCTCACTCATAAAATTCGTACAACCCGCTGCAATTCATGAAAACCCGATACAAACTAATTTGACCCGTTTAAGATAATTTATGTAGCTCGGGTTGGTTGAATAAGGGTAAATTTTTGTAAGTTAAATTATTTAATAATTATATTAAGGCTTTTTTTGATTGGGCATAATTATTGAAAAAAAATGCAAACTTCATATGCAGGGTGATCTTTGAAGACAACATTTTTGTTTATCTATCAGGGTTTTTAATAAAAATGTGGTCTGGAGAAGCAACACGTGAGCATGCTGCAATTATCCATGTGAAAAGCACGGACTCCAAAGTGACTCCGCTACTTTTAATGATTGTCCTTGCGCTTTGTGGATCATCATAGTTTTTTTAATCTTAATGATGCTCAATGTAAAAGTGGATTATTGATTATTGTTAGCTTGTCATACTGTTGTAGATAATATTTAATTTTATTAATTTAAATATATATTATTGAATTTATAAATTTATATATATATTCTTATGAGACGTTTGCCCTCAATATGACTGAAGCTCCCTCCCCTCTTGCTCTCTTTAATTACATATTCTACTTCACTTCAGTGAAGAAAATCAATGTTAATAAAAATTGATTAAACACTAGCTCAGAATCTTTTTACTTAAAATATCAATCAGTGACAAAGGTCGGGTTCTTGAAAAGGTGGCAAGTTGTGTCTTATATATTCCAATAAGTTAAGCAAATTTGAGAATCAAATAATATAGTTTTATTCAAAGTCAAATAAATACCACTGAGATACAAAAAGAAATCTTAATTCTAAATTTATGAAAGAAAGGACAGATCTTAACGCAAAAGAAGAAAATTAATTTTAAAATTCCCCAGTTACCTAAATCTATGATAATAATGGAAGTATTCAATAAATGAAGAATGTATATATACAACTGCGCGCCAAAATAATGGAATAGTGGACTTGATTATCCTGTGTTCATTCCTCTATTGCACTAAATTGTTTAAATATAATGTAAAATCTTTGAAGGATTTACAATCTAAAATGTCTTTACTTGCAGAAATTCATGTATAAATATACAAGCTATTTCTAGGTTTTTGGAAGAAATTATTTCGTTTTGACAAAAAAATGGCACACAAATTTACTTGTGACAAAATAATAGAATAGTCTGCTACAAAGCCCATCCACCTTTAAAATATTACGTGAACAATGCTAAAATAATTTGCATAATCAAACCATTGATTCTTCAACAGTTGTGATGCCGTTTAATAGAAAAATGGCTGCAAAAACTTATTTGTCGGGAGATAAAAAAAGTGAAAATTTCCTTAATAAACGAAAGAAAAACGCAAGCTGATGTAGCAAAAATTATACAATGCCACCAATCTACAGTATCCAAAGTGCTTTAAAAAGTTTAATAATGGATCTAGGCTTTGCAATAATCGTTACAAATGTGGCCGAAAATGAGTAACGAGCGAGCGTGAAGATAGACAGTTAAAAAGGATCGTCCAAGATAATAGTTTCAAAACCTCGAAAAATTTTCACACCATGTGGAAAGAAAAAGGAGTAAATGTATCTCTCCGAATAATATTGAGAAGATTGCATGAAATGGTCTATGAATGTCGTGTGCCTAAAATTAAACCGCTGCTTTCTAAAAAGCAAAAGCAAGTGCGCTTGAAATGGTGCAAAGAACAGAAGACGACTGGTTTCAAGTGATTTTTAGTGACGAATCTACATTTTGTGTAACCCCGTGTTTGGCGTAAAACACAAGAGGCATATCTTCCAAATACGATGAAATCATCAATTAAGTTTCCAGCATCCGTTCTCATCTGGGGTTGCATGAGTTCATATGGCGTAGGATCACTGGCATTTATTAACACCATCGTAAACGCAGCGGTTTATCAAGAGATTTTAGAGTATTTTTAAATACCATCCGCTGAAAAACTGTTTGGGGATTGGCATTTCATCTACCAGCATGATAATGCTCCTTGTCAAGTAGCGAAAACAGTGAAAGCATGGTTAAACTCCAACAATATTACTGTGTTAAACTGGCCGCCGAATTCCCCCGATATTAACCCCGTAGAACAGCTGTGGGGTGAAGCTAAAAAGACTTTATCTGAGCAGAAACCAACAACAGTTGCCGAACTAAAGGAGAAATTGTTACAAGTATGAAAAAGAATTACTCCGGAACATTGTAAGAAATTGGTTAGCTCAATGCCACGTTGTATTCATGCAGTTATTGATGCTCAGGGTGGTGCAACAAAATATTAATTAAAATCAAGCCAGTATACTTTATTTAATTGTTTTTTTGTTCCCAATATTGTAACAATAACAATATTCCATTATTTTGTCATAGAAAATGACACATGCCATTATTTTGTCAACAAAAAATAATTTATCCAATAAAAACTGAAAATTAATTTTTATGTTTGTGTGACTTTTTTAAGCTAAAAGACTGTAGAGCATGGATCTTTTAAAGATTTTGCATTATATTTAAATAGTTATTTGCTAGATAGGAATAAATACAGATCGTTGACAACTGAATGTGGATTTTTCTGGCGCGCAGTTCTATATCAACAATGGTTCTAGTTCTTTCAACCACTAAGATTAATAGTTAGATCAATCAAGGCTCTTCCCTAAATTAGTTATTCAAGCCGAATTCATTCATAAATATCAATATTCTTAAATTCCATTCTACTTACAGTTTACGTCGTATCATACTATCCACAAATTTGCAACTCTTTATATTCCACTTTTAGGCACTTAATTCACTTAATCTCAACAGGCCATTAAATTTCACTTGTCACTTGTAATCACCACCTCCTTGAAGCACAAAAACACGCATTAGAAGAAGCCGGATCAATCGATGAGTGAGTCCACTGGTTGGCTCAAACTGTCCTCATCAAGTTCCACAGAAAATTCTAAATGTGAAGTTGTCTTCTTTCATTGATGAGAAGCATCAAACCATGCTCGTCTCCTAATATTGCTGTCTTCCAATATTGCTGTCATATAAAATTGCTGTCTTCTAAAATTCGCCAGTCTCTGATGAAAATATGTATTATACATTCAATGACAATTTTACTCTCTAGATGATGTTCTTCTATGCCCATGAAACTTTTCGGAAAGCATATTCCACTCCTTATAGTTCCGTTGTATAGTGGGTTGAGTGCGATGCTCAGAGTGCCGTGCTCTACCTGGCCTAGGTTGGCCAGGTCAACAGCAACACCTGACACCCCCCCCCCCCCTCAATGAACCATCTACTCTCATATAAACGCCATAATGGACTCCCAATTTACATCTTCATGATGAGCCTGCACGAGCCCTGATTTGGAAGGAGAAGCCACCAGACCGAGTTAACATGCTGCAAAGACTTCGCAGCAGCCTTACGAATCTCGACTTGCTCCCCTCCCCCTCCAAATTTCCAATTTGCTGTCATAAGCTCACAGCCAAGAGAGGAGTGCGTTCAGCCTCCCTGCTGTCTCCTTGGCAACCTCAGGAGCCTCCCCTTCTACCTTTCGTTTAAATAGAGAGAGCGTTTCCGGTCATACTTCCCTTTCACATTTTATTATGATCCCACATGTATTAACGAAGAAATCATTATTATTTCAATTCCTACTTAAACTCCATCTTACAAACATCATTCCAATTAATTCAATGCCTCTATAAATCAATAAATTCAAAGACCAAATTTACATATAACCTAATGCAACTCAAAAGACAGCTACATCATTCTCAACATCCCCGTCCTGCTGATTGATAATTGTATACACGTGACTTTTATCACTTTTTAAAATTCTCAGTTCTATCAATACTGCTAATTCTATCATCAGAATTCTCAAAAATTTGCATTCGCACAACTAAATTATGTAAATGGGATTCTCATTTCAATGACTAAGGCTTTCTCAAGTGAGCCTAACAATTCAATACGTGAAAAGGTAACATACCCCCCACAACCAAGAGTTGATAACTCTAAATCAACTAACCAGGATTTCTTCTATTGAATAAGATAACTATCTAAAGGCTGGACTGTATGCCTATAAGAGAGAATGGACAGCCATAGTGTCCTTCCTCCAAGCAGACCTCCCCCTTCTTAGTATAAACACCTTCAAAACAAAATTCTCATAATTCTTAATTCCCAAGTTAATTCTCAAAATTATCAATAACACCATATTTAATTCTCACTACCACCATAATTAATTTCCATTACAATGTCTCCATAATTTTCCTCCTTACACAACAGTGACCCATGAAACTAATAGACTTGTATCCTCATTGTATCTTCACAATTACCATAAGCATCTCTATAATATCTACTAAAATTCCTATAATACCCATTAAAATCTCCATATATTATATCTATTGTAATACTCACTAAATTTCTCCACTGTTTCTTCACCATATTTTACCTTATCACCAAATGTAAGACGTTTGCCTTTTTCGGGCTTATCCTTATTACGCCTCAATATTGACTTGATCCTCCCATGATATGCTTTCACCTCACTATCTCTCTTATCGCCATTAGTATTCACATTATCCTTAACCCTAGAATGCTAACCATATGTCTTGGAGACGTAGTTAAAATTTTAAACATCAGCTGCTGCGCTTGACCTTGAAAGAGTGCCCTGCAACTCCAGGTATGCTTCATCCAACATGTATTCTTTCGAATAGTGGTGTTTCAGTTGTCCAGCTTGCATATTAACAGCGTGTATTGCGTATTTTCGTAAACATAGTGCGTCTGTTAGACGTAGAGTTAGTATTCAACGTAAGTAGTTAGGCACCACTCTTGGCGGAAAGGGGGGAGGCGCGTGCAACCCTTTTCTAGGTGTTCAAAGGGTTTAAAGGTGCTAAAGGGTTAAATTTCCATCGATTTTTGATTTTTTTTCGACGTTTTTAATGGGTTTGGATTGATTTTATCGAATATTTGATTGATTTTATTGAATTTTAATGAGTTTTGATTGATTTTATTGAATATTAATGAGTATTGATTGATTTGATTGACAGGTGTTGCATACCAAGTACCCAAAGGGTTGATTGGAATTTCATTCTGAGTAACCAAAGGGGTTGGTTGGTATCCAAAGGGGTTGACAGGTTTTTGATGGATTGTGGGTGTGGTTAACGATGGATGGGTTCTTGTTGCATTCGGCCCAAAAAAAGGGTTATCCATCGAAATTTGGGTGTGTGGGGGGTGGTGAAAAAATCTGGCCCGTAACATTCCTTTTTTACCTAATTACTAATTTTCTATTGTTTAGAATCACCGGACTTTTTTTATTTTTTTCGTTAAATACTCTTCCTAATTAACATTATTGATTCAATATGCTGACCAGTACTTACCGTTCAGGTTACCAAAGAGTTTTTTTTTATTGTCAGTGGCCAATGGGTTACAGGTGTAAACTTCAAGGTGTTTTCTACCAGTTAGCCAGGATGTTACTCACCATATTTGTTACCTCCCTACCCTTTTATCCCGTTAATTAAATTATCCACAATTTTTTAAAAATAATTTTTAGCCATTTCCAAATTTTTTTTAAATAATTTTTTGTCAATTCCAAAATTATTCAAAAATTATTATTCAAAAGTCCAGTTTTTTTCAAAATTAAGTTAATTTTAAGCTAATTTTATTCATTTAAAATCTTCATCCTTTCCAGTTTTTATCAAAATAATTTTTCATCATTTCCAAATTAATTCAAAAATTTTTATTATTAATTCCAAAATTGTTCATTCTCTTTTTTTTCCAAATTCCTTTTAAATTCTCATGTATGCATCCATTGCTTTTTATTTACTTACCAGACATGGAACAAGTCTATTTTCAACCTGAAAACCCTGCAGGGTTTGGTGGTGTTCGTGGTTTAGCTATACAAGCAAACCAGTCAGAAAAAGAAACCCGTGATTGGTTAAGTGGTGTTCCACCTTATACGTTACATAAACCTATTAGACATCGTTACCCTCGTAATCGCATGCGTGTTTTTGCACCGTATGATTAATTTCAAGTAGATTTAGTAGACCTAAGCAGTTTGTCAAAGCAGAATGACGGGTATAAATTTTTTCTCACATGCATCGGTGTGTTTTGCATGGGTCGTGCCTTTAAAATCCAAGACGGGTCCCAAGCTTCAAAAAGCTTTTCAAAAAATCTTTACAGAAGGGCAGGTTCCTCTAAAAATTAATAGTGATGAAAATAAAGAATTTCTAAATAAACATGTTCAAGATTATTTTAGACGACTCAATATTATATTCTTTGCGACAGAGTCGGATTTAAAAGCAGCTACGGTTGAACGTTTTAACCCCTACCTTAAAGGGGCGAATGTTTAGGTTTTTTACTTATTCCAACAAACAACGTTACATCGACGTCTTACCTGCTCTTGTTGAAAGCTATAACAATCGTGTTCACAGATCTTTAGGTATTGCACCAGTTGATGTGGACGCTCATAATGCATCGTCCTTGTGGCTGAAGCAACGTCTTTATTACAATTCGGCACCCCATACAACACCAAAATTAAAAATTGGTGACGTAGTACGCATTTCACGAGTTAAAAATATATTTGAGAAAGGTTATTTACCGAATTGGACAGAGGAAGTGTTTTCTGTGTCAAAAATTATATTGCGAAAACTTGTAGTGTATAAAATTAAAGATTATAACGGTGATGAGATTGCAGGTGTGTTTTACGAGCAAGAACTACAACGAGTGAAAAACCCTGAAGTTTTTGTCATCGAAAGGATATTAAGATGGAGAAGGAGAGGGGGTATGCGTGAGGCACTCGTTAAATGGCGCAATTACCCCGACACTATGAATAGTTGGGTACGCGAAAATGATCTTTTAAACCTATGACAAGCTGTTGCACTCATCAGTCGCGCAGTTGATTTTGTCAACATGTACGAAGAGTCCGATTTCTACGTTACACTTCCGTCCAACACGCAATCGGGCGTTGGAAAACATGCTAATACAACAGCTCACTTTTTCACTCGGTTACCACGCACATTACAATTCAAAGGTCAGTGGGAAGTCGGTTTGACTGAAGTTCATTTCCCAGCACTTTTCAAGAATATTACAGCTGTAAATAACAGTTTTACCATAGGTATTCAGAATTTTACGATTGAGAAGCAAATCACGCTTAAGATTGCTAAACACGTTGATTCAACCACTCTTAAAGAGTTTGCACATCGAGTGGATACAGCGTTACAAGCCTATTTGAAGGATATTGTATTTTTCCACGACCAAGATGTCAGCAACTATGTCATCTTGAGTTTACCCCCTAATACGCAAATTCGCTTCACCACAAGAGCGTTCTGTCAGTTCTTTAATTTAAAACCAGACCAGTTCCTCGAAGGGAGTGTATTGCTCGTTCCTGATTTTTCCAAGCCGTTCGAATGGTTTTCAGAACTTTCTGCTGTGTTAAAGTTCCCAGAGATCGCACCTAGGTTCCAACACGTTGTTGATATAAAGACCATCCAAATCCAAAATGCAGAGGCACTCCTTGATTTTTTATAAGTTCAATTAGGACTGTATGGAATTGAGGTCACCTTGGATAATGGTTTTTTAGTATTTTTTGGTTACACAGGTCGTTATTTTGAATTTCCAGTTGCAACGAATCTCGGGTCTGTCCCTGTACAGTTCCTGAATAAGAAATTTAAAACACCTACGGAAATTCCATTAAATACTGTTTATGATGGCTTCATGAATATTGCTTTATACAATCCGGAAGATTGGCCTCGTATTAGTGAATTAAGAATTCCCGAGGGGTATTACGATAAACGTAGTGACATTGTGAACGCGTTAGTGAATTCGATACCACTAGAAGAAAAGCCCTTTTACAACATTACTCTCACGTATAACAAATGTTTTCACTTCCGACGTAAAGAGAAACATTACATCAGTTTTAGTGAGGGTTTGTGCTATACTTTAGGTTTAAATGCCGACAAGTTCAACGTCGCACTAACGCAAGGTGAGGGTTTGATTCTTATAGATCTCACAAGTGGTATCCATAGCTATTATCTATATAGCGATATAATTCAGCCTCAACTCGTCGGTGATACTTTTGCACTGCTCCTACGGATTATCCCCGTTTCACATGCTAGACGCGAAATGGTTTATCAAACTTTCCCTACACCTGATTACTATCCATTAAGCAAAAAAGTCTTTGACACGATTGAAATCGCAGTGCATTCAGATCACGGGGATCTGTTAGCGTTTTTAGCTGGCAAAACGGTTGTAAAATTACATTTCCGTCAGAAGCAGTTGTAGAGCTCAGACGCTTCTGTCTTTCTCTCTCCTTCAAAATGCATGTTCCATATCATCCGAGCCAAGAGGCTATTTTACGTTATTATTTAAGTCAGAAAGGCCGAGGGATACCTGTATTCAAAGGGACAGCGTTTCAACGTGGTAGTGGGTTAGGATCTGTATTCACAAATCTTTTCCGACTTGCGACGCCATTACTAAAGACAGCTGGTAAAATTCTTGGTAAGCACGCTCTAAAAGGTGGTGCTTCAGTCTTAAATGATGTAATGCAGGGTCAAAATCTCAAACATTCGTTAGCATCACGCATGAGAGCAGCAGGTGGCAGCGCTTTACAGGAAATGGGTTCCAGGATTCAGAAAGGTAGAGGCAGATGTCGGGTTAAAAGACGATATTCTTCAATTGCTGCTCATTCATCAGGCAAAAGACCAGAAAACAATTCACAGTCTGGACGCATTCCTGCTGAGCAAAAACAGTAGAAGACAGAAAACAATTCGCTCAGCAAAGTTAAAAAAGTCTACGAGGCGAAAGAAGAATAAAAAGCAGAGAAATAGGAAGAAGTCAAAGAGAACTTCACACATACGTCCTTTATCATCTGTCTTCATCTAAAAGCATTACCATGGTGTCTCTGATACACGAGCATAGCTCAGAATGCGTAAACAGTGACTTGGATATTTTCTCGATTCCTCATACGAGTGGTCAACAAGAGAGGCGGCACGTGGTAGGTTACCAACCGACCGCCATCATAAACCAAGACAGACCTATCGAATTCTTTGTTCCCGGTTTAACTGACTTTTACATCGATCTAGATCAAACTACACTCAATTTAGAAGTCGTAATCACTAAAGGAGATGCACCTATTTCACCTGGTGATAAAACGGGTCCAGTGAATCTTATCCCTCACTCATTATTCTCACAAATCGATTGTTATCTAGGGGATACACTCGTTAGTCATAGCACTAACTTATATCCGTATAGAGCTTATTTAGAAACGCTTCTGAATTTTGGCCGGGTTGCAAAATCAACTCAAATTTTATAAAGACACATCTGGGAAAATGGATAGTATAGACGATACAAATTTGGGTTTTAAATCACGCAAAAGTCTCGCGCGTAATGGAGTTTATTACTTAGAAGGTCCTATATTTCGACAGAGTCGCTTGCTGCTAAATTCGCTGGATTTTCGCCTAAGGTTATACAGAAGCAAACCTGCCTTTGCTCTAATGTCAGACGCAGCCAACCCTGATTATAGAATAGCAATTCGAAAAGCTATGCTTAATGTAGAGCGCGTTAAAGTCAACACATCTACGCTTAATGTAGAGCGCGTTAAAGTCAACATATCTACGCTATTAGCACATACGAAGACGCTGCAAACAACCAATGCATTTTACCCGATTAGCAGAGTGGAAATGCGTTCGTCAAATATCGCAACAGGTATGAGAAATCACGTCATCCAAAATTTAATCACAGGTCAACTTCCTATCCGATTAATATTCGCATTCGTAACGAGTGAAGCACAAAATGGAGCTTACAAGGTGAATCCATTTAACTTTCAACATTTCAACCTATCATATTTCTCACTATCGATTGATTCCCAAGTTTATCCATCTCAACCTCTAACACCTGCATTCGCCGAAGGGTCATACATACATGAGTTTGTACATTCGTTGAAGGCACTCGGTCTGTGGAAGGAAGACAGAGACGTTGATGTGACTCAGGCTGAATACGGTTCTGGTTTTACATATCTGGCCTACGAATTAAGCGGAAATCGCAATTACTATGGAGACCATTTCAATGTGATACGTAATGGAATGCTTAGTGTTGAAGTACATTTTTCACAACCTCTGACGGAATCTGTGAACATCATTACCTATTGTCAATATCAGAACTTACTCGAAATCAGTAAAGACCGTTCTGTGACCTTTGATTATACAAATTAAAGCTCTATGGATACAGCACAAATTTGGCGTGCGTTAGAAAGAGACCCGTGTACAAAACCTATTGCCAGAGGTGTGTTTCCGGCGGATGTTGTTAAATTTCTCAAACCGTTTGCCCTTCATTAGTTGTTGCTAATATGGATGTCTCGAGTCTGCCGGGTAGTCATTGGGTTGCATTTTTTATCCCTAAACCTTCGTTAGCTTATTACTTTGATTCGTTTGGTCAAAAACCACATTCCCAATTCCAGAATTTCATGTACAGGCAGGCTGAAAATTGGGTCTACAATACGAAATTACTACAACATCCATCTGCTGCTACATGTGGTCATCATTGTTTGCATTTCCTAAAATTTGCTGCCCGAGGACATTCAATGCACGACATCATTAACTGTACTTATTCAGACGAACTATTTCTCAATGATTTCATCGTAAAATGTGAATTAATTTA
>JAHWFO010107670.1:667687-688937 GCA_023313115.1 Rhysida immarginata | reverse complement strand
AATAATAATAATAATAATAAGGATATATGTCAAAATGTTAAATGGAGTCAAAGTTGTTGTCCTTTAAAAAAATTCCCTGACAATGCTTAATTTTTTTTTGTATTCCTTTATTACATGTATTTATTATGTATTCCTTATTCCACGAATAAATTTTTTTAAAATATACAGTATTTCATTTGTCTGTATTATTTACAGAATTTTATTTTAATTAAATAAAAAATTTTTAAATAAAATTTCAAAGAGTTAATTAAATTACAAATAAATTACTAAATTATATATATAAATATATTTTTATTTTTTTTTATTCTTTTAATAAGTAAATAAATAAATAAATAAAATAATTAAAATATTTGTAATGAAATAAATAAATAATTACATAGACACAAGATTTCTTTCATTTAAAATACAAATTTTTATTCAGAATTTTACATTTTATATATATTTTTTTAAATATTACATTTATTTATATGGTATCCAACGAATTCCTGGTGCGTTGTTACATCTTTGTTTAATTATAGCGCTGTTAAAACTCCTTCCCCTCCCCTCCTGCGAATGATACATCGGATTTACAATTAATTCTCTTGGAACATCCATCTCCTGAAGCAGTTTTATAAAACGTCTTTGTCCAATAGGCGGATCCTTCTGATTGGCTGATGGTGAAACTGCGTCATCGATCAAGTTTGAAATGTGTAAACCCTGTATAATCTTACCGCTGATTTTTACTGCTCCATGTGAATCCCATGTTATGAATTCAGGATAGTTATGTACTTACTTACTTACTTTTCAAACCCGCTTATCCGTTAGGGTCGCGGGGGCAGCAGCCCTATGGAGGATCTCCAGCGATCGCGATCTTCCGCCATCAGGCGCATGTCCACCCTGGTAATATCCAAGCGACTCGAACCCAGATTCTCCATGTAGTCATCTGTTATGTAAAAATTTTTAATAGACGTTTTTGTCGCGAAGTTCGAGCCAGTAGAACGGATAATGGTTTATCATCATCATCATCATCGTTGGCGGCAAATTCATGGCTTGGTTTTTTGTATTCGCGATGGCGTTCACTGAATGTCAGGCATGTAAAACAGTTGCTGAGGAATTCGATTTGGCAGCGGCGATTCAGGTGAAGACGATAATGGGGATAATTGTTCAGGGTGAGTTCTTTGTTGCGTTTGATTTTGTTCCTTCTGATCAACATCTTCGCGTTTCTTTTCGTACAGATATTTCTTTAACGTGTCGAGATAATATTCTAGTTTTTGATGCGCATTCATATTATGAGAATTTAAAATTTCCTTCATTTTTTTATTCAGTCGTTTTTCTCGCTCCGACGTTTTTGTTTCACTGCAATCGCCATGCTGTTCAGCGTTAGTGTTAGGTTTAGTCATAGCAAGAGTTGTTGATAAATGATTTATTAATCTTTGGTATTCATGCGACGTTAATAATACATATTTCTGCATATTTAACGTATTAATGTATTTAATATCGGACCTGCAACGCTACCTAATAATAAAGACAATAAGAATCCAGCACCGTGTTGAATCAGATAAGCTTTTTTAGAATGTAATGAAATTTTTTATGTGCTAGGCCTTTTATCTTCCTCAAATGCTTTTTTACTTGCGGTGTCCACGTGACTTTATGATGTACGATGTTATGGCAAATTTCACAAAGAGATTTTACTTGATTTAACGATGCATGTTGTAGTAATTTTTTCCGTTGTTTATGGCTAGCATTTTTTAATGCCCCGAGGAAATGATGATGCTTTTGAATTAACGGAATCATGGCTGTTTACTCCCGGTGAATGCTTGACGAAAAATGAATGCCAATGTATTTTAAACATGTGTTTTATTTGCATATACGGTAATAGGTTTTTCATGCGGGAAAATTTTACTCCGTAGTCTAATTATGTCAGGACAGCTTTGTGTTAAATCTAATAATAAATAACTATGAGGTTCTTGGGTATGCTTCTATAAGTAAGGAATCATACCCTGTTTGTGAAGCAAGAGTACGTATCTAACTGACATCTCGAGGCGATTTTAACAGAAAAATGTACTGGGTATTTAAACTTATAGTACGTATGATTTTTGATTGTGCGAATAGATTTTGAGTTAATAATAAAACGGAGAAATTGAGATGGTGACTGTATCTTGTATAAATCTTTTCGATAATTTCAGCATTTTTTATTTCATTTAATAAATCATCCAAAATTTAACAATCCATGTACGGGTATTCGTTCGTGAATCATTTTCTCATCGGGAATCCCTGCATGAAATGTAATGTTGGATAGATTTAAATTTTTCACAACAGGTGGAATTAATGCTCCTTAACAGTATATTATTTCCGTGGGAGGTGGGTCCATCATTTCATCTCTATACTTAAACAAATTTGACAGAATCGTTGTCTTTCCACTTCCTAAGGAACCAGCTATTAAACCCGAAAAGTATTGTGTGAACTTTATCGATGTATTTATCTCCATGATATAAATAACGCACACGGAGCAAAGTTCCTTCTGCTACTCACGATTCTTCAGACTTTTATTAAATGACATGAATGTAACTTTTGAATTGAATTTATCTTTAAAATTTTTAATTAGTTTAATACTGTTTTTTAATATATAATAAGTAATATAAATTATTATTATTTTTTTTTTGAATTTTAACATTTAAAATTTTATAAAAAAATTAGAAAGAATGCAAATGACAAGTGAATAAATATATATATAAAATTTATTTGAATTTTGAAATTAAATACAAGAAATATAATATTATGAAAGTTAATAATTTGATAAATACAAAGATTTGAATGTTAAAAATTAAATACAGAGGTTAAATGAATAAAAATGGATAATAGAATAAATACAAAATATTAGGTGATGGAATAAATTAATATAATATTATGAAAGTTAAAAAATTTGATAAATACAAATATTTGAATGCTAAAAATTAAACAGAATAGAACATTAAGGACTAGAAAGTTAAATAATTTGATAAAATACAAATTTTGAATGGTAAAATTAAATAGAATAGAACATTGGTGGCTAGAATAGTTGTAAATATTTACAAATGAATAAGTATATACAGTAATAAATAAAAATATTTACAACTATTTTTCACAATAAGCTATGGGCGATCAAAAATTAATATATCCATAAGGGTAACTAATACTAAGGTCTCCATCTCTTACAAACATTTTCTCATTGGTGCACCGGTAAGTTTTTAAAAATGGTTTATTAAAAATTGTGGCTTTATTCTTATTACGCACAAGATTAAATGAAACGGGGACTTGGAGGGAGGAGGTCTTACTCAAACCCATGCCTGGAATGAGCTCTTCGATTGCAGCTGGTGTTAGAATCTCGTTTGCAGTATGTGTGAGCCCTTAACTTTAAGTTTGGTTGTGCCGTTCGAGTAATGCAAACAATAATTCTTAGCCCCAGCTACAATCAATTTTTTAATATATACATTTGGTCCAAATCTCGAAATAATTTCGTCTGATAACTCGCCTAAATTACTCCCTCTGGGTAATAATTCATGGCCGATTTCCTCGAGAAAAATGACACTGTCTGTATCCGAATATTTTAAATTTTTACCAATTATACTCATGACGCGATACAACTCCATCCTGCCATAGCACGTCACGGACGATGCTATAACTACATTCCCTTTCATGTGCACGGTAAGATGGGTTGACTTGTACGTTGACTAAGTAAAATTTCTTCAGAGACAATGTCCAAGTCCGTGACTTCGATAGAGGGCGTGTTGAATAGCCTGTAAAACTCTGCGTAGCTATCGACAAACACTGTGGGTTTTTTTTTAGTTTCATCAAAGCCCAGATAACCCCACCAGTTATTTAATGCTAGTTTACATATGCTACGCAGACCTGGATTTTTTTGAAATTTTCCAGGATCCAACACGATCCCCTCTCGCTCACGGACATGGTTGATGAATGCCTGGCGCTCGCTAGGCATATTAGCGGACGCACGCCAACCAGAGGCTTCGATTTTTCCCCTTATAAATGCATTTACATACTCACTAAAGAAGTGCTTTTCCCCAGTAAGCTTATCGTAGACGAAGCGTTCTTTATAATGCTATACTTCGAAAATTTCAAGAACTGTATAGCCTTCCTCGAGCGCCCTGTAATATTCAGGCGTGCACCAGATACCTGTTAACGCCCTCTCTTCCTCGTTGTGTTGACACAATTCAGCTGACTGAGTATCAGCACAAGTCCTGCATAGAGGGAAGAAAAGACGCCCTGCACACCTGTAGAGTAGAACTGGAATAAAAAGATCTCGAGGAGACAACACGGTTGCTTTAATCAGACCGAAATAGGCATTAGGGGCCTGGTTAAAATCGGCCGTGATGACTTCCGGATGTTTTTTCGGATAGACTGCATGCTTATTCACAAAGGGATATAAAGATGTGAAATCTAAATAGGAGAGACGAATTCTCTCTGTGGATTCTGTAATACCGCCCGAAAAATTCTCGGTGCGTCCTCCGTAGAAGGCATCACGGGGCATGATAAATGGTCTCTGTTCTACTTTAAAATGTTTGCAGAATACAGCCATTTCTTTATTATGTTTCAGCTCATTCTCATACTGGCATTCCCATATAACACTAAAAGTGTAGTCGGGAAGCTCGTGTTTTAGAAAGGCAAGTCTTTCTAATGTATGCTGGAAATTTTCTGCGTTAGTCAGGTTGGGATTAATGCTACGTGCACTTGATACCGTGCACTTAGGACATGAGTGATAATAACAGCCTAAAAATTCGAATACGATTTTTCGACTTTCATCAACACCATCTAAATAGTAAGGTCCAACACGTCTTTCCCATCCATTTAATGCAGAATGTATGTGCGTACTTGGAACTTTTGATTGTTCCCAAGCTAACCATTTCAGAGCTTTCAATCTCTGACGCGATCTATTCGCGTAACCATAGCATGGAATAATTCCCATAGAGTGTTTATCCAGATAACGTTCTCTCAGTACCCGACTGCAGAATCCAGCTATAGTGATGTCATTCTGGAATGGGTTAAGACGTGTAAAGTCCTTCATGATTTCTGCAAATTTCAGACACCCATCTCTTAGAAGAACGACATCCTTGAGACAATAATCTCTAAGCTCATCCATAAGACACCAATCGGTACCGACAACACGCTTTTTTTCTTCAGAATACCAGAGAACAAATTCTTCATGTAATGATTCTTTCATCTCTGTGGGATTAAAATATTCCTGATCAGGAAGTGGACCCACATAGGAACAGTTCTCATTGAGAAGCTTAAATGGGAAAAAACGAATTGGAAATTCTCTTAAGGGAAGGGTGATGAACGATAACGAATCGATAAAACGTATCTTCATCTCCTTCACCTCAATGAAGAGAATTTTCGAGCCTTTGAAGATGGCGTGGGGTTTAATACTTTGTTCATACAAGTATTGTAACGCATATAAAAAATCAAATTTCTGTAAGTTGTGTGTGAATACTGTTGAATTCGCAAAATTAATAACATGCGAATGTTTTTTATTGCGCCTTGACGGATTGGAAAATAAAAACTCAAGGAAATCTGCCATGTCATTTACCCCTTTAAAAACATGCTGGACAGAGGAGCCAGACTCATCCTGGTAGCTCATGGCAACAAGGATTGGTGTTAATTCCCCTGAAACTCCCGTCTTCATTTCAACATTGAAATATATTAGTCTTAGCGAATCGTTTTCAGTAGTAGAGGTAGATGCAGTAGTAGTAGTAGAGCGCTGTGTATTTTGATTCGCAGATCTTACTTTTCCTGTTAAAACGTAACAGAAGCCTGGTTCATGCTTACCGTTACACCGAATGCATTGGTTTGCATCACAATTATGTCCCTTTAGGGATTCATATATTTTTTTACAAGTAAAACAGCGTTTATGCGTAAAGCATGACTTAACGCTGTCTTTAGGGTTGAGATGAGAACTGTAGCATTGTTCACCCTTAAAATAACACTCGCACAGCGGACAGTGAACATACTCGTCCTTTAACAAACGGGAATGTTGTGAACCGCAGTACGAGCATCGTCCCCCGCAAATATGGTGTTTTTTATTCCTCAAACCGTGGAAAACTTCCCCGCAGCGCTGGCAAATCCTGCGCTTTCTGTAGAACCCAAACAGACTTGTGATGACACCGGAATGATTATTTGTTAATAATAAATGCAGTGTGTGTTTAGGTTTAGGTTCTACAAAATGCTGGGGGTAAAATATCTCGTCTATCGATGAACCTGTATATATTATGATTTCAAATTTATTGACATACGTATCACCGAGAAGTAATGCCTGGAATTTTTCCAGGCATTCAACACCTACAGGGTTCGAGGGGTTTATACCCGCTGCTTCGCATAACTTAAGGGCAGCATTTTTCTGAAATGAATTACGTCCATCACATAATACTTTATACCCCTTAACGCAAGCCTCAATGAGAACGTGGTTATTTTTGTGTTCCTCAATGACTGCATCCTTCTCTGCACAGGCCATTGCAACCGCTAACGCACGAGGTAAACAGAGCTCATCAGTGTTTTGAATATGGACGACTGAGTCTGATCGAGCCAGGTGGTCAGCAAGTATTACTGACTTGCGAGCAATGCTACTACCCCCAGAAGCGGGAATAGGTCTTTGGAGTAAAACCACGTGGATCTCTAATTGATCATCCGTCAACAGATCGCTCCATGACTGCTCGACAGCTTGCAAAGTATCAAGCACCATCTGACCTGAAAATGAATCAATTAGGCCAAACCTAAGATTGATAGCATTGTTCAGAGAAGGTGCTTTGTTTACAATGCGAGCGTGGTCGTAAAAAGACCTACGTTCCTGAAAAAGCGTTGGAATAAACGGTCAAAAATAGACCTTAGCATATCAGGAACGCTTGCAAGAGCCACGAAATTGAAGCTACGAGAAAATGTCATCTCGTATGTGGTTGACTCCACTTTATATTTGCGAGAATGACCTGTGCCTAATTCTCGTAAAGTAAAGTATGAATCGAAGTCTGTTAACGGTTGATCATTTAGAGAACCACGAGTTGAAGCTGATGATGTTGAAGCAATAGGAGCAGCTACATCTGTAGCTGAATGGGTAGCAGACAGGGTAGGATTAGTAAGTGGATTCTGAGTAGGATTGAAAGAGGGTGATGATGATGATGGTGGCGGAGGGACAGTCGTGAGTGAGGATTTACCTCCTCCACGTTGAAACGAAAGGGAAAGCATTCTCCTATCCATACGCCGCATTTTGCGGGGTGGTTGAGGAGAATTAGAATTTGTAGATGTAGAAGGAATAGGAGAAGAAGGTAGAGTAGGGGTAGAATACGTCGTTACAAATGTTTTATCATCATTTGAGCTCGTCAAGCTCTGCGAATGGTTGAGAGAGGTTGCCTTGACATACACAAATTTAAAGGTTCTGTCTGCGTCAAAGGGTATAAAGCATTTTGCGATGAATGTATTTCATCAAGCACACAGAGATTAAGAGTTGGGTTGAAGTAGACAACGAAGAAGCGGGAGAAGAAGACTCAGAAAGAATCTCTTCATAAATGCAGAGATTGAGAGGGCTGGATTGCTGAGAGTTAAAATAGGTAGAAGAGGATGAAGACATTTTAAAAGGTGGAATAGGAAAGTTAAAAATAATACAGATGATGAAAGAAAAAAGTAAAATAAAAACTGACTAAACCAAAGAAAGGAAAGAAGAAAAAAAAGTAAAGTTTAGACACGATGATATAACGGTGGAAAGAAATAAAGGATTAAATAGACCTCTGCACGCAATAATTGCCCTCTTGTTATGCGTCGTCCGATTTTTGTATATAAAAAAACGAATCACCCCTTTATTGTAAATGCAGTTAATTGTAATAACTGCGTTATCGTTAACTTGAAAATCTATCGATCTAATCGGACAGATTGATGTACTAGGGATTAAGGGTGCCTCTTTATTGCAATTTTATAAATTTCCTCCAATCTGTCTATGATTTCCTTGAACTGATTGGACTTGAAGCAAAAAGTTGTGTTCGTTTTCTTCTACCTGGATAAAAAAATGAAATATTCCCCCGTGGAATTTTTTTTTAATAAAACCAGGTTGAATTTTTTTACAGCATTGTAACTTGCCAATTCACTGAACTAGAATGTAAGAGATGAAAAGAATAGTGTATAGGAAATTAAACATTACAAACGGAATTATGTTTATGACGAAAGAACTGCGGGAAATGAATACGCATTAAAGCGAAAAATTTAATAGTATTATCATCAATTTCTTCTTCTAACACGAGTTGCTTATCAATGTAATAATCACGTTCGTAAACATGAAAAGAACCTAGGATCACTTGAACGTTCTTTGCAGCCTTAAATAAGTGATAGGATTGACAGGAAATGAAATGACTATCTGCTATATCACGATTTGTCAAAACCTTTTCAACTGCAAGTGCATAGCCATTCAAATCTTCGGGTTCAAAAAGTTCTGACAACGTTTGGTACCGAAAACCAGTACGTTTGAGTTTAGAAACTGTCTTTTGAAATTGAAAACAGGAGGAAGAAAAAAGCCGATTGCAAAACCTTGACGGACCAACATACGTGAGAAGGCAAAAGTTAAGACATTGCCTGTACACAATCTCTTTTTCAAAAACTTTAACTTCAACATAGGAATGAATTTTTTCAAAACGTGCTAATTCAGTTAAAATAGAATCCAGTTTCGTTTGTGCAGCAGCATAGCATTCATCAAGAACTTTAAAATTATGACTGCGTTTCTTAATAACGTCATCTGTCAGATCATTTATTCCACGGGTGAAAGGCCCGAATTTATTAACATTACTATTCAATAAGTTAATGCGGATCGTATACACAAAACGTATACACTTCCCACTTTGGAGCTAAGTAGAGAAAAGGAAGAAAAAGAGAGAGAAAGAGAAAAATCTTATCAGAGCTTGAAATTATAAAAAAAAGGAAGTCAAGAGTATTTAGGTTAAAAGTATAAATAAATAATTATACTTACAGGTTTAACACGCTCTCGCAGCAGGGGCCATTCATGTTTAACACGATACTCAGGGTCCTCGAACTCTTCGTCACCGCTACCCCCCTCTCCTCCTGGTGGTGTTTGAACCGCTGTGAATAGATCCTCAAATGTTGGCGTGTCAAAACGATTGTGTTTTAAAACCCCCGACAACTGCTCGGGATCTGAAGGTGACGAAGGAGGGGGCGATGGCGAATGCCGTCTTTTTGGTGGTGTAGGTGATCTCGGTATCTCGGACCCGTCGTCTGCTGTATAATGCAGGGGTTTGCGGCGCTAAAAATATAAAGTGAAAATTAATAAAAACAAAACAAACAGCCATTAAACAAAAATATGCGCAACAAAACTACTAATTGGCTCGACCCTAATGAAATACCCTGCCTCAACTTTCGTACAGGTGCATTGAGTCACTGGTGACTCTAACACGGTCTAAATAAAAATAAAAAAAAAATGGAATTATAAAAAGAAAAATAAAGAGAGGAAAAAAGAAAAAAGAAAAAATGCGTACTGGTGTTGAAGATTGCGGTCTCTCTCTGTAGAAACCCGGGTTGGAATCTACAGCGTTAGACGCAGCAGAGGGTGAGATGGTATTGAGTTAAAGGATGCCACTAAAGAAAACAACCCAAAAGAGTAAGAGAGAGAGAGAAAAATAAATATGAAAAGTAAACTTTGGAAGGTAGAATGATAGTAAAAATTGAGAAAAATTTAAAATATACTTACTGATCAAAACGTTGATGGTGATGCTGGTAGAAGCGAAAAGCTTGGAGAAAAACTTGGAGAAAAACTCGGAAGAATGAATTGATTACCGAAAGGTGAATCAGTGATTAAGCGAGTCAAAAACCCAGTATTTAAACAATTTTTAACATACCTTAACATGTTAATTAACATAACATTATAACGTCTTTACCAGTAACGTGTCAACATAAAAATGTCAATCTCTAAGTAAGCCAATAATAAGAGCAAGAAAAACATCATTAATGATAAAACCCACCCATATGAAATTAGAAAAAATGAAAAGATCCACCCCCAGTTGAGATTATAAAATGTAGGTCATGATGTAACAAGAGTGGGGGTAAACGTGATCAACATGTGTGAACGTGTTGAATGAGTCAACCATTATTTTTTTTAATATAAGAACTTTTATACTAAGAACATTTAGAAAATGGATAGGAATTATTCTAAAACTTTAAACAAACTTCTGAAACCGATGGAATGACATTAGCAGTCCAAATCAGATTGACTCAGATGCACTGAAACACGTGAAGTGATAACATGTATTTTAAACTATGTCAATAACCAACAAAATTTTAGAAAAGAATTCTAACCAGCTGAAATTAAGAATTATTACCATCTGAAATTAAGAAACAAAACAGTTTTGTAAACAATTCAACAGTCACGATGGATGATAAACCATTTGAAGGGTCAAAGACGAACTTAATGCAAAATATGTGTATATGGTTAATAATAATAATTTTATTATTATCATTACACTTTATGAATAGACATGAAGAAATTGTGAAAATAATGTTAACCTTAATGGATAACAAAACAACATTAAATTAAAACAATGAAAAGATGTGAAAGTACAAAAGTTAGAAAAAAGCATAATGGAAAAACCTTCTTCTTCTATATATATAAAGAAGGATGTTTGTGGGTGGGTCTGTCTGTACGGTTTTTATACAAATCTACAGTTTTATTCCGATCTTGATAAAATTTCGCATACATGACTTTCAAAGCATGAGGAAGGTCACTGTCTACCTCAGATTTTGGAAAAATAATAAATATCGATAAAAAATCGATATTCATGGTTATGGCAGGGCATATTAATGAGAAATATCTCATGACCAACAATGCAAGGCAAAGTTTGTGCAACAATAGGTATCAACAATGGTATCAACATGCAATGCACCAACACAAGGCAGGGATCAACAATCAATATCTCATGACTAACAATGAAAGGAAAAGTTTGTGCAAGTGTAATTATCCCGGGCAACGCCGGGTACCTCTTCTAGTTTTTTATAAAGTATAAAACAAGGAAGCAAGTAACCTAAGTGGTAAAAAAAAAAAAGTGGGGGTGGGGTTAGACATGACCTCAGCTAAGGGACATCAGCGAGCAAAAGTTCATTTTTTTTTTTTTAAACATAAAGAGGGGGTTTGGATGTGGGTTAATGGAATGCGTGAGCGTGGGGGGAGCAATTAGTCAGCTGTTTGTCTTTAGTGTTTAGATGAGTGCGAAACAGCCAACAGCCACGAGCAAACAGCCGTCACCGAAGATGCCTTCAACATGTAACGAGAAAAGTATGTATATGAATGATTTTTTAGAAATTTATAGAGAATTAGTTAGAACGCGCAGAGTAATCAGAGTTTATTATATATTTTTTTAAGTATTAGGAATCGCTGTGGATCTACAAGCCATTAATCTAACCAGTGGAGAAATACTTGTTACGGAGATTACATTTGTAGCAATTTATAATCACAAGCTATTAAATAATAATGCAAGAGATTACGTTGAACACAGAGGTGGACGGGTGAGAGCAGACTACAATTTCCAATTACCAACAAATGAACTTAACATAACTGCTGAAGATTGGAAAAGAATAAAAAAAAAAAGATGAACTATATTCGTGTATGTTATAATGCAGTGCCTTATTCACAATTAGCACCACAGCTTAACCATTGGAAAAACGCTTTTAATAAATTCTACGGTTATGGCACTGAACAATGCCGAATGTTGAATAAGCTGCTACAAGTGCGTGTACATGATGCTGAGAAGCTGGTGATACCGATGGCTGAGGACGACTCTCGCAATCCCATTTTTAGAAATAACCAAGATTACGGCTGTTGTACGTCTGCGCGATCAATAGCTATGCTATTAGAGAGAGATTATTTTTGTAATAATTAAACATTAAAATATATGTTAAAAATAAGTCTTTAAAGCGAATAATAAGTTAGATTAACCTAAAAGCGGGATAGGGGTAGCCATGACCTCGGATAAGCGATAGCTGGGAGCAAAACGTTTTTTTGTTATTAACATTATGAGGGTGGTGGTGGTGGTAATGGAATGTGTGAACGTGGTCACCAGTTAGACAGTCATTTGCAGTCTTAGTCTTTAGTGTGTAGATGAGTGCGAGACAGCGAGTAGCAACGAGCAAACAGCTTTCAGCGAAGATGACTTCAACAAGTAACGATAAATGTATGTATTTGAATGATTTTTTAGAAACTTATAGAGAATTAGTTAGAACGCACAGAGTAATCGGAGTTTTATTATTTTAAAGTAATAGGAGTCGCTGTGGATCTGAATGCAATTTATCTAAGCAGTGGAGAAATCCTTGTAAAAACGATTTCAACATCATGTGTGTATAATCTTCGTTTAATGGAGAAAGAGGAGATATATGATTTAGATGTGAGACTGAAACGGGTTGGAGAGTACTATAAATTCTTATTACCAACAAATGAAATTAACATAACTTATGTAGACTGGCTAAGAATAAAAGAAATGGGTTACACGATCCCCGGGATAAAATCAATCTTTGCCGGATACGTACCCTATTCGCTACTGGCATCATTGATTGAACCATGGAAAAAGGAATTTGAAACAATTTATGGTTATGGAACAGATCAATGTGAAATGTTAAGTCGGCTATTTCAAGTTATTATTCAGGATGCAGAAACATTGATTGACCCAATACCTGAAGAGGGATCGCATAACCCAATATTTAATAAACAAAGTGAAAATTATTGTACTCGTTCAGCTGTGAGTGTAGTAGCCCGACGTTTGGAACTAGAATATTTTCCTGAATGTGCAATCGATGGAGTCTATTTTTATTAAAATAAAAAAAAAGTAAAACTTGTACTGTGTGTCAATGCGTATTTTTTAACACCTAATGACATTTGAATTAATTTTTAACTAAATTTGGAAAAAGAGAATGAACAATTTTGGAATTAATAATAAAAATTTTGAATTAATTTGGAAATGATGATAAATTATTTTGATAAAAATCTGGAAATGATGAACATTTTAAATGAAAAAAATTAGCTTAAAATTAACTTAATTTTGAAAAAAACTGGACTTTTGAATAAAAATTTTTGAAAAATTTTGGAAATGGCTAAAAATTATTTTAAAAAAATTTGGAAATACTAAAAATTATTTTTACAAAATTGTGGATAATTTAATTAACGGGATAAAAGGGTAGGGAGGTAACAAATATGGTGAGTAACATCCTGGCTAACTGGAAGAAAACACCTTGAAGTTTACACCTGTAACCCATTGGTCACTGACAATAAAAAACCCTTTGGTAACCTGAACGGTAAGTACTGGTCAGCACCTTGAATCAATAATGTTAATTAGGAATTCTAAACACAATAGAAAATTAGTAATTAGGTAAAAAAGGAATGTGACGGGCCAGAATTTTTCACCACCATCCCCCACAATCAAATTTCGATGGATACCCTTTTTTTGGGCCGAATGCAACAAGAACCCATCCATCATTAACCACACCCACAACCATCAAAAACCTGTCAACCCCTTTGGATACCAACCAACCCCTTTGGCCACTCGGAATGAAATTCCAATCAACCCTTTGGGTACTTGGTATGCAACACCTGTCAATCAAATCAATCAATACTCATTAATATTCAATAAAATCAATCAAAACTCATTAAAATTCAATAAAATCAATCAAATATTCGATAAAATCAATCCAAACCCATTAAAAACGTCGAAAAAAAATCAAAAATCGATGGAAATTTAACCCTTTAGCACCTTTAAACCATTTGAATACCTAGAAAAGGGTTGCACGCGCCTCCCCCCTTTCCGCCAGGAGTGGTGCCTAACTACTAACGTAAATTTTTATACGTTCCTTGGACGTAGAGTTAGCATTCAATGCATATTTTTGTACGTTTAATGGACGTAGAATTAGTATTCAACACTTAATTTTGTACATCTCTTGGATGTGTTGTTATGAATGATGGTGCTTATTTATATCCTCTGAGGCGTATTAGTTATTATTAATTACAAGTGCTTATATTAATACAAAATTCTATTGTTATGGATTCAGTAGAAGAAAAAGAAATTGAAAAAATTATTGGAAGTCTAAATATAAATTAGTCTGCAGGAATTGATGGAATTTAGGCAAACAACATTCGAAATACTGGTAAAGGTTTTGTTAACTCATTTATATAATGTAATATTGAAGACAAATGAATGGCCAAAAGAGATAAAAATGTCAAAGATTAGGCCAATCTATAAGAAAGGTAAAAAACAAATTAAAATACTAATCGACCAATATTATTATTACAAAATATTTTTAAACATTGGATTAAAAAAACTTGAGAAATTTTGGGAAAAGAACAATACTTTTGGTAAAGAAATATATGGTTATAAAAAAAAGAAGTCAACCCGAAATTTGAAATGACACAAAAATTAAATAAATGCTTTCATCATGGTCTTAATTCAGCAGTTATTTTTTGGATTTGGGATTTGGTTAATTGTGATATTTTTTTTTAAAATTAAAACAATATGGTATAAGAGGACAATGTTTAAAATTGTTGAAAGGAATGCATACGAATAGAATGTAAAAATTAAAGATAAATAATCCTGAAAGTTCAGTATCTGAGATCACAAATGGTATTCCTCAAAGGTCAATATTAAGTTCAATTTTTTTCCAAATTCTAGAAATATCTCTTTTCGTTTGCCTTTTAAAACATTTTAAACTATAAAATTCGTTTTAATACACATATTTTTTTCGAATATTCTTATATCGATTGTTTTTTTAATATTGCTATTTTACAGAGTTGTTAAATAGTTAATGAACAATTTTTATAATAAATGTATTGTTCTAAAGTACTTATTATACACAAAACTCCTTATTTCAATCAATACAACTATACCACTAATCAAAACTGCATTTCAATGTGATATACGTCTGGGAGACGTATAGTTAGTAACAAGGTTATGCTGCTCATGGTTAGTATTCTAGGGTTAAAATTCTCCTTATTATTACTCTTAATATCCACAATATTCTCCTCATTATTCTCAATAGTATCCTTACTACCTATTTTCTTATTCCTAATATCAACAATATTCTCCTTATTATTACTACCTCTAACATCAACAATATTCTCATTTTTCCTATTACAACATACTTTGCATAGCTTAACCCATTTCTCAATATCATTACACAGTTCATTCCCAAAGCGTTTTCACTTAGGTAAACGATGTTCGGCTTCCTTGCATGACATAAAATCAGGGAGATTAATCGCTCCAGGCAAGAAGTTCACTTCGAATCACATTAGACGATGCCATTTATTGTTTCTTAGCAACAGGAATAGGTAGGCATAATGAGTGACGTCAAACTGTTTTAATTGAAATCTGATTTTGAGCCTTTATTAGGAAAGTTTTTCTTTATTATTTATATGTCGATGTATATTATTATTACTTTAGCAGAAATGCAGTATAATAAAGTGAAAACTACACGAGGAAGTAAGCGATAAGTTGGCAAAGCACGCTCAACAATATTATGGCGAGTACACAATTAAATCACTAGATGTTTTTCATGAAATATTCAGTAGTAGACAATTAACACATTTAACACAATAATAATATATAATGTATAACTCTATTATGGTTATATCATAGGGAATAGCTACCAATCTTTCGAAATGAAATACAGTATCTTATGGGTTTATGCTTAAAAAAATAACGTATTGGCAAAAAAATTGTATTCTCATCCATGACGGGAAAAATAATGTATAACAATACAGTATCTTATATACAGGATGAATTTTTTAAAAGTGGCCCGATGAACAACGTGTAAAAATGAGCATGAAAAGAGATAACAATGATCAAAGATCAGTGCAAATAACCTAGAGTAGGTGCTGGAAGTGTACTCCATTGACCTCGAAGCACGTGTGAAGGCGTGTCCACATGTTCCTGAAGGCACGAGCAAGGGTTTCTGCTGGAATGGCCTGAATGGCTGCCTCGACGTTTTGCTGAAGGTCGGCGACTGTGCGCGGATTGTTCTGGTAGACCACACCTTTCAGTGCACCCTAGAGGAAGAAATCGCAGATCGATAGGTATGGGAACACATGTTTGGGTGGGAACACTTCCTGGATATAGGCAAGTATTGCGTGTGCAGAATAGGCTAAGGCACCATCTTACTGAAAGTAGGCATTGGCACGCTCGTCATCAGTAAGTTGTGCGGCAAACACGTTGAAGATGTTGTGCACATAACGGTCACTATTCACAGGGATGATGCGACAGGCGTAGACAGCACACAACACTCTATTTTTTTGCGGATTCAGTGGACAATCCATGAACACATGCGGATTGACAGAAGATCAACGGGGCATGTTCTGTGAGTTGACGTAACTGGACAAATGGAACCACGCTTCGTCTGAGATGAACACATAACCATCCTCCAGCACCTCCGGAGCAATGGTGCTCAGGAACCATTCACAAAACTGAACCCTGGCCGGCTTGTCCACATCTTGCAACTGATGAGCAGTGGTAATTTTGACGGGGTGTAAGTGTAAATCCTGTTTCATGATCTTCATTACACTTGACTGAGACAAACCTATATTTTATATTTATCATTCCGCTTTTGCAAGTTGCTGAGACAGCCGCCGTGATGACATCTTGAGACTGCGTAGCATGTGATCTTCAGCGGCAACAATGGTTGCTGTCATACGGACCGTCCTTTTGCGCACTTTCTTTGCATTCAGTACTGATCCCGTTGCATGCCATTTCGCAATTAAGTTTTGCATTGCACTCTTAGCAGGAAGTTTTGCAGGCACATCACAACTTGAAACTTAATTTTAAACTCATCTGCACGTTGTTTCCATGACCCATGCCGTGAATAATGTTCTACCAAAAAAATGCGTTCAGGCACTATTTTCGCCACTTCGCACAAACGACTACCACGCACACAAATGTCACTCTCTCAACTGCGCAATATCACATGAATGGCAAGTCATTTGAAAACTTACTGCGAAGTATTTCGCGCTGGGCCACTTTTAAAAAACTCACCTTGTATGAAGAAAGCATATATTTATGCAGTATGCAATATGCTGTTTACTATACGATAGACCGTAGTGGCTTATTTTTTCTTATAAAATATATGCATAATACCAACACCACCTAGACAGAAGGCCTGCGCACAGAAACTGTTACATTGTTACATCATCATCAAGCGGCCAAATTTAGGGCTTATTATTGGTAGAAATACGATTAACAATAGCCGCTTTTGTGTGATGAAACAATGTATGACGTTTTTGTGCGCAGGCCTTCTGTCTAGGTGGTGTTGATAATACCGGGTGATCTAAAACTGTTATATTCCTTCCATTGTTAACGACATTTTTAGTGTTTGCTTTCCAGCAATTCAATGCTTTCATAAGAATCACGAGGCACGCGCAAAACAATGTAAAGGACACAAATTCGTCACGGCAAAACAATTATTAGTTTCATGAAAAAATGTAATACACTTATGAATCACCCGGTATATGGCGGCATGAACAATTTCGGTATCAAAATATAACAGAATTTAAAAAGTAATAAGTAAAAATATCAGTGTTCGAAATACAGAAAAATTAAATAAATAAACTAAATATTTATTTATTTATTTATTTACTTATTTATTTAAACATACAATTTCAATTTCAATTCAATTTCAGTTGTTATTTACAATTGCAAATACAATTAATTGTAATCATAGAAAAATAAATTGATAATAATAATAATAATATTTAAATTAAAAAATATTCATATAAGATAAAATCAGCAATTTTAGCACCAAAAGAACTTAAAGGTGCCCAATGGCCTGGGGCCTGTATGATATTAAACAACAACAATATTAATTAATAGTAGAATAAACAGAGGACTGCGTAAATTAGTTAACATTTAATAGTAAACAGAAGTTAAATCAGATGTAATTTGGCCCGAGCAAATGCCGAATGTGATTTTGTGGTATGGCATTCCATGCCTGTTGTACCTGCATGGTCAGATCAGCGACAGTTGTTGCTGGTTGTGGAAGAGCCCTGACACGGCTTCCGACCATGTCCCAGACGTTCTCGATGGGCGACAGATCTGGTGATCGTGCTTTTAAGGAGAAGACGTTTAAAAAATTGAAGAGAAGGTGCATCGTGAAGTTCTTAAGTTAATTTTGACCAACAGATAGCGCTAGAAATCGAGATTGATTTCTTTGAGTAATTCACTCTATAAAATGGGATTATTATTTTTTTCTCTCTCGTGTGATAGTGATGACATGGATTAGTTATCATTGGGGGATTTCTAATATAATATACGTTATGTTTGACTTTATATATAAATTGAGCTAATTGAATAAAATAAAGTTCATCAAATTTTAAAAGGTTAAAGTTTTTAAATTCTGAACTGACGGAAGAGAAAGCGTAAAAAAACGTTTTTGAAGTTTAATTATAAGGTTTTTATTTTCCTGTGTGGTCGATCCCCATAAACATATTCCAAAGCATAAATTTGTATGAATTAAGGTAAAGTATAAATTTAATAAAATATTACGTGGAAGATGATTGACTCTACACTTCGAGACAAAAATATGGAGATTTTTGAAAATTTAAAAGATTCATCTCAGATAAGTGCTATTAAAATAAAATAGAATTGTACTATGCATTACACAGCGATGTACATTTAATATACACCATTTTATTAACTACTCATATTTTTGTCGAGTAATAACTAATTTTGTTGAACAAAAAACAAGCAAAACAACAACTGCATTGAAGTCAAAAGTTTGGAGATTTAATTATACTGAGACATAAGTTTGGAGATTTTGTTAAAAACGTTAACATTTGAAGTTTCTAGTAGCAGAAATTTAGCTATAGACCTCATGATTATGTAAATTAATCTAAGATGGGTTGATTGATTACAGTTTAGGGATGTGCTGAATTTATTTTCTTAAATTCTCAATAACCCTCTTACAAAACAGACCCCTTAATCTATTCATGACTTAATTATTAAGAAATGGCATGAAAAATCAAAACAAATTAAAATAGCAAAAGATCTCAATTTAACTACAAAATTTGTAAGCTAGATTATTGTAAAATATAAAAAAATTGGAAGTTGTACTGTGAAGCAAAGGTGCGGCAGAAAACGCATCACAAGTAAAGCCGAAGACAGACATCTAAGAGGTATTGTCAGAGAATATCACGCTTTCAAACGGCAAGAGAAATTACTGCCAAATGGAATCCAATCAGCAAGAAAGAAGTTTCGGCAAAGATAACAACCCGGCGTTTGAAAGAGACAGGTTACTCTTTTCCTTCTGCAGCAAGAAAGCCTCTCCTAACTAAACGAACGAAGAAAATGGACTTGAGTGCGCACGTGAACACTCAACATGGACTATAAAACAATAGCAAAAAGTCATATTCAGTGATGAATCTAGATTTAGCCACTGAATGATGATAAACAAAAGTTGTGCGCAAGAAACAAGAAAAGCAGGACTTTAGATGTGTACCATATAGAATCAAATTTCTACACGCATCTTAGCTTATGGAACAATAAATGCATATGGGACCGGAAGTTTAGCTTTTTTCAAAGGAAAATTCACCAGTTCCTATTACACGGAAATAATGGCTGATCATCTGATACCAGGTGCTGCTTTTTACTTTCCTGATGGTAACTTTATAATATACCTTGTCATAGAGCAAACGCGACACTGAACTGGTTGGAAGAACAAAATATTCACCTTTTAAAATGGCCAGGATATAGTCCTGACCTTAATCCTATAGAAACAATTTCAGGTAAAATGTAGCGAAACGTTACCATATGTAAAAATTTAACAAACAAGGATTTATTCAAAACTGTGTTCCATGTCTTATGTGAAATATCGAGAGATGATTTTCAGTGTCTCATAGACTCTATGAGACAATGTGTGCAAGAAGTTATTAATGTTAAAGGCGGCTGGACCAAATACTAAACAAAGAATCTCCAAACTTATGTCCCAGCATAGACAAATCTCCAAACTTTTGGCTTCATTACTGTTTGTTTTTCTGTATGTTTTGTTGAAAGAACATAAACTTTCTTGAAGTACATAAAATTTTTTGTGTATAGAGAAGAAACTAAGTAACGTTCGAATAAATCATCGTATAATGCATGAACAATTCCTTCTTCTTTTAAAAGAGTTTTTTCAGATGAACCTTTCAAGTTTTTCAAAATCTCCATATTTTTGTCTGGGAGTGTATAAATAATGCCTAAAGAATGGGATAGTTTAGTAGCTAAATGTTTTATATGAAGGCCCCATGATAAATCAGGGGTAAAATAAGAGACTCTTAAATAATTCTTAAATATTTATAGGAAGAGACTCTAGTTAAGACTTTATTATTAACACAAACCTTAATTTTATTATGATTAATTAATTTATTGCGTTGATTAAAGATCATGTAGTAAGATTTGTTTAGGTTAAGTAGAAGTTGATGAAATAATGACCAGTTATAGATTTTACTTAGTAAAGCGTTTAATACATTTTCAAGTTCTTCTTCGGAATCAGCTGAGGCTATAAATGAAGTGTCATCAGCAAGTAATATGCATTGTGCATTGCCAGCAATATTGGAAATACCATTAATAAAAAGTGAGAACAATAGCGGCGATAGAATAGAGCCTTGTGGTACTCCCTGGTTACTGATTAATTTTGGTGAAAGAATTGAATTGAGACAAAGAGAATAATGCCTATCTAAAAGAAAGGAAGCTATCCAATTCAGTGGCAGCCCCCTAATACCATACAATAATTTTAATTTGTTTAATAATAATGTATGGGGAACCATATAAAATGCTTTTTTGAAATCAAGAGTTAAGGCTAAAACCATTTTCTTTTGAACCATTTGTATATTAATATATTCCTATATTTCTAGAGATGTTTTTCTTTGGGCAAAAACCGTTGGATGCAGGGGAAATGAAATCATGGAAAAATATGAAATGACGTAGCGAATAAAGAAAAGTTTTTCGAATATCTTTGAAAAAAAAGGGTAGAATAGAAATGGGTCTATAATTGTTGAAATCATTGGAATCTCCTTTCTTGAAAATTGGAATTACTTTTGCATATTTTAATTGTTTAGGGAATTTTCCTTCACAGAGAGACATATTAAAAAGAGTACAAAGGAGATAAGAAATACAGGGAGTGATACTGATAATCACATCTTGGCGAAGACCATAAATATCCGTAGTTTTCGATTTTGAAAATTTGTTTATAACAGCTAAAATTTCGTTGGAGGTTGTTGGAGGGGGGGAAAAGATTCAGG
>JAHWFO010107670.1:631144-667587 GCA_023313115.1 Rhysida immarginata | reverse complement strand
TTTATAACAGCTAAAATTTCGTTGGAGGTTGTTGGAGGGGGGAAAAAGAATCAGGGGAAGAAATGGGAAGTCTCTGAATTGAATATGAGGGGGAAAAGTCACAGTTGATATCAATATTATTATTGTCAGCAAGGGAGCATGGGAAAAGTGCTTTCAAAAAAGGGAAAAGGCTTGGTGGAGAAAAATTACTGTCAAAGCAGGAAGGCAACTTATGATTGTTTGGAAGTGCTAAAGCCTTTCGAATTTGATACCATTTCTCTTTGGGATTGGTAATTGAGGAAAACAGCTCGGCATAATGTTTCTTTTTGGCTGCTTTAATGGAACTTTTCACTAGTCTGGTGATAGCTTTAAGGTGATTTCTTTTTATGGATGTAGGATTTTTGATATATTGTTTATAGATCTTGTGCTTCTTATTAATTAGTCTTAATAATGTTTCTGTAATCCACGCTTTTTTTTGGATAGGATGGGGTTCGAGAAAAGGTATTTAAAGGAAAGGTATCTATTGTAACCATTCACAAAATGATTAAAAAAAATTTCAAAATTTAAATCGGAGTTGTGTTCTTTCAAAAATAACGTATCCCAGCTAGTTAGTTGTAGGTAAGAAGCAAAGATTTGCGTTCTGTGCAAAGTATACAGAGTGTTTCAAAATTATGTACAATAAATTTAGTGACATATTCTTCAGGTCAAAAGAAGATGAAAATGTTCTATAGCACTTTGTCTGGAAACGATTTGTTTGCGAATAATCCAATATGATACAGTAGGGAAGCACGGTAGTTAGCGGACGATATTTTAGCAGTTCCAGCGTTTCGACCCAACACTAGGTTGAGTGGTTTGTTCCATTTAAACCTATTTTAGGGTTGTTTCCGTTACTGTAGTTTCACTACTGTACATCCACTAGGAATATCAATTTCAGAACGTTTGCGTGCTTTGACATACGCATTACGATTTACGTAAAAAAAAAGTCATGGACACGTATTCCAGTGCAGAATACACTGACATGCACCTAATGTATGGTCTTGCGGACGGAAATGCTGTGGAAGCAAGAAGACTCTACCAAGAACGCTTTCCGAATAGACGTTTGCCAAATAACCGAACATTTGTATCTGTCGACAGACATTTGAGGGAGCGTGATTCCTTTGGCCGTCAAACAGGACAAGGGCGGCCTGTAGCACATTCTCCGGATGAGGAGGATGTGATAATTGACATCATACATGATGAACCACAGACAAGCACCCGTCGTATTTCTTCCATGGTACACATTCCGCACTCATCTGTTTGGCGCATTCTTCACCGTCAGCTTTTGCATCCATACCACCTGCAGCTGGTTCAGGCACTGAACCCAACGGACTATCTACACCGACAACGATTTTGCCAATGGATACAACGTCGTCATGCTGCAGACCCAGTTGTCTCAGCCAGATACTTTTCACGGACGAAGCAACCTTCACCCGGGCAGGAATCGTAAATTCTCACAACCAGCACCATTGGGCAGATGCTAACCTGCATGTTACCAGAGCTCGAGCGCATCAAGAGCGTTTCTCCGTGAACATTTGGTGTGGAATTGTCGATAATGACTTAATTGGCCCTTATGTGTTGCCGCCACGATTGACTGGGCGAACGTATCTTTTGTTTCTGCAGAATGCATTGCCAGAATTACTGGAAGATGTTCCTCTTTTGATAAGATCTAACATGTGGTTCATGCATGATGGCACTCCAGCACATTTCAGCCATGTTGTGCGAGCACACCTTAATGCTGCATACACGAATCGGTGGATAGGTCGAGATGGACCGGTAGCCTGGCCTGCAAGATCACCCGACCTTAATCCCTTGGACTTTTTTCTGTGGGGTCATGTGAAAACGATCGTCTACAGCACAGAAGTTCCTAACATTATGGATCTGCGACAACGAATTGAAAATGCATGCCAAACCGTTCGTAATGCTGGCGACGAACTCTTCCATGACATCAGACGGTCGCTCATGCAACGAGCCGAAGCGTGCGTGCGAGCTGGTGGCGGGCACTTTGAACAATTCCTGTAATTTGGAGCCACGGGTTTAGTTGGCTGTATCGCGTAAATAAATCGTTTCCAGACAAAGTGCTATAGAACATTTTCGTCTTCTTTTGACCTGAAGAATATGTCACTAAATTTATTGTACATAATTTTGAAACACCCTGTATAACCTAGAAGTGAAATTCTGGGTAGGATAGCAATTCTTCATTGAGTAAATTAGGAATACGGGGAGGTGGTCAGTAATTAATAAATCAATTGTTCCACTTTGGATGAAGGTCGTGATATTAGTAAAAATTTGATAAATTAGAGTAAAGGAATTATGGCTGATGGAGTAATGTGTAGTGGGTGAAAGATCAAAGCTATTTAAAAGACATAAAAGTTCAGCCGTATTTCCAAGTAAGGGTGGTAGAAATTCTGAATTAAAATCACCTAGAATTATACATTTTTTGGCCGTAGGACGCAAAGACTCAAGAAGGGATTCAAAAAAGGTTAAAAATTTATTAAAATTAGCACTTGGAGGGCGTTAGATATTAATGATAAGGAACATATTATTTATTAATAAAGTAAGGAATTCGTAATCGTCATTAATACACGTTCCTTCATCTAAAACATTCACTGTTAATTTATTATGGATATAGCAACAGATACCTCCATCTTTACGTGTCTTTCTAGAAATTGAAAAATTATTATAATCCGAAATATGAGGAATATCAGAATTAGAAACGGTCCATGTTTCAATTAATGTTAAAACAGAGGGGTAGTTAGAGAGTGAAAGCAATAGTTCATCCAAGTTATCATGTAGACTCCGAATATTTAAAGCGAAAATAGAAGAAATTTTTTTGTCTGATATGATGTCAATGAAAGCATTGAGGGAGACTGAGCCAGGGATGTAAGTGTTCATAGCTGAGATATTAGATAGATGTAACTATAAAATTTAACTTATGGAAATAGACTGCAATATAGATTTTCTCCAAATTAAACCTATTTCCATACTTATCGATTTGAATGTAATTAGAATAAGTTAAATATACATTGTCGATAATCATAAAGTTAGGGATAATTAATTTATATTAACTCAATATCATATTCAGAGCCAAGCTCAATGACTGGGCTCTTTTCAGATTTTCTAACGAATACTTTCCCATTTTTAATCCAGACAAATTTTAACTCACCAGATTTTTGCTTGGCTTTCGCCTTGACAGAAGAGACCTAAAAAAGGGTACAAATGCCCATTTAAATACACAGAATACTCTTCACCACAAATACAAAGTTCTCCTGTATTCAATCTCTTAAACCAATTCTCTTTTCTTTCCAAAAAAACATTAACCATCTTCTTTCTTACAAATTTCACTACAATAGGTCGTCCAGTCTTCCTATCTTCTCTCTTTTTTCCTATTCTATGAATAGTGTCCACATCAGTTTTAGAACATTCTATGTCCATATATAGGCTAATTTTTGAAAGGATTTCATTCAAATCTTCGATTGGGGTTTCAGGTATTCCATTAATAATTATGTTTGAACCGTAGGAAATAATTTCAGGTATTCCGTTATTTGTTGATGAAAATAAGAAAGAAAATTCCACAACTTGGATTCGAACCGGGAAACTTCAGCTCTTCGAAGGTTCCCGGTTCGAATTCAGCCTGTGGAGTTTTCGTTCCTATTTTCATCAATAATTTAAACATAGGATAAAACATTCTTGAGATATTCTTAAATATTTATTGCTTTGTTTTTAATAAGTGCGTTAAATATTTCATCTGCAAAGTCGAGCTTACTGAAATAAAAAGCAGCGATTAATCTTTTCAGTTAAAAGTGCTGTAATTTACCCACACCAGTCATAAACCTCGTCCCAATTTTAAATTTCTACGATGTTCGTTTAAACTACTAGACTTTATAACCGATCAACTTCGCTTAGCTCAGCTCCTGCCAAGCAAGTGAAAACGCTTTTGGAATGAACTGTACATCGATAGCCAATAAATCCATCTTCTTAATTTTCTTACAAATTTATTCAACTTATCATGCACTATCGACTTGCCCAATTGTGCCTTATCCACAATGGCATCTCTAATGTTTTCTCCCATATAAAATTTCCATATATTCCCTTCCTTTGGGTTCCCCGAGTGAAATCTCCACATTAACACTCCCTCCATTAGTCTAAATTCTCCTCTTAACTTCTTAATTTTATTCTTCCTCATCTTCCTATAAATTGGATCTACTTTTTGTGATTTAATTATTTCTCTTCTAATTTCTTTCCATTCCTTGTCAACAAAATTCTTATGTTCACTAGTCTCTAATTCAACTAATGTATTTTCCTTTATACACCTCATATTATTATTATTATTCTCCACAGTTATGACAGCTGTATCTCTAGTATATCCATATGTTTCATTTCTCCCCTTATTCTGTCTACAATCTCTTATAGTGACCACTTTTTCCACAACCAAAACAAATTTTATCCCTAGAATAACGTTGGCTATTACCTCGTTTATTATAATTACTCTGATCACTAAATCTCAGTTTCATTTCCCTAACTTCATTTTCTAGTTCCTTAATTCTATCATCTCATGTTATTTCCTATTGGTTCGTTATTCCCATCTATAGTTGCTTCTCCTTCCATTTCTCTTTTTATCAACTATGCTATTTTATTCTCAGATGGCCAAATAAATTTACTTCAATTTTGTCTCTCAGTAGTTGATTTGATTCTCTCCACCTTTTACATAAAACACAGCCTTACAGGTTGGGCGCCAATGTAGCCTTTTGTCTCTGATTGTCCCGTCACATCGCAACCACAATTTGCCCCACCACAATTAACTATTCAACACATGAAAACGTAACATTTGCATGATAAACGAGTGATCTTCACTCATAAACTCCGTGCAACCCATAACAAATTAGAAAAAAAACCCTTCCCCGGACTTTGTTAAATCATCACAAAAAATTTGATGCCTGCTGGTTTCGCGGTTTAGATATTATCGCGAATATATCAGATCGTTGCTAATCAAATGTCGGATTTCGAGTGTAGATTCCGCTCTTCAGCACGGTTTCCACGATTAGTAGCAAGTACCCATAACAAAATGGTACATTCCCAGAGATAAACCAATCAGCGACCAGCTTTAATATTTAATAGCATTTGAACCCAAGCGAAGATAGTCATGACTTCATACGAATTACGTGTGATAATGCATTAGGAGACCGACTAAAGACAGCGTAATTAAATTGTGTCCTCGATTTTTGAGTGAGCGATTTTTTTTCATACAGCAATCAACCAACCAAGTGTGTGTGAGTGACTCTTGTTAAGCGAGTGACCCTCCCCCTGGCGACCCCCGGGGGAGGTTTCACCCCCTCCCCTCGAACTTATCTTTTTCCTTTCATCACCATGGAAAACATGGTGATGATGATTGCCGATGGCTCGTTGGCGCACTTATAAAGGAGTTATACACTAAGACGCGTATTCCTCTGGTTTTAGCGTCTGGCGATCCCGCCGTTTCAGTTCTGCAGCGTTTATCCCCGACGGAGTCGAGGATGCTCTGTTGACAGCATAACGTAGCAGACAGAATAGTGGCTGCTGATAACGTGATGGTTGGATCAATCACCATCCACCTGATTAATGCGGACTTCGGACATTTACCAATCCTTGTCCGAGCTGCATCTCCACTGATGGAGGAATCTTATCTGAAGAACTACATATCCAGCTATGGAGAGGTGCGGAAAATTGCTTACACTCAACATCCGGATTCTCCCCTGTAAAACACTGGTGATATCGTTCTGGACATGAGACTTCAAAAGGACATTACCGACACCCTTGTGTTGTACGGAGACAAAAGCTCTGTGTCTTACAAGGGGCAAAAGCAGTGCTGCTGGTACTGCAAAAAACCGATTCATGTGAGGAAAGATTGTCCTCTCCTCAAGAAATGTGAAACGTGCCAACGCATTATGGGCAAATACACCATTGCCCGGAGAGGACCTTCGCAGCGCTAGCAGCTCCACTGTCGCCATCAAACGGAATGTCATCCCAGCAGTCAGCTAAGATAACCTCGCCAGAAAAAACATCTGTTGTGTAGTGCTACTCCGCCTTCATCTCGTCCTCGAAGACTGCATGCGACGCCATCTCCACCGCCTCTTCCTGCTGATCCGAGGGAGGATATGCCACCTCCGCCTCCCCCTCTGCCTCCAGTGCTTCCGAAAGTTGTTCCCTCTCCACATCCACCAAGCGACATCTCGATGGTAGAGGAGGCAAGCTCTGCAGCAGAAGATGACGCAGATGCTTCATTATGTTTCGGTACAGTATTTGCAGAGTACGAATTTCAAGCCCTTCCACTGTCAGCGCAGACATCAATGTCGCAGCTGTTGCAGACAGCCTGCACATCTTCTCCGGCCAGATTGTCATCCTCTGCTGGGAATACGAACCCATCAGTGGCGAAACGGCGGGATCATTTCGCGTCGATCAAGAGTCCTCGCAAGAAAAAAAACAGACGACAACAAAGCAGAAGGGATGGGATTGCTGCCTCTTCTTCTACAGAGCGAGACAGCTGCGCCGACCGTCAGCACAGCCGTTCTTCCTCTTTGGGTCAGCCACGATCCCCAAGGCGGAAGATTTCAGAGCCTCCTTCTACATCTGAAAGGCTGAAGTCTCCGGATAACACAGGTCAGTCTTCGAAATCTGAAATCCTCAATGAATGTCATCTCACTGAACGTGCGTTCTCTTGGCTCTTTGTTCAAGCAATCGGTTCTATCGACGTTCATTGCCTGTATAGACCAGATATTCTCTTACTGCAAGAGGTGAAGCTGGCCCCTTCACAACAGTGCTACAATCTTCTCAGTCCTCGCTGCCAATATCCTTGAAGACAATTTTTTATAAACTCCTCGTCACCGTATGGGCAAGGGGTTGCGACTATCATTTTCAGTCCCTCCATTATGGTGTCGAATTGTGTATATGACGACGAGTGCAAGGTAATTGCAACGGACATTTCATCATCCAGCATCAAGTTCCGATTGCTCAATGTGTATGCTCCATGTGCGGCGGTAGAGAAACGGACATTTTTCAGTGACATTAAAAACTTTTTGTGCACAACATTGCCTGTAGAGATTGCTGGGGACTAGAATTGTCGTCCAGACGATTATAACATCTTTTCATCTGGATATGTGCATCGTTTGTGCCAGCAAAATACATTATTCGATCTCTGACACACCATCCATGAACTGAACAACCAGGGTTCACCTTCCATCAAGGACCCTCTGTGTCATCAAGACTCGACCCGTTTTGAATGATAATGCCTTCGCTGGTACACTTGGCAAAATGGAGATTATTCCATGCTCATTCACCGATTACAGTGCCATCATGTGGTAGTGGAACCCTCCTTTTCCAGCATCAGCTGCAGGCATTGGTCGTCATCGCGATTGGTTCCTAAATGGTTCTCTACTCGATGAAGAAGGCTACAAGAGTATGTTCGTTCAGTTTGTGGAAAAACATCTCCACAATGTGCCTCCCTAGAATTGTGGTTATTAATAAAGACTAAAATCAAGAGTTTTTTTAGGAAGATTGGGTTGGACGCAGCTAGACGTCGTCATCGTCATCTCCTCATGCTGCAAGAAATTCTGCGTCTCATCCGTTGTTCTACCCCTAAGGAGGAGTTTGCTGATGACATATGCCAGGTGAAGAGTGAAATCAGTGCTCTAATGATCCGTAAGGCTGCCGGCACCGCACTCACAGCCAAACTCACCTGGGCTGCGAATGTCAAGAATATGTCATCAGCCATGTTTGCTTAGGAGAAACGAAGGGCCAACAAGAAGTATTGTCATTGTTTGGTGATGGATGGTGGGGTAGTGGAGGCTCCACTTCTGCTCCCACTTTGCATCTTTCTTTGACAGCCCAATCGTTCCATCTGACGCCACGAAGAAGTGGATAGAGGCACTAAGACCTTTCTCGGAGGATACTGACCTGTGCATCACCTGTTCCTTAACTGAAGATGAAGTTAAGAAGTTTCTGTCGCGGGATGGCCGTCGTGGGTCCAGTCCGAGCCTAGATGACATCCCGTATTCCTTCTACAATGAGACTTGGAAACTTCTTGGGCCTATCCTGGTGAAGGTGTTTAACACTATCATCCAAGATCCTTCTTCCATCACATCGGAATTTGTTGAAGATTATTCTGCTCCCGAAAGTGCCAAATGCAGAACACGTGACCCAGTGCAGACCAATAACTGGGGTGTTTCAACAACGACTCAAGCTGTTCGCCGATGAATTTTTTGACCTGGGACAATCCTATTCAATACCATCACGACGGATGACTGATAATCTCATTGCTATCCGATGTGCTTTGAAAGAAGCGCAAAGTCGGCAGCAAACACTTGCTATGTTAAGCCTTGATCAGGAAAAGGCCTTTGATAAGGTGATTCATGAATTTATCTACAGAGTGTTTCATCATCTTCATCTTCAGAAATTTGCTGTGATAATCTCGGCATTGTATGCTTCGGCTACATCATGTGTGGCGATTAATGGCTCCGTTTCGTCATTCTTCGAACTATCAAAGGGTGTTAGGCAGGGGTGTCCGCTATCCCCCCTCCTGTACATCTTTTACTTGGAGCCATTGCTTCAATTTTTGAATCACCACCCTGATGTTCAGGAATATGAACTACCAGTAGCGTCGATCAACATCCGGACGCTAGCTTATGCCGATGATGTGGAACTATAACATGTGGGAACATCTATAAAGTCACCTTCGACTGCTTTAGTGTTTCGACGGGGAGCTCCATCAACCTCGTCAAATCTAAAGGTATAGCTATTGGAAAGTGGACGGCCGACGATCTAAAGAACTTTCCAATAACTTGGTGTGGACAAGTGACAGTGTTGGGATACTTGTTTTCCTTTCTTCCAAACTCAGACTCCCGTCACAGGCAACAGGTGATTGATACTTCGATGTTTGTCAAAGTGAGGTTTATTAAAATGCACATAATACCGATTATGACTTCAAAGTGCCTGTTCACCTTGCCTCCTAAGCAAGATCTTTTAAAAGTGCGTAGCGCTGTTATGAACTATGTGTGGGGTCACACGGACCGGAGAGTGCCGTTGAGATCAGAATATATGTTTATACCGGTAGAGAAAGGGGGATTAGGACTACCCGACATGCATCGATCTCTGATAGCGGCCAGAATGTCCGCTTTGATACAAGTGTTTTTCTTCCTTTCTCCAATATGGGTCAATTTTCTTTCACCTACGATTTTTTTTAAGGTGAACAGGTTACCGTTTCCATCAATGTTGCCAGTGACAATGAACCAAAAGATTTTTGTGACCTTTATTCCCGGACTTAGACATTTAGACCCACAAGACTGGGGCAACCTTCGTCTTTCAAGGTTCTTTCAGCAATCCGACCAGGGTGTACCCACTGACATCGTTCGGTTGCACCCAGATTATCCGTGGGCAAGCTTTGTGAAGAGAATCAAAACCCAAGCCTTTGAAAAATCGGCGATTGACATCCAATGGCGGTTGCTGCACCACGGATTTATCACTGTCCAGCACCTCCATCTATGGAGAGTGGTCGGATCTGCTGGTTGTCTGGTTTGTGGGGTCTCCGAAACTGCGTCATGTGTTTTATGAGTGCATGTTCGCAGAATCCATCTGGGATTGCCTTACACAACATTTTCGTCTGGAAGAGTTTTCTTACCAGTGAGTGCAATTCTTGATGGAGTGCGATTCTCGCTACTTCCATCACCGTTTTGAATCAAGAACTGTGGTGGGCCAGAAACAACAGGTTTAAAGGCGTTAATTCATCAACCACAGCGGTATGGAGGAGAGGGGCTGTCCATCTTAGGTCCTTCCTCCAACTAGAATGGGAAAGGCTAGGTCCAGCTACGTTCAAGAAGCGTTATTCTTCATCTGAGCGCTTATGTTCGGTCATCGGAGGAAGACCCAATAAATCCACATTCCTCTTCACCTTCCCGGTGGATTTCGCATGACCGGCCGGGAGGCGATCGGGCCTCCTTTGAAGGTGTTTAATTAAGTTTTACAGCCCTGTCTGTTATCATCGTTTAAGGGTGCTCGCTTGGGCAAGAACTTCAGCCCCAGCTGCAACAGGGCATTACGAGTTCAGGTTGAATCACACTGCATCGAACGCCTCTCGAAACATCGATAAGATATTCGGTGTAGGTACCATAAACGAACGCACTGTCCAACGTTGGTTCCGAAAATTCCGGGCGGGAGTGACGGACCTGGCAAATGAGCCACGCGGCAGACTGTCCAACGTGTTGAATGGCCGTGATCTGAAGCGATCTGTGGAAGAAGAACCGTCAGGACCTGGCAGGGGATCATGCTGTATCAGCATCGACTGTCAGTAGACACCTTAGGACCATCAGGAAGGTAAAAAAGCAGAACAAATGAGTCCCACATGAACTTACGGAAAACCAAAAAAAGCGTTGGTTGGAAGTGTGTACGGAATTGCTTTTGCGCCATGAAGAAGCGGGGAGTCTTGATCGTATTGTCACCTGCGACGAGAAGTGGCTCCTATACGACAATAGGAAACGGTCAGCACAGTGGCTGGATGCTGATGAACCCCTGCGACAGTTCCCTTAACCCCCGTTGCACCCCAGGAAGCTCATGGTTACAGTTTGGTGGAACATCTGTGGTATAGTGCATTAACCTTCCAGCAGCTGGGAGAGATGATCACCGCTGCGACCTACTGTCGTGAACTGCATCGTTATGCACACAAAACTGTGTCAGTAACAACCTGCACTTGTGCATCGCAAAGACGCCCTTCTGCTGCATGACAACGCGCGTCCGCTCGTTGCATGAACGACCGTGCAGGCGCTACAGGCTCTGGGATACGAGGTGCTTCCACACCTGTCGTACTCTCGGGACCTCTCCCCTACCATCTTTTCTAGAATCTGGACAATTTTCTCCAGAGGAAAACATTCCTAACCCAAGCAGACGTCGAAAACGCATTCCGGGAGTTTACTGAGTCCCGTGACCATGGATTCTATCTGAGAGGGCTCGACAAGCTGCCAAATCGTTGGCAAGAATGTTTGGATTGCAATGGGGGTTATTTCGAATAGCACGTGTGAAGGTGTCCTTTCTAGAGGGCCATTAAAGATGACGTCTGCAATACTACATTTCATATGCAACCACCTGATACATACAGACGGAGACAGAGAGACATTCACTTGTATTAATATAGATTTTATAGTTGCGTTTTGGATAATTGGAATTAATAAAATAAATACAATTACGCATAGTCTTGGAGTCCCTCAGGGCCCAATCCTTTCTCCCTTCTTGTTTTGTTTAGCTGTAAACGATCTTCACATGTTTATACGGTCTAATTTGTCTCAAAGGATTATATTATACGCTGATAATGTAGTGTTTTTGCCCTCGAATGGAGTGATATAACATTAGTTTCAATGTTAAATAGGGCGTTGTCTGATTTAAAAGTTTGGTCTACAATTAACTCGCTAACTGTAAATGTCGGTAAGACTAAATCCATAATATTTTACCAACGAAATAAACATGCGGTTCCGAACTTACTTCCATTGTTCTATGATGGTAATTTACTGTCAACGGTCAAATCCGGATGTGTGTCCGGATAAATGGCATTAAGTTAAGACCATTCACCGTGGGTGACGGACTCCACCAAGGGTGTGTACTGTCGCCCCTCTTGTTCATTATTTTTATGGACTGGATACACAGGGGAGCCGAGGAGATGAGCGTGTTTGTGTGAGAGACTGCTTGGTAGAGAGGTTGCTCTTTGTTGACGACCTTATCCTCCTTGGCTCTTCTCGCACTAACCTTCAGCATGCACTAGACTGGTTTGCAGCCAAATGTGAAGCTGGAATGAAGATCAGTGTGACTAAGACTGAGGTTCTGGTCCTTTCAAGACAGGCTGCTCAGGGAGCTCTCCATGTTAGGGGTGCCCCATTGGGACAGGTAGAGAAGTTCAAGTATCTCGCGATTGCATTCATGAGTGATGGGCGACAAGAAAAAGAATTGGATGCTCATATCGAAGCAGCAAGCTGTGTAAGACGTGAACTGTGGCGATCCCTGGTAACGAAACGCGAGCTGGGAAACAAAGCCAAGCTCTCCGTCTTCAAATCTATCTTTGTCCCCATTCTCGCCTATGGTCATGAGTCTTGAGTAATGACCGAAAGAGTGCGATCGCGGATACAAGCTGCCAAAATGAGATTTCTGAGAGGTGTGGCAGGTGTTACCCTGCTAGACAGAGTACACAGCAGCACAATAAGGGAGTCTTTACGTGTTGAGCTGCTGCTTCTCCGCATTGAGAGATCTCAGTTGCGCTGTATGGCCACGTGATATGGATGCCGCAAACTGGTCTTCCTAGGCAGTTGTTATTTTCCAAGCCGGTGGGTAAGAGACCAAGATGGCTTGACTACATGAAGAATCTGGGTTCGAGTCGCTTGGGTATTACAAGGGAGGACATGCGCCTGATGGCGGAAGATCGCGATCGCTGGAGATCCTCCATAGGGCTGCTGCCCCCGCGACCCTAACGGATAAGCGGGTTTGAAAGGTAAGTAAACGGTCAATCCTGTACACATTTTGGTATCACGATCACACATGACCTTGCTTAGGACCGGCATATTGAGCTTCTGGTAGCCAAGTTGAATAGAAAACAAGGAATTATTTCACGTTTATGGTATCTACTCATAAGTTTCTTTTGTAGCATTATTACACCTTAATCCAGTCCAATATATGTTTTGGATTAATATTTTCGGGGTCAGCGACTCCTCAGAATCTTTCCAGGATATTTAGATTGCAGAAATGGTTCCTTAGAATTTTCTTCAGTGACATCTTATTTTGCTGAACTAGATTTGTTAACAATATATCAGCTATATTTTATACGGGTCTGTACTTTTGTTTATAAGGATTCTAATTCGATGCTACTGGCTTTCCCAATGATACCATTAATTAGTATTTTAAACAACCATCGTTGTCTTGTTAGGTTAACTAATCAATATAATTTACTACTAGTCAAATAAAACTACGGACGATGTTGTCTAAAATATGTATGTGTTAAATGCTGGTCCCTTTTACACAAAAGCAACTGGGTTGCCTGCCGAAACTGATTTTCGAGTATTTTATAAATATTTAATGCGGTTTGCTTTCAGTCTTAGCTGAGAGGGCTAAGGCGTAGGCTTTCTAGTTCTCGAGTCCGCCTGGTCGTGGGTTCGAATCCCGCCGTGGGCATGGATGTTTGTGTTTGTCCCTGGCTGCGTACAGATATAACTTGTGTAAAAGGCGCAAAATGACCACAGTAGTCGACGCCTAAATTTCTTGAAACCCCCCCCCCCCTTTCAGTCTCAGCCCCGATATTCGGGTATGAATCAACCTTTGAGACCCAGGTTTATAGTCTACTGTTTAATAATCAGGTGTTGGTCAATTAGCTGTTCCTTAAGGATTAATTGAAATATATTTGTTGGTAATTTGACTCCAGGCTGTTTGGTGGTGTTTTATGTTTTACATTTTATTGTATATGTTATGGTAAAATGGTCGCGCCTAATTTGTTATTTTTGTTAACTAGATTTTGGATTATTTACTTGGTTGAATGTAATTTAATTTTCTTTATTGATAAATGTTACCGATAGTATTTGGATGTCATTACCCTCGAGTACCTACTAGTCGGCCAGTTATGGCCATGCCTGGCTCCTGAATGGTTTTCTTGTATAATTTAATTAATTTAAAGAAAATAAATATTTAAATTGAACGATATAATTTTTAATGTCAATGTTTCTGGGAGGTACAGTCAGCAGTTTGGATGGAAAAGTTCCATTTGTTCTTTGATGACTTTAGTTCGTAGATTTTGGTTGAAACTCGTTTTATTGAGTGGGGTGTTGATACACAAAGTCAGGTGTTGCCATTGGTTCTAAAAGAAAGAAGGGTATTGAACGTTTATTCTCTTGAGGATAATTATATTGATGATTATGTATTGTATATATACAGTTAACAAAGTTAATAAGCAGTTTATTATCTTTTAAGACTCTTTTTTGACAACATTTTTGGTTAATCTGCCAGGGGCATAAATGAAAATGTTTTCTGAAGTTCCAAAGCGTGAGCATGTTATGTTCATGTGAAAAGCAGGGATTCTCCAAAGTGGCTCTAACTACTTTTAATGACTGTCCTTGCGTTGTTAGTCATAGCAAACGCATAGCCGAACTGGAGTTGACGTGCTTGTTTATCTTCAGGAGCTTCGTTTGCTCTAAAAGCTATCTTTGTTATGATAAATCCATCAGTGGTGGTGAGTGCTTAACCTAGTTGAAATGTGCGGAAAACCAAATATCTTCATTGAGACATTCTAGTTTGGATTTTTCTCCAACGATTAAGAAATGTTTGGGACTTAGTTCCTAACGTTTTCAGAAGTAATTCTACATTTACAATTACAACATGTGGCTTACACAGTGCTTGTATTAGTAACATTATTTAACTTCTTTTGGTCCATGTTATTTCTTCTCTTCCTTTTAACTTATGTAATTCAAAAATAACTGTGTCCTTTTTGGGTATATAAACTTCTATAATGATGTGTTTCTTTAATATGAAGCTTCTGTCCCTGCTAATTACTTTTGGCTTTCGTCTCAAGTCATTGTTGTGTAAATTCGACATATTTTCACCGTATCAAAATTCTTTTTTATTTTATAATTAATCTGTTTTAATTTATTTATTTTATTTATTTAATTAATTTAGAATCCAATACGTCCATCCAGAGCCTGTATGGCCTGAGGCCGACGAGTTGGGTCCCTGGATGGACCTGGATTAACGACTGATGTATGATGGTCACAGCAGTCGGGGTCGTGAGTCGCTGATGAGTCGCCCATACAGTGACTAGCCGTGCCTGGTGTTGCTTAACTTCACAGAAGTTGTGTTTCAGTGAAAGCCCACCAGGCCACGGCCTCCCCCTGAATCAGAGAAAGCATATCTGTTATTTCAACTTTGAAATGAACACAGGTAAGTAAAAGAAGCCTCATAATCATATGCGAGAGCTACAATGCATTACAAGCATTATTTTTTACAGGGTGTTGCTAAACAGTATTTTTTTTTAATCAATTTGTACTGGTCCCCTATTAGCCTTGGGTACAAAATCTTGGCTGAAATAAGAGGTGTAACATGCTTTTTACACCCCGAATTTCAAATAATTCGTCAAGTATTTTTCTAGATATTCGACAAAACATCTATATATAGGGGTGTCCGGATACTTTAGGCAGGGCAGTGTACATGCAGTAGACACATTCTTCATGAAGTCTTGAAATTTTTATAAGCTTTACAATTTCTCAAGGCCAGCTAGATAAACAGGCCCTGAAGCGAAAAAGCCATCTGACCATCTTAGTCCGAATAACAGTGAAAGTTATATTGTTACTCTGGCTAAGACCATCAAGACTTTTCCACATCATGGCCTGTTTATCTAACTGGCTTTGAAAATTTTTCGAGGGCAACGAGATAAGACCTAGAAGCCGAAAAGTCACCTGAACATCTGTGTGCTAGCAACAATCCAACCTGTATTGTTTCCAACAAACAGAAAAACACTGACTGTTAACATCCAAGATGGAGACAATCAAAATTTGATTGCTGCTCAGACTACTATGGTCAGGTGACTTTTGAGGCCCAGGCCTGTCTTTCTCGTCGGCTAAGGCAGTTTTTCTAATGACGTCAAAGAAATAACAAATTAAGTTCAAAGCGAACAAGTTCATATGAATGTTTCTTCAAATCTGCCAAATACCGGGTGATCCAAAAGTCAGTAGACTTGTTAAAACCTTATGATTATTAAAATATTTACAATAAAACGATGCGGTTTGCAGAGAAATGCTCAGAAACACCGGGGATTTTTGTTTATAATGAAAAATATTTTTTTATATTAGTTACATTTTTGACCAAAAGGCGGTGCTGGAGTTTCATGTAGAATTAAAGTACTGGATAAGGAAAGTAAGGGGGGGGGTTCTAGAAATTTTGGCGTCGACTACATAGGTCATTTTACGCCTTTTACACAAGTTATAACAGTACGCAGCCCGGGACAAACACAAACATCCATGCCCACGGCAGGATTCGAGAACTAGAAAGCCTACGCCCTAGCCCTCTTGGACGGCAGGAAAGTAAGGACACACTGCCATTTCTGTGCAAAATTCCTTCATAAAGACATCTCCAGGAATGCTAAAAAGGTCAAATCGCAGGTTATTATTCAACAGCATTGCATGAACCGCAAAAATTATTAATAATATTAATATAACAAAGTTATTATAAAAATATCTTGCATATTTATTATGGAATTTTGCACAGAAATGGCGGAGAACTGGCGGAGTGTCCTTACTTTCCCTGTCCAGTACTTTAATGTAGAATATAATTATAGTGGCTAACATGAATAGTGTCGCAATCGGCGTAGTCTCGTGTTAAGTTGTTCATAGATATATCATATTTAAACATGTTTTTTCCAACGAAATTTTGCTTTTAATTCGATTAAATTTCAATAGAAATAATATTTTATTTTATTAAACACAATCTTCAATCTTAAAATTGTTTTGCTTGAAATAATTTGAGCCAAAATTCTTTTCAATATTTATGAAATACATGCATTAGAAAAACCCTAATTAATTTTTAAGCTGTTAGCTTCTATGCAAGTTTAAAAATTTCATTTTGTTCTTATTAATTTTTGACTTGTTAATACCTTTTAAAAAAATGTAGCCTTCTCAAAACATAAAATTTTAAAATTTTAGAAATTATTATCTTTTGATGATTTTGACAACCAATTAAATAAATATTAAATTTAAATATGTCACAATACATACGCCGATGAATTTCATTGAAACTAAAATTCAGTGTAATGTTGTCTTCTAAGTTTTAAATAAAATTAAACAGTTTAAATGAGGGATAAAGTAAACCACCGTTTGGTGGAATTGACAGTTTCATCGGTCATTATCTCTCTTATGCTTAACATTTCCGTTTTACAAACCTCACAGTTCAAACTGTTTAAAGTTTTTCTTGCCATGTATCCACTAATATAGTAAATCAATCTATCATCACTGTTTTTATGAAAATAAGCACCACGATCTGCCAGCCATGAATTTTTCTGTAGAGTACCCTCAACTGTGAAAAGATCTCCAGAATTAATTAAATCATCGACTGTCTTTTGAATACACGAAACTTCAATCTTCTTATTCAGCCAGTCAGCAATGATATTAAATCTTGAAATGGAGAATTTCCACGTTTGGGACAGACGGACGGACATTGTGACACCAATAAAGTATTGCTCCATTCTTCCGCTACTTAATATAAATTTCATTTACTTGGCAGAACAAGTATTTTATTTATTCGAAGATGTTCATAAGAAAGCATTCCAGAATCCACTCGTTATCAAAAAGCATACCATTTGTAACCTTAATTTTTTGATCACCCCTCGTAATTTGTATCCATAAAATATATTTTTATGACAAACAAAAATCATTTTCAAACAATTTTCATGACAAACAAAATTAATAAAAATTCAAATTAAGGTGAGTTGAATAATTACTAATGAACTCGTCTTCCAATTGCTCTTAAACAATGCATCACAGAAAGTTGTTGCTTTTCCGACAATGATTTTATTCTTTTTTGTAACACTGATTGTTCAATTTGAAAAAAAATTTTCTTTAATAATCTATTTCTATATTACATTTTTAAATTTTAATTTTCAGTCTTTGAGCAGTCTTAGCATTTTGGTTCTGCATTTTTTCATTCTTGAGCGAACCTCATCGATGAGGGCTAGTGATTTCTTATTTTTCCTTGATTGATTAAATATTTTTTTAAATATTTACTTTTGAGATAAATTGTATCACTATCACAGTGTTTTTGATAAATATATTTCTTTGTTTTGAAAATTATCGAATGGTCCCATTCCTGTACATAAATTATAATTCTCTTCATCACCTAAAATATTCTGAATTTCACTCAAAGTTGAAATAGTTTTAACAAGATATTTTACATTTCTCAAAAAGACAGTACTAATATATTCCGCAGGAAATGGCATTAAAAAAATAAAAATATTGTTAAAATATGCGAGGAAGATTGTGGTTTATCTTTTCAAAATAACACTCTTGTGTAAGAACTATCCCATCCCACCCCCACCCCTAATTTTTATTCTCTTTATTCAATTTTCATTTTCTTAATCTCTCATATTTTAACAATTTTAGCTTGCCCAAGTGGATTTGAAAATTCCACAAGAAGCTTTTTTTTTTTTTTTTTTTACAAAATGTATTTTTTATTCCGCAAAAATAAATTTTTTATTTGCAAACTACTCATTCTGTTTCGCAAAATATATTTATTTTTTCCAAAATCCTTTTTTTTCTTGCAAAATGCATCTTTAATTCTACAAGTTGCAGTGTACATTTTTTAAAATGCATTTTAGTATTGCAAAAACGCTGTAAAAATTTATTATGTATGCCCGATATGCTTTTAAAGGTAATTTGTTTTAAAATCGAAACGCACAAGAGAAAAAATAAACACATGTTATTAATTTTTATGAAGAGAATCGGAAGAAATTATGTTCGTCTTTTAAATTAAGTTTCCTATAAAATATGTAAATATTATCTATCTTAAAATATTGAAAGATAAATTACAGATAAATGCAAATAAACATTGACTTCCATGTTGTAAATAAGAGCTCAGTACCCTAACAAGCTCTACTAACGCCATCTACTTCCGTCATCATAGAGGAGGACAGCTGCTAGCATTGGGAGTGTTACGCGATTGCGACACTATTCATTTTAGCCATTATAATACAATGTTATCACGCATAAAATAAGCAGATGAGTTAATTGCGCATTATCCTGGCTCTAAGGATGTTATTTTGAAGTTGCTTTAAGAAACTGAATTTAAGACGAATTTAAAACTCCAGCGTCACCTTTTGGTTAAAAATATAACTAATAAAAAAATATATTTCATTATAAAAAAATCCCCCGTGTTTCTGAGCATTTCTGTGCAAACCGCATCGTTTTATTGTAAACAGTTTAATAATTATAAGGTTCTAAAAAGTCTACTGACTTTAGGATCACCCTGTATTTCTTCTGGACTATTATTATTAATGATAAACATTATTTAATTTTATACTTTATTTCTGACTTTAATAAATTAATTAAATTTCTAAAACTATTCCAATCATTTACCTGACCGTTAAAATTTGATCGACTTCGAACGAGTAGTTTCTGAGTTACTCATTAATCATTACAACAAGTGCTGGTTAGTAGTCAAATGTGAGCACGTGTTAAGATGTTGAATGCGTAACTAGGAAAATACTCGTTGGAAGTCGATCAAATTTTAACGGTATACACAGATTTATGTACTCTATTATTATTCCCCTAATTTTCATTATCTTAGGAGTTGTAGAACCTCAGTAATAACCTTGTTGATCTTGGTGGCGGTATTTTTAATTTTGTCCACGTTCATATGAACTTTTTCGAATAGAATCACCCATAGTACTTCACCTAAAAGTTTATAAGAAAGAAGCTTAGTTCAAAAGATCCACTAAGAATAACTTTTTCCTTTGTTTTTTTTTTATTTATTAATGACAACTTAAAAACACTTTCACAATTATTTTATTGCTTTCATAACTTACAATTTATCCATGTTCGAGGGGTAAAACAATGGAGCAAGGATTTTGGATTGATATTTAATTTTTTAAATATTTCGTAAATGTTTATTTATTAATATTTTCCCATTTTTAATGAAGTATAAATATTAGCTACCAAAATGATATATACATCAATTACTCTATTGGGTATGGAAAGAGTCTCTACAATGTTAGTTAAACACAGTGTCACAAAAAATCATAGTTATGTAGTGTCACAAAAAAATTGTTTTATTAAAAATTAGGCTGTGTGCAAAATCCTGGAATTCTGGAAGACTGAAAATGAAATATTGTTTGCAAATCTCAAAAAAAAAAAAAAAAAATTAAAAAAAACCTAACCAATAAATTACTTAAAACATCGTGGGGCTTATCTAAAATAACACATAGGAAGGGACAAAAAATACAAATTATAGGCCTGAACGTAAAAGTTTTCATATTATATGTTTTCCTGAAAGATAGCAAATAAAAAGGACTCAAGGTGCAGCAGCAGGAAATCAAAAGAACTGTACATTATCATTGCGAAGAACGGCAATAAAAAACGAATAAAATAGAACATTTATTTGAGCATATAATTCCAACCTTAACAAAATTTAGTTTTTGACTCTATATTTGCTGTTCGGTCAAAAATCCATACCCTGTTAGCTTGTAGTAGTCCTTACATAATATAATTTCTTCATCCAGAATATTAAAGATTAAACTGGTATAGGACTTTCGTAAAAGAAAAAACAAATTCTGTATAAAAAACAAAGAGACAAAGACATTTTTTTTTTGACGTAATCATTCAATCAGAAAGCCTAATATACTTTGCTTTTGCTTTACTACGTCATATAGCAAGGAAGTTTGGTTGGAAGAGAATAAATATATAAAAAAAGAGAAAACTAGAGGGGACTATTGGGCAGGTTATTGGCTCAGGTATCCAAACCCAACAAAATGAAAATTATTATTATACACAAATAAATTAGGTTTAATATAATTATCACAACTTTAATAACAAAATCTGAGTATTTTAATGGTATGCCAAATATCTATTACAGAAAGGTGATTGTCAAATCTCAAGAAACACAAAAATATATTAATGAAATATAAAGCAGATGTAGAGTTAGACTCCGATTTGACGATTTGAAAAAAAAAAATTAAAATTTATAGCTCCTGAGAATCAACATTAACAACAATAAACAACAAGAAGTACCAACTGCATAGTTTTTGATTGGAAGAACAATAGTTTTCTTAGGATTATTCTTACAGAATATAGGACCTGGAGGGGACGAAAGATGAACAGGATGTGGTAAAGGGTCGAAAGTGGGAGAGGATGAGCAACCCAAAAGGTAGGTTGGCTTTGTGAATTTGTCGTCAACTAGATAAGGAAATAATGAGCATAACATTTTCTTTCTTCTTATTGGCTACTTCGTTAATACAAACATTCATTTTCTTTATAGTTCTAAAAAATTTATTATTATAATAGTAATAATCAAAAATAATAAAAAAATTTATAGAAGTAAGCACCTGTTTATCTACAACCAAAAACTATGACTTAAGACGACGATTACAGTATGAAGGGAAATGGTATCAACATTAATGAGTCTTAATAAATATTGCTACAAATTTAAATCTAATTCTGATTTCATCTTCATCAGAAAGAATGTTTAAATTAAAATCACAGTTTTTTAATCCACAATCTACAAATTCTATGACCCACTTAGTCTTTGGAGTTCTTAGCATCTTCACAAGTAGCTGCCTGACTCGCTTCATTTGTGTTTCTTATAATAAAGTCTTTACTTTTCTTTGCGTTAGTTTTCTTTGTTATTTTGGAAGAGAGTATTTATTTATTTATTATTCCATTTTTTAATTCTTTCTTTCTTTCTTTTTTTGCTAATTTTTCAAATGTCGACTAGAACTTGTCATTCCTTCTTTAAAACCAGAGAAGAAAAACGTCAAAGTATAAAATAAAAATTCAATCCAATAAATATTTGGAACAATGGCTGCCGCATTCAATTTCATAAGCTATCAGTTTCCTTTAAGTAAAGTCATACATGTGAATCCAGAGAAAAACTTGTATACTTAAACCATCAAGGTATTACGTATAAAAAAGCAAAGGAAGAAGATATGTTATTACTATTCTATTAGAAATTGTGCAGATTTCGTTTCGTTTAAGAACCATTTCTCACTTCCGTTCTTGGCTTCCAGGATAGTAATAGGTGACAGCGGGTGTTGTCAATTGCCAGTTGCTGGCGTGCAGTTCAATCAGCTGAAGGAGAGTTTTTCTGATGAATGATGGGATGGACGGATTGACAAAGGCATCTCGAACAGCCGCCACCAGTTGATGCATTCGTTGGGGAAGTTCATTCTCAAGATCTCGGCCAATTGAAGTCAAAACAAAAAAAAGGCACTCGATCTGTAAATGGTAAAGAAAAAAAAAAAACCACTGAGAAATGCATATTATTATAAATTACTAAATGGATTGCTCTTACTTTATCACAAGGATAATAAGTCTCTAGTAAAGTAAATAAGCTAGAAACTGAGGACAAGATGATATGCTAACAAAAACACAGGAAACCATTGTGTCACAATAAAATAATTTAACAACATTAACAAACAATACCAACATAAAGTACAGGGTGAGTCAAAAGTCTAAATATTCCGGTAAGGTATGGTGAGGTGGTCGATCTTTTACGGTATATACCGAACATGGCCGCCATCTTCAAATCAGCCAACTTGAATCTCAGTCGATTTTTTTAAATGTTAAGGGGGTCGTGTGATATATCAAATAAATCAGCATTCCTGTAAACAGATTTGAAATAGCAGTTAGTTTTAAAAGTTACAACACATTTTGTTTCATTTTGTAGCAGGTAACTGAAGATGGCTTTGACCATGGAGGAGAGAATTGAAGTTATTTTGATGTCTGGAGAACGAAGTTTCCGTGTCATAGCTGCAGATTTTACAACCGGCACCCAGAAAGACCTCCAATTTCACACAACACTGTCAGGTGCTTAATTAAGAAATTCCGAGAAACTGGGACTGTGGTTGACAAGGCACGGAGAGGCCGTCCAATAACTGCTACTGATGAGACAACCTCAATAATGGTTTTGGCGTCCTTCGTCAAGACAACACAACGATCGTACGAATCCTTCATTCTCATCAATGGCATCCATTCAAGATTCAGATATTCCAGCACCTAGCAGAGGAAGACCCAGACAGACGTATGCAGTTTAAGAGCAACATCGACAAGATCCCTCTTTTGCACAAGGGATCTTGTTCAGTGATTAGATGTTGAATTTCCTGGTCATTGGATCAGCCGACGTGGTGCTGTGGAATGGCCACCCAGATCACCTGATCTCACACCACTTGACTTTTATCTGTGGGGTCATTTAAAGCAACTCGTATATGCAGAGAAAATCAGAAACAGACGCCATCTCCAGCAACGTATTGAAGAAACGTGTGCCAACATTTCTGCGGAAATCCTTCTGCGAGTTCATGACGATTGAATTCAGCGCCTTCAAATGTACCTTGACTAAGAGGGACACCATGTTGAACACATTAAATGACTGTCCTTTATGGAGAACAGTCCAGCCTGTAATTCCAAACAAAATGTGTTGTAACTTTTGAACCATAACCACTACTTCAATCTGCTTACAGGAATGAAATTGTCAGAAAATGCTGATGTTATTTGATATATCATACGACCTCTTTTACATTTAAAAAAAATTGACTTAAATTCAAAATGGCTGATTTCAAGATGGCGGCCATGTTCGGTACATACCGTTTAAAGATAGACCACCTTACCCATACCTTACTGGAATATTCAGATTACCCAATTCCTGCAAGGTACAATAACAATACAAACACGTATGTACATTTCAGGAGCTAAACCCTCCTCTTCAGCATATACAGACAGGAACCGAAGTTAGAATGATTTGGGAGGAATCTCCTTATACAGGATGTTCTCGAATAACGTGTACAAACTTGAGGGACAGGTTCCTTATACCAAAACGAGAAAAAAAGTTCAAGGAGAACTTTCCTGCATAACTTTTAACATAGGTCCTAATTTCAACAATAACTGAGATATGAAAAGTAATAAAAATGGCACCACCAAGATCAACAAATTAACAACTCAGGTTCTATAAAATCTAGGATAGTGAAATTTGAGGGAATAATAGGGTACATAAAACTGCGTATACCGTTAAAATTTGGTCGAATTCCAACAAGTACTTTCCGTAAGACATGCTCACATGTTGCGCTGATGCACTTATTACGATATTGAATGCATAACTCGGAAACTACTCGTTGGAATTCGACCAAATTTCAATGATATACACAGTTATATTAATCCTATTATTACACCAAATTTTACCATCCTCCATTTTGTAACAATGCATAGAATTCCAGTTATTCAGGCTTTCCTTTGAAAAGAAAGTTCTTAGTACTTAATTTCTTGAAAATCTTTAAACATGATCAGTAACTGCAGACAATGGAGAGTTAGTAGACTATTGGGAAAGAGTGGAAAGACGATAGAGGAAGCACTCCTTTAGCTCCGTGATGTATTGAGCAAATGGTAAGTAAATAGAAGAATCGGCGACCGCTAGACTACACAAAATGATGAATGGCCAAGTTTTGCTTCAAGACATCGAGAGAAGAAAGGGAATTGCAACAACATCAAGGGGAACATCGAAAGTAAGATTACGTGACTAAGTAATTAATCAGACTAGCAGTGGCATATATGCAGAGGTCCATCCATTGTGAACATTGAAAAAAAAAAATTCGTATGTTCGTTATGAATTTTTACTGTATTAATTCTAAGCGTTTGCATGTGTTTATTTTTAAGATATTGCAAAATTTAATCAAAAAAACAGAGTCCGAGCCACGCCGGGGTAATCACCTAGCTTATTTGGTAGCATAGCAGACCCAAACATTTCATAAAAATACATTTTGACTATATTCTATGTGAATGTGAATATTTTGGAAACTGAGATGCTGATAATGCGATGATTGAACGTTCTTTTCCAAGAATTATTAATAATGAGCATAAAATGACAATGCAGTGACAGGACATAAATAAGGCAGCGTCTGTTGTGGAAGAAAAGCAATCACACGTTTCTCCCTAAAGTTCCCGATCAAACTTCCAGAAGACTGGCAAAAAAATTGTGTCTGGAAAGGATAGAGAAAAAACGAGTATTGGTCATAGAAACTCTGCAGCTAAAAGAGAAAAAGCTATACGGGCATTGGAAACATTTGAACAACGGGAGTTTCGAATAGAGCAAGAGGGTATAAGAACTTCTACGTCAAGGGGAAGAAAAACTTGGATATAAAGTATCCAGTGATGTTCCCTGGTGGTATGAAGATAGATATCACGTTAATCTGAGGCAGGTCAAGAAGAGTTTAAATAAAGTCCCGGTATATCACCTAGAATTTCTGTTTTTCGGATTTTTCGAAGAATGGATAGTCCCTTTGCTCTGTGTTGTATTGATTGAGTTATTATTTAACCAATTATGAGTTATAATTTAATTTTTTGAGATTTATCTCTTTACCTACAAGTGGCAACGCCGGATACCTCTTCTCTTCTATATATATAAAGAAGGATGTTTGTGGGTTTATTTGTTTGTCTCTTATGCAAATCTATAGTTTTATTCCGATCTTGATGAAATTTTGCATACTTGACCTTCAAAGCATGAGGAAGGTCACTGTCTACTTCAGATTTCGACAAAATAATAATTATTGATAAAAAACCAATATTCATGGTTATGGCATGGCATATTAATGAGAAATATCTCATGACCAACAATGCAAGGAAAAGTTTGTGCAATATAGATAAGCTTCAATTTGTAACAATACATAGAATTCCTGTTATTCAGGCTTTTCTTAGAAAAAAGAGTTCTTAACAATTGTTGTACGTAACAATTTCTTGAAAATCTTTAAAATGATCAGTAACTGGAGATAATGGAGAGATAGCAGATTTAGAGAAAAAGGGGAAAGACGACAGAGGAAGCACTCCTTTAGCTTCGTGCAGTATTGAGCAAATGGTAAGCAAGTAAATAGAAGAATCGGCAAAAGGCTAGACTACACAAAGTGATGAATGGCCAAGTTTTGCTTCAAGACATCGAGAGAAGAGTGGAAATTGCAACAACATCAAGTGTACATCTAAAGGAAGATTGCGTGAGTAAGAAATTATTTAGACTAGCAACGGCATCCTTGGATAGGTCAATCCATTGTCAGCCCTTAGAAAATTTTTTTTCGATTTTTTAAAGAGATTTTTACTCTATTCATTCTAAGCGTTTTCATGTGTTTATTTTTAAGTTATCGCAAAACTTAATCCAAAAAAAAAAGTCCCAGCCACGCAGGGGTTATCACCTAGCTTATTTGGTAGCACATAAGATCGAAACATTTCATAAAAATACATTCTGACTATATTCTGTGGGAATGTGTATATTTAGGAAACTGAGATGCTGATAATGCGATGATTGAACGTTCGTTTCCAAGAGTTATGGAAAATGAGCATAAAATGATGATGCAGTGACAGAACATAAATAAGGCAGCGTCTATTGATGAGGCAAAGGAGTCACGCGAGTCTCCCCTGAGCTCCCTATCAAACGTCCAGACGATTGGCAAAATATTTTTTGTCTGGAAAGGAAAGAGAAAGAACGAGTATTGGTTAAAGAAACTCTGCAACTAAAATAGAAAAAGCTACACGGGCATTTGAAACATCTGAACAACGGAAGTTTCGAATAAGAGCAAGACGGTATAAGAGCTTCAACGTCAAGGGCAAGAAAAACTTGAGTCTAAAGTATATGGTGATGCTCCGCAGTGGTGAGGCAAATTAAGAAGACTTTAGATAAAGTCTCGGTATAACACCTAGCATCCCTTTCTTCTGTGTTGTATTGACTGAGTTATTATTTAACCAATTAGGAGTTATAATTTAATTTTTTGAGATTCTACTCCTTACCTACAAGTGAAATTATCCCGGGCAACGCCGGGTACCTCTGCTAGTCTTCTATATCTATATATATAAAGAAGGATGTTTGTTTATTTGTTTGTTTGTTTGTTTTTTATACAAATCTACAGTTATATTCCGATCTTGATAAAATTTCGCATACATGACCTTCAAAGCATGAGGAAGGTCACTGTTTACCTCAGATTTCGAAAAAATAATAATTATTAATAAAAAAATCGATATTCATGGTTATAGAAGAATCGGCGATCGCTAGATTACAATAAGAGATGAATGGCCAAGTACTGATTCAAGAGATCAAGAGAAGAAAGGGAATTGCAACAACATCAAGTGTACATCTAAAGTAAGATTACGTGAGTAAAAAATTATTTAGACTAGAAGGCATCCTTGGAGAGGTCCATCCATTGTGAGCCTTTAAAGATTTTTTTTTCGGTAAATCAAGTCCCGGTATATCACCTAGAATGGATTTTTTCAGTGAAGAGGTAAATTCCTGTCTTTAGGATTTTTCTTAGAATGGATAGTCCCTTCGCTCTATATTGTAGTGATTGAGTTATTATTTAACCAATTTAGAGGTTTAATTTAGCATTTTGAGGTTGTTCTGTTTACCTACAAGCGTAATTATCCCGTGTAACGCCGGGTCCTCTGCTAGTCTTTATATATATATATGAAGGATGTTTGTTTGTTTGTTTTTTATACAAATCTACAGTTTTATTCCGATCTTGATAAAATTTCGCATACATGATTTTCAAAGAACGAGGAAGGTCACTGTCTACCTCAGATTTCGAAAAAATAATAACTATTGATAAAAAATCGATATTCATGGTTATGGCAGGGCATATCAATGAGAAATATCTCATGAACAACAATGCAAGACAAAGTTTTTGCAACCATAAGTATTAACAATGGTATCAACACGCAATTCACAAACACTCTGCACGGACCAACAATATATATCTCATGACCAGCAATGCAAATAAAAGTTTGTGCAACAATAGGTATTGTGTCAAACAAATCTGTAGTGTTTTCATTATATTGTTCTGTTGTGATTGATTTGGGATGTTATTTTATAAAACTCTGGTTTTATTTTCTCTTTGTTTGATTGGGTTTAATTTAGTTCTGAGCGAATGGTCAACTTTGTGACAGAGTTCTTGTTTGCTATTGTAATATCTTGTTTTATAATATCTTAATGCTTTATTAAAGATTATTTGTCTGTCACAAAAGGGTACCTGAAGTTCCCTTTGACAATTTTAATCTTGTAATTCATAATCAGTCGTTGTTCGTCTCATTTTTTTGCCCCACCCTCCCCCCCCCCCCCCCCCCGGGGGGGGGGGGGGTAGGAGCGGTGCTTTCCTATGTTGCCTTGGCAACGGGCCGGTTGTTTTTTATAGGGGCTGAGAAGATCCATGACGTCCCCCACTGGCGCGTACTGAATGTTGGGAAAACAACAGATAAGCGATCAGTGCATCCAGAGCAATCTAAAATTTAGATTCTAAATGCCAAGTAATTACTGTATATACTACAGTTTTGGCTGTTTATATATTAGTGGACTAATGTTTGATTCCAAATATTTTGCCAATCAAAATCAGTAATTTTAAAATATTGACATTTTAAAAAATTATCTTGATTCCCACCTTTTTTGAATCGTGACCTTTTTTTTTTTTTAAAGTACCGTAAGTAACTTGCGACTGCAATACATTTGAATAAAAAAATGGCATTTAACAGGCATTTTTATTACATTTTGGAATAAAAAGCTCGAAATTTCTTATAAAAATAAATTAAAATATTAATAAGCCTGGTGACCCCCCCCCCCCTGCCCAGAAAATGTTTTGTCACTGCACCAGTTATTTAAATGCATTTTTTTTTGAGGAAGTCCTAGGATTGCTCAGGTCGGCTAGTGAAGAAATAAAGGAGCCAATTCTTTCAGACATGTTAAAGCATACCAGTGCTATTAAGAATTTACTGAAAGTCATTGAAACAGTGGGCGAAAAATATTTCAACATAACCAATCCTGTTAAAGAGTCTTCAAATAAAAATATAACTAAACAAAAAGGATTTTTTCAGTGAAGCAGAAAAAAAAAAAAAAAAAAAAAAAACAAGACTACAAAAGCCTACAATGTCTGAGGTGAATGATTTTAATAAGATTTTGCTTGGCAATGCAATTATTAGGAGTTTTAGCAAAAAACTACTTTTAAGAATGCACGCTTGGTCTGTAGTTTATCCGGCTGTCCGCCGTTTGGACGATAACTTGTAAACGGATTAACTTTTTTAAATTCTGTTTTCAGAAATATGACCATCAAAGTCTTAGCTCGGACGCATCAACTTTTCAGAATTTTTCGTGGACCCCTTCAAGTCGAATTCAAATAAATATTAATAAAAATTAAAAGTTTATTTTTTGAATTCCTCTTTATTTCTCTAAAAAAAAAAAAAAAAAAAAAAAAAAGAGCCAAAAAAAAAAAAAAAAACAAAAAAGAAAAGACCCATACTAGACAAACCACTTGTATGATCTTTGAAGCAAATTAAACATTTGTTCTATTAAAAATATAACAGCAGAGCTTGATCAAAATTATACAAATTTGACTGTTTATTAATACAGTTAGAAATTTATATTAATTCATAAAAATATAGTTAAAATATATATTTACTGTATAAAATTTTCCATATTTAATTTCTTTATTTCTTTAGAATTGATTTACAGAGAGCCCTGGCCGGAGCCTGTATGGCCAGCTGGCCAACGTGTGAGGTCTCCGGCGGGGTTATTGAATAACAGATATTGAATTTTAATTTATAATAAAGGTTTGGAATTATATACCCTTTTAAAAAAAAACAAACTATCAAAATGGTAATTTTTATGGAAGTTCATGATGGAGTTAAAACGGATGGGGGTTGGTAGTTAAGTTTCCAGCAGGAAAATGTATGTGATAATAAGAATCATTTAAAAAAAAAATGGGATTATATAAAGTGATATTATAAATAGTAAAAAGTTTTAGAGGGGGTTAGTAGGTATTTTATGAGATAGAAGCGAATTTTTTAATAATTTTTTAAAAGTTGCACTTGTGGGAGATGATCGGATATGTTCGGGTATATTGCCCCACCATTTGATGCCTATAAAAGAGACGCAACGGCGTTGGTAATTATTTCTGGTAAAAGGAAGTCTAATCAGGTTTGACAATCGGGTGGGATAGGGGTTGATAAGATATTTCAAAAGGAGTAGAAAGAATTAATTGAAGGTTAATAATTTTGTAAACGAATAAGCAAAGTTGAATAATATAAATTTGATAGATGGTTGGAATGCCCAGGCGTTCGAAATAATGGGAAACAGAGTTAGGCAATCGGGTGTTAAGCAGGGTTCTTAGAAACCATTTTTGCAAGCGATAAAGGCGTAAGAGATTAGAGTTCGTAGCGGATCTCCAAAATTGTACTCCGTAGCAGAGGGCCGAGTGTATTAAGGAGTTATAAAGAAGGATTAGTATATAGGGGGGAAGAAAGCGGAGATGAGATATCATTTCTTGTCTTTTATTAAGTTTAAAGAGTATTAGTATGTAAGTCCCAGGTAAGATCATGCGTTAAATGGGTTCCTAAATATTTAAAAGTATTCATGGCTAGTAATAAGTGTGAGTTATATTAAATAGGCAAATCGGTAGGAACATTTAGCTTATTCTGTTGAAAAATAGCATGTATTTTGTTTTGTTAAGGTTTAAGGCAAGCGAGTTAGCTGAGTTCTAGTTGCTTAACAGTAAATGCAGTTAAATAACTGGTGCAGTGACAAATTTTTTGCCGGGGGGGGGGGGAGGGCGGCGCCAAGCTTATTTATATTTTAATTTATTTATATAAAAAATTTCGAGATTTTTATTCCACCATGTAATAAAAACATCTGTTAAATGCCATTTTTTTCATTCAAATGTATGGCCGTCGCAAGTTCCTTAACTTTTAAAAAAAGGAGATCACGATTCAAAAAAGGAGGGAATCAAGGTAATTTTTTAAAATGTCAGTATTTTAAAAGTATTGATTTTGATTGGCAAAATAGTTGGACTCAAAAATTATTCCACTAATATACAAACAGCCAAAACTACTTGGCATTTAGGCACTGATCGTTTATCCGTTTTCCCAACATTCAGTACGTGCCAGCGGACGTCATGGATCTTCTCAGCCCCTAGCCGCCAGTGTTTGTTGGGCGGGAAACACTGGCGGTTAAAACCCAACGCATCCCATCCCTTCAGCGCATGCGCATTTAGGGAATTGCTAAAAGGTGTAGCCTACAGACGCGATGTTTATTTTAGCAGTGGGAAAGCAGATAAAGAGCTTACAAAATCTTCTCTTTAATTAATTTTCTAATTATGCGGTTTCGCTTTGTTTTGTTTTATTCGTTATAGATTTCCTACTGCATTTAAAAAAATAATAATAAAACCAATAACGTTTGATTCAAAAATAAATAAAATAAATAACAACTTTATTTTAGTTTCAAAAGGAATTTTGAAATGGCTATGATTTGTTTAATTTTTTAAGTTGTTGTTATTTATTACCTTTGATGTTAAAAGAATATCATAAAATGTTGCTTTTTTTTTAATATAAGTACATAATTTTCGATTGTTTAAATAAGTTATATTTTATCAATTGAACAACTTCCTTTTATTTATTTTATTTTATTTTTTTTTAAATTTTATATATTTATTTAGGCATTGACTCGGTATTCCAATAAAAGTCAAAAATGGTTTAGTGATGCATTTTGTCCCTGTGAATATGGGTCCGAATTTGAACGCTAACTGAGATATGAACAGAAATAAAAATGCCGCCACCAAGATCAATTAATAACTCAGCTTCTATAAAATCTAGGATGATGAAATTTGGGGGAATAATAGGGTACATAAAATTGTATATACCGTTAACATTTGATCATATTCCAGCAAGTAGTTTCCGAGTTACGCATTCAAAATCGTAACAGTGCTCACATGTGAGTACTAACCAGCACGTGTTACGATATTGAGTGCGTAACTCTGAAACTACTCGTTGGAATTCGACCAAATTTTAACGATATGCACAATTTTATGTACCCTATTATTCTCCCAAATTTCATCATCCTAGATGTTATAGAAGCTGAGTTATTAACATATTGATCTTGGTGGCGGCATTTTTATTTCTGCCAGGGCCGTACCCGGGGAGGAGGGGGGGGGGGGGGGGCAGTCAACTAAATCTGTTAACTAAATTGCTGTCAACTAAATTGGCTACCATGTCAACTAAATCTGTTACGTGGGGGACCCCCCCTCCACAAGTAGGATTGGGCTAGCCCCCCCGAAAAAAATTTCTCGGTACGGCCCTGATTTCTGCTCATATCTCAGTTAATGTTCAAATTCGGACCCATGTTCATGGACAAAATCCATCACTATACCATGATCTATTAAATGTATCATTATCTACCATTTGTTTTTCGTCACCATGTATATAGAATACTGTTCTTGTCAATTTAAGAGAAATTTAATAAAACTGCATTTCAAGAACTTCAAGAGAATTAGACAATGAAAGCTGTTGTCAAAATTATTCCTGTAATTCGTAATGACCGGATTATGGGAATGTCAATATGAATGGGGAGGGGCAATATTACTCTACTAGTTTTCTTAAATTATTATTTTAAAGATAGGTTTAGTTAATACTTTTTAATTGACCATTAGAGTATTCTATATTAGTTGCAATGTAATAAAAACATTTAAAATTTTTTATTTTTATTTATTTCTTTATTTTCATTGATGAAGCAAGCAAAATAATTGGCATTTCTAGAAGCCATTCTTGGCTTTTATTGGAATGCTGAGTTAATGCTTAAATAAATATACAAAATTAAAAAATAAAATAAAATAAAAGGAAGTTATTCATTTGATAAAATATAACTTATTTAAACAATCAAAAATTATTTAGTTATACCAAAAAAGCAATACTTATATTTTGTGCTATTCTTTTAACATCAAAGATAATTTATTTCAATTGCAAAAGAAATTTTGATATGGTCATGATTTCTTTAATTTTTTAAGTTGTTATTTATTTTAATTTAGTTTATTTCTGAATCAAACGTTATTGAATTTTTTATATTTTTTTAATGATTGATAATTTTAAATTAATTAGAAAATCTATAACGAAAAAAACACGATACTTACATAAAAAATTAATTTAAGAAAGAGAAAATACATGTATTTGTAAACTTCTTTAAGTGAAAAAGACTGATTTTCCACTCCTAAAATCATTACAGAATCATCGGGTCTGTAGGACCTTAGGTTACTATTTCACCTTTTAGCAACACCCTAAACGCGCATGCGCTGAAGCGATGGGATGCGTTGGGTGTTTTAACCGCTAGCATAGTATTAGCACAGAGTAGAAAGAAGTATTTTAAGAAAGTGTTCTTTCTACTCTGTGGTATTAGAAGTGTTTTAACCGCTACTTCTAATACTATGCCGCTAGTGCGGGAAACTTGAAAATCGTAGTGACTCCTGGGACGACTGATGGCGCAGTTATGAAGGCGAAGAGCACTGATTGGTGGAAATTTACTCTGTCTTAGCATTTTAATAATCTAATAAATAGAGGATTGAGATTTTTTTGATATACTTGGGAAAATTTGACTTGATTGTGGAGAGGACACAAGGCAAGGGCTGAAGAGGCGTGCGTCTCGAGCCCACATCGGGCGAGAGATTCCCCACGTCGGTTGGCCTCACTCCTGATCGGTCGATGTTCTACACCAGAGGCGAGGCAATGAGATCGAGAGTCACGAGTCGCATGCCAGCGACGGCGATGTGGATGACACCGCGATAGAATTGTAGAGCGTATGGCTACTCAACTGGCAACGGGTGCGGTGGTGGTGATGGCGTTTCGGCGGGAGAAGCATCTCGGAGCCTACCGTGGGAGATAGCGGAGGCGGGGCCGAATGCTAACCGAGCGCATCGACTTGGCAGCACCCAGGTACGGCATGCACAGCAAGGCAACTGGACTCACCGTGGGCGTCGGAAGCATCTCGTCGGTGCATCGACAACAACGGCAAGGTTTACAAGAACTGTATATAGATAAGTGCGTGTGTTCTAAAACATTGTAATTGGAGTGACTCTCAATCGCGAATTTTAATTCTTTTGAACTTTATCTTAAAATAAAAAAGAAAAAGGGGGGGGGGGTGAGGTCATTGAATGTCTTAACTGATGTAATTCTAATTGCTTCGATTTGTAATTTGTTCTTTTAATTTATCCTCTTTCAATTTTGAATTTACTAACCATTTTTTTTTCTCTCTTTTACTTTCTTCGTAAAAAATTTACTGAATAAAGAGTTGGTTATTGATAAAGCCCTTCCCTTTTTTTTACTTTAACGTTAGTACTGTTTTTCCATTTTGTCAACACAACGGTGGGAGGGGTGTCCCTTTTGGATTCTGAATAACTGATTCTTTTGGCCGTCAAACAGGACCACGCTCCCTCAAATGTCTGTCGACAGATACAAATGTTCGGTTATTTGGCAAACGTCTATTCGGAAAGCGTTCTTGGTAGAGTCTTCTTGCTTCCACAGCATTTCCGTCCGCAAGACCATACATTAGGTGCATGTCAGTGTATTCTGCACTGGAATACGTGTACATGACTTTTTTTTACGTAAATCGTAATGCGTATGTCAAAGCACACAAACGTTCTGAAATTGATATTCTTAGTGGATGTACAGTAATGGAAACAACCGTACACAACTAATGGAACAACCCTAAAGTAGGATTAAATGAAACAAACCACTCAACCTAGTGTTTGGTCGAAACGCTGGAACTGCTAAAATATTGTCCGCTAACTACCGTGCTTCCCTACTGTATGACATTGGATTACTCGCAAACAAATCGTTTCCAGACAAAGTGCTATAGAACATTTTCGTCTTCTTTTGACCTGAAGAATATGTCACTAAATTTATTGTACATAATTTTGAAACACCCTGTATTAAAATGTCCTCTTTATAAAATAATAATTGAATAGTTACTATTTAACAGTAAAGATTAAACAACTTTAAAGGAACTTAAATTATCTTTGGAATTTTACATATTTTTTAAATCTTTTTAAATTTTCCATAAATGAAGTAAACAAATATTAACTGTAATAAATCTTAAATAATAAAAATTAACTTACCTGACTCTTACTTGATATTCAGCTGAAGTTTTTATTGCTCTTTTATCCATTCTAAACAATTTTTGTACTTATACAAATTTTCCTTTTCACATTATTAATAAATATTTATTTTTTATAAATTTGTGTCTGTCTCATTAAGAAAAACAAACAAAACAAACAAACAATTAAATTTAAACTTTCAATGCCAACTTACATTGAGCCGAACCACCACTCGTTACCCCATCTGAGAGACACGGAGGGAAGGTGTGCCCAGGGATCTTAAATTAGCTTTAACTGAAATTTAATAATATCCCTCTAAATTTTAATATTTAATAAGGTTCTGGGTCCCCACAAAGGGAAATCGGCCTTTACCGATCTTCTTATTATTAATTTAACAAGTTAATGAATACAAACATAAGATGGGCCACATAAGAAAAATGAACTTCGTAAAAACTGTAAAGGACCCTAAGAAGATTATGACTTACAAATCTCTACAGATTCGCAAACGTTAAAAATCGATTCTAATAGTATTTTGAACTTCCAGTTATCTTTAGATAAATATCCTTTGTTAGATGCCGTTTAAAAAATTATCAAGTATGCAATCAGCAATGCTAGTGTCACCTCAAACACAAGTTTGTGAATCCACCAATCAGTGCTTTAATACCTGTAATGTTGTTGTTTTCCCCTCTGGCATTAGTAATTTTGTGCCCGTGGTGACGGTGTTACTAGTGAAACGCATCTGCTTTTATTAAAATTCCTACCATATTGCAATATTAGTGCTTTTATTAATTAAGTTTGGGCATAATATAATATGCCAAAAACTGTGGAGAATAGGATACAAGATAAAGAGACAAGCAAAACCAATATTGTGCATATATAATTTTAAATGATTCACTGAAGAAATCAACGATCCTTTCAAAGAAATGCATATACGAGTCATCAACTCGAATCATGAAAAACTGTACATGGTGAATAGTGTTTTCGCTTGTCTCTGTAAGTTTGGGAATATGTTTATTTTTGAGTATAATAATGACAAGTATTCAAATATTCAAAGAAGTAGCTTAGGACAATTATTGCATAAATTTAAGATTATAAGCTAATCGAAAAGGTTACCGATAACAAACACTCTAAAAATAGACAATTTTCCAATGCTTTTCGGTTTTACCTCACTGAGATTCATTAATGAAGGTGGCTTCAAGAAGACTTGACAACATTCGCAGAGCAGAGATAAGAGCATGGGCCCAGCTGTCACAGCACTTGTCCCAGTCAAAGCTCCACCCGAAGACCTCTGCCGGGTTTTAAGTCGTGCATACATTTCATACATGAAAGTAACATAGGCAATCCAACGATGATTTGTCCCCGATGGCTGCCCTCCTTGCGATCCAGACGAGAAGTTTCGTAGCAAGCGATCTCTTTCGTGGTACCATTCACGGCAAGAATTGAGCAAACTTTCCAAGAATGTTTCGTTCTTTTCTTTCTGTTAACACAAAAATAAATATCAAAGGTCAATAAAATATAGATAAATATAAAAATAAAAGCTTTAATATTTCAAGATATTAAAATGTCAACCATTTAAAAAAAATTGCCTAAAGATGTATATAATATAGTGGGTAACTTGTGCAGAAATAAAAAATACACCATCTGGAAGAACGTGAATGCCCCCCTTCCTTCAAGAGCATACGATTCTAATGGTTTATTACAAAGGAACTAATAAATATAGGAATGTCATACAGATTTTACAACACACATTATACATTGGAATTTCACACCTCATGAACAACATGCTCGATGTGTGCTCCATTCATCTGTACAACACAATGAAGCC
>JAHWFO010107670.1:555389-606144 GCA_023313115.1 Rhysida immarginata | reverse complement strand
TGAGCATGGGTTACGATGTTGAACGCGTAATTCTGAAACTACTGGAATTTGATCAATTTTTAACGGTACACACAGTTTTATATACCCTGTAGTTTTACTAAAATTCATCATTTTAGATGTTACAGAACTTGAGTTATTAACTTATCGATCTTGGTGGCGGCTTTTTTATTTCTGTTCATATCTCAGTTAGCGTTCAAATTCGGACCTATGTTCATATGAACTTTTTTGCTTAGAATCACCCATACTACATATCCTCCGAGTTTGTACAGTCCGTTCAGATACATCTTGCATATTGTTAGGAGAAAAAACCCCAGATATTTTAGTCAAAAAATTCCATCGCATAATGTAACTGGTCCGTCATACAGAAAATTCTCAAACACCGTCTCACAAATCTTACAAATCTGTAAAAAAAAATCTCAAAAATTATTGCAGATTTGAAGTCTCAATTCTGATATCCGGTAACAACTTCCGGTTCCGGGCTGAAATATTTCAGTAACCACTTCCGGTTCCAATCGAGTAGTCAGTGGAGCCGGTTGTTAAACATTTTCCAGCAAACCACCCGTATTTTCCTTACGTTTAACTTCACTGCGGCGGCCATGTTGTGACGTCATGAGAGCTAATGAAAGAGGTCAATTAGCAATGACTTTCGCTGTCTTCCTTCGATCATCATCGCGAAAGTGAGTACTGCAAAATTTACATCATCACGACTCTAGATGTTTGCACCCAAAACCGTAAATTCGAGGCATTTTTGCCACAAAAATCACGAAACGAGTAGTATTTTCCTTAATATTAATAATTCTGAAGTCTCAAATCATCCCCAAGATTGCTTATGGTCTACCCTCCTGGGCTATTTCGCACAAATTTATCCAGTGCAGACTTAAACTGGTTTTTAACAATATATTACGAGCTGCACTTAACATAAATGGTCAACAGTCAATTACGCAAATATGCAAGTACTTGAATATATTCACCTTTGATTCGATAATAGTCTGGTCAAAGTTACGGGAACTCGTAAAAGCTTTCAATTGTCTTACTCACCCGGCCCATTGCATTAAAACATGGCTTACGGTAGCTCCAGATTCTAGAAAATCAAAATTATTATTAGTACAATCACCTACTATAATTTCGAACTTCAGAGAAATATTTCCCTTATAATTCAGTTAAATTATGGAACGATATTCCTTTAGCACTTCGCCTTAGCATATGGAAATGTGAAATAAAGACATGTAACAACCACAGGCAACACTCTTATTCGATTATTACGAAATATATTCTTGCCCGGCAAAATAACTGGAAATAATTTTGACTCATGTGGACGCACTATAAATAAATAAATAAATAAATTTTAACCTCACTGCGACGGCCATGTTGTGACGCCATGGGAGCTAATGAAAAGGTCAATTGTTGTCTTCCCAGCCAAACAATCTTGCTTACTCCAAAAAAAAGTCTCTTCTTTTCACTTACAACTACAGATATTTATGGTCTTTGACAAGATGTGATTATTAGTAACGCTCCCTATATATCATATCCTCTATATGCTCTCTTTAATATGTCTCTCTGTAAAGGATAATTCCCGGAATTACTTAAGTGCGCAAAAGTCATTCAGGTTTTCAAAAAAGGAGATACCAATGATTAACAATTACAGACCCATTTCTATTCTGCCTTTCTTTTCCAAGATATTTGAAAAACTATTCTTTATTCGCTTAAGTAATTTCATTTATTCCCATGATTTCATTTCTCATGCGCAGCACGGCTTTCGCCCAACTAAAAACATCTCCACAGCTCTGAATGAAGTATCCGAATACATTAATATTCAGATGGCTGAAAAAAAAAATTGTATTAACTTTGTTTCTTGATTTTTAAAAAAGCTTTTGATATGGTTCCTCATGCTTTATTATTAAATAAATTAAACGCATTATATGGCATTAGAGGGCTACCAGTGAATTGGATAGCTTCCTTTCTTCTAGATAGACAATACTCTCTTAATGTCATTTCAAAATTTTCTCCAAATTTAATTAATAATCAGGCTGTACCCCAAGGTTCTATTCTCTCTTTATTAATGACCTATCTTATATTACTGACAATGCACAATGCGTATTATTTGCAGATGACACCACATTCTTAGCCTCAGCTTATTCAGAAGAACAACTTAAAAACATAGCAAACTCTTTATTAAATAAAATCTTTCACTGGTCATTACTAAATCAGCTTCGACTAAACCTAAACAAATCATATTATATGATCTTTCATCAACGTAATAAACAGATTGATTTCAATAAAATTAAGCTTTGTGTCAATAATAATATTCTATCTAGAGTCTCTTCTTATAAATATTTAAGGATTTTTTTTACCCCTGATTTATCGTGGAGCCTTCATATAAAGAATTTAGCTATAAAATTGTCCCATATTTTAGGCATTATTTATCGAGTCAAGCATCTTCCGCGTAGTATTTTACTAAATTTATATTTCACCTTCATTCACACAAATTTATGCTTTGGATTATGTTTATGGGAGTCGACTACGCTAAAAAATATTTATCTTTTAATTAAAATCCAAAAACGTTTTATGCGCATTTTGTTAAATAAGCCAGCTCTGTCTTCTGTCAGTTCAGAATTTAAAAATTTTAACATTTTAAAATTTGATGAACTTTATTTTGTTCAATTAGCCCTATTTATATTTAAGACTACACGTAATATATATTGTCTTAGAAATCCCCCTATATTAACTAATTCCTCTCATCACTATCGCACGAGAGAAAAGAAAATAATGATTCCATTTTATAGAGTAAATTATTTAAAGAGATCAATATCAATTTCTGGGATAATCTGTTGGTCCTTATTAACCAAAGAACTTCATGATGCACCTTCCTTTCAATATTTTTAACATCATCTTCTTAGAAATATTCGTTCGGGCTTAATCTCAACTACTTTAAATTCCATATATTCTTAAAATTTCAAATGATTTTCACTGTTTTCATTATTATTATTATCATCATTATTATTATTTGTTGTTCCTATATTTAATTTAATATTTATTATTTTATACCGTTTATATATATTAATTTCAAAATATGAAAGGTGCCCCTAGACAGGCCTCCAGGTCTTTTGGGCACCTTGATATTCATAACAAATGTTCTTTTTACATTATGATTTACTGTAAATTTATTGTGCTATCAAAATGTAAATGTAAATAAATAAATAAACATTGTTCAGAGTCCAACACAGAAAGATTCGCTGCTTTCAGTGAATATAGAGGGCGCTGGGTTTTTTTTTGGAAAAAATGCAGCGAAAGTAGGATCCTTCCATTTTTAAACTAAAAAATAGATGACTGTTTAGGATAAAAATTCGTTCTAATAACTATTAAGAGAGAATGTTATCTGGGAGTGGTGTTCTGTGTTATAAAAGCCATGTTTAAACTACTGCGAATCCTACTTAGCTCAGTTCAGTAAATGCCACAAGGGCGGCGCCACTAAACTGACAGTAGCGAATAGTGTTCAGCATTCAATAAAACGGAAAGTTCGTCAATAATTTATAAGCTGGTTTTTGGGTAAAACTTGAGCATGACTTATCTCATTCTTTATTGATAATTTTCCAATTATCATTCTTTATTATTTTATTTTTCAGGTAAATGACCAAAATCAAGTAAATACGACGGAAAATAACGAAGACAACGATCGACAAAGGGATAACTGGAGATAACAATTTTTTTTTCAAAGACAAGTCAACTGGAGAATTTGTCGGGGGGGGGGGGGTAGTTTACAATATGTAAAGAGACCTCCTAGTTGGGGATTCACATGCGTGAACCTTACAAGGAGACTCCACGTAATCTGACTCACGGATTTTGATAAAAGAAATTCTACGAGTACCTTTCATCCAAATAATACCCATGCAAAGCCATTCGACGTACTTCTCAAAATTTTCAGAGAAAAATTGATAAATTTTTTTTATCGAAGACTAAATTTTATAAATGCCCGAAATGTACAAGTGCAATACGATTCTATTGACTTGTGGTAGTCCAGCGGCAAGATTTGGAATTCTATTTAGCAGTTACGGGAGTCTTCGTTAAATTATTTTTCCTTTCTAAACGTGTGAGAATGTGTAATTCATTTATTAAATATAATACCGATTTTTCAATTTGCTATCATTATTAAATTATTTTTTTAAATTAATGTACGACTACCATTAATTTAAACAAAATAATGTACGAATTATAATTAATGATCCAAACTGACAAATGAGCATTTAAAAAGTTTATTTACCCACGTTTATTTTCTTTTTTAATTTTGCAACCTTTGGATGATAATCCCACAAAGATTAAATAAGTATTGTATCCTGCACATACTATTAAATATAATGCATCATATTGGCGTCCACTGTATATCAATGATGGAGAAAAACACTCTTCATTAACATTTTTAACTACGACATTAGCCACTAAATTACAATTTCCCATTTCTATAAGGAGCAGGACGTTTGCTATGAACGAATTAACTATTGCCTCTGTCTTTATTTACACGTCATTTATAACTCCTTTTGTGGTTTTTACAAAAAATGAAATAAATTTAACTTGTAACAACATTACAATTAATAAAAAATAACCTTTGCAAAATTGAAAAGTTAGATTAAATTTAATTAAAACCTTAGCAAAATAGAAAATCTTAATTATATTTAGTAGATATATCATCAGGATACTGGGAAAACTGACAAGTCCAATTTTCTATAACCTGAGATAAAGGCAGTTAAACTTAAATTCTCTGTGATAAGTGTAACATTGGACAAACCGAATAACTTTTTTCAAGTATTTGGAAACTATTTTCTAGACTAGATCATTTTTTCCTGTAACGATACGATAATTTCGTGTTAGACACACAACTCCGTTTACCTAAAATTCGGACATGTTAAAATTAATTTAGAAGGGAGGAAAAATTATCGAAGACGGGATTTGAACTCCTACCTGCAAAATAAGATCACAGAGTGTTACTGCAGGACCACCACAACTCAATAGAATGATGTTGTACAAATCGGGCACTTATAAATTTCAGTCATCGATAACAAACTTCATGAATTTTTTCACGGAAAATTTTGAGAGATGCATCGAATGGCTTGGCTTTGCTTGGGTATTTAATTGGGAGAAAGCTACTCGTAGAATTTTTTAAAAATCAAAATCGGCGAGTCAGAGTACGTGGAGTCTCCTTGATGGCCCTGCGTTTTCAATACAGGCCAATAAAGCAATAATTTTTGCAGTAACATGCACGATTAAGCTTCCAACATTAAATTCACAACCTCAAGGGTAAAATGATGCAAAAATAACTGTCCCCTCCCGTTAATGAATACTGCGCACGCAGCACCAATCATCACACTTCTCATTGTATAGTATGACTGATACTAAATAAGTTAAAACAATTAAAAAATAAAAGTATCACGTGGTTTGTGACGCCACGGCATCAACCAATAACTATTTATAAGAAACTCTCGCCATAAAAATAGGAAAACATTCTTATTCACTATCAGTTGAGAAATAATAAAACTTTCTAAGTACGAGTAATTACACTTTACATCTTAACGTATCAAAAAAATCATAGTAATGATTTCAATTTCAATAAAATCGTTAATGTGAGGAAATTCAATTATTATGCACTTACCGTCTAAAGCTTTACGAATCATTCCTTGGATTTCAAGCCCAAAACCCCCGAGATCGTAATCGTTTGGGACGGACAGTTTCATATCTGCTGCACCCAGACTTTTGGAGCGCTTCAAGCCAAAACTTCCAGATGTTTTATTTGGGTTGACTAATGCTGTAGTAATGTTATGAAATAAAACGAAAAAAAAAACAAGACATTAGATATAATTAAAATTCATTATAATAGTTATGATACATTAAATTTCACATTTCATACAAATAAAATAAGGCTATCAGACTGAGATACGGGGAATACTGTACAAGAAACGTATTTATTTATTTATTTATTTATTTATTTATTTATTTAAAATTGTAAGCAGCAGGCTGAGTGCTCATTAATAACTTACAGCGGAGCAATTACAATTAAAGTAAAAAAAATTATAGATTATAAAAAAATGAAAATATTAATATGAAAAAAATTTTAATCAAAGAAAGAGTTAAGAATTACAGAATGAGTGAAATATTTTCTATAACAATTTTTTTGAAATGGTTATAATTCATTGCATGTAGTTTTTGTGGAGAGGGATGGTTCACCCCACCAAATTTGGTTGAAATATGATCATTCCTTTTATGCAATTGTATGAACTTTAAGACCGCCCCTCGTACATGTCGAGTGGTTCGTGCTGCTAATACTTTCGGAATAGATAGCTTATGATCGACTACGCCAATTGTCGAAGCTTAGAATTTATGGAAATCGACAGCCTATCAGTAAGTTCAGGCTAGACCCCCTGGATAGGAACTCCAAACCCCGTCGAACTACGAGGAGTCATCATCATCATCATCATCATCACAATCCACCATTTGCAATCCACTGCTGGATGAAGGTCTTCTCTAAACGCTTCCATTCTTCTCTGTTTGAAGCTTCGGATTTCCAGTTGATGCCAGCCGCCTTTCTTATTTCGTCGATCCACCTTGCATGGGGTCGTCCTCTCGGGCGTTTAAGGTCTCGAGGGTCTCAGTCGAGAATGACTGTGGTCCATCTCATGTCTTGTCTTTAGCGATGTGACAGCCCATTGCCATTTAGAATGTTTGATCCGTTCGATGACATCAATAGCCTTCGTTTGGCTTCTTATCCAGCTGTTGCATTTTCGATCTCTTCTTGTAATTCCCAGCATACATCTTTCCATGGTTCTCAGTGTTGTCTGTAGTCTGTGTGTTGTCCTCCTTGATAAAGTCCATGTTTCAGCTCCATAGGTGAGTGCTGGTTGTTTACACTGGTTAAAAAATTTTCTTTCAAACTAAGTGGCATGTTGCTCTTCAAGATAATGTTATTCTTGCCAAAAACAATCCATGCTGTTCTAATTCGTCTGTTAACTTCATTCAGAATGTTTCCTTCCATAGTGATTTCTTGTCGCAGGTAAACGTAGCTATGTACTTCTTCAATCACGATGCTGCCTGCCATGACCTTCTGTTTTGAAACAAATGCATTGAATATAACTTTTGACTTTTGTGTGTTCAGTTTCAGTCCTACACGCAGGCTAACCTCTGCTAGTTCTTGTAACATTTCCTCCAATTCAGAAGGCTATTACTGGTGATAACGATGTCATCGGCAAAACGAAGGTGGTTAAGGAATTCACCGTTTATTTTAAGTCCTTTTTTTGTCCAGTTCAGTTCCTTGAAGACTTCCTCTAAAACTGCTGTGAAGAGTTTTGTTAAGATGGTGTCTCCTTGTCTTACTCCTTTTCCAAGGTTGATCCTTGCTTTTCCTTTATCCAAATGAATGGTAGCAGTCGCTTTACTAAATATCTTCTGGAGAATAATAATATAGCTTACGGCTATTCCCGTTCTTTCCAGAGCTTTCACTACCGTATGTGTGAACACTGAGTCAAAAGGTTTCTCAAAGTCGATGAAGGCAAAGCAAAGTGGTACTTCATATTCGTTGTGGCGTTCGATAAGTTCTCTAATAACTTGAATGTGGTAGATCGTACTATATCCGCTTCGAAAGACCGCTTGTTCTCTTGGTTGTGCTGAGTCTAATACTGAATCAAGTCTGTTAGTCAGGACTTTACTGCAGATCTTATAAACAAGTGACAAAAGGCTGATAGGGCGATAGTTCTGGATATTTTCTCTGTCTCCTTTTTTTGAAAAATAAAACCATCATTGCATTATTCCAATCATCTGGTAAGTCTGACATCTCAAGGCAATACGTGAAAAAACTTGCCAGTAACTTGTTGAATTCTTCTCCTGCTTCCTTAACCAGGTCAATTGTAATTCCATCTTCTGCGAAGCACTTTCCTTTCTTCATGGATATAATAGCCTTGTCAACTTCGCCTTTCATAACAGGTGATACTTCATCTTTTCCTTTCAGTTGGTCTGCTCTTCTTATGTCATTATGATCCCCACATTTGTGAAGTTTATATAGAAGTCCACCACAATTTCAAGGATTTCACTTCCATTCTTCGTTATTGTGCCATTTGCTCTCTTGAGTGCAAATATTCCTCTTCTTCCAATACAGAGCTTTCACTTCGCAGTTTTCAAACTTTTGTTATCTTCAACCGCCTTCTTGACTAGATTGCAGTTGAACTTCCGAACATATCCTGTGATGTGTTTCCGTATTGTCTTGCAAAGCTCCGCATATTCTATTACTGATCTTGTATCTTCTCTTTTTGTCTTCATTTCTCTTCGCTTCTTCATTAATTTCCTCGTTTCTTTTGTGAGTTTCGCCTGTGGTTTGGAAGCTTGTTCTCCAGCTATTTCTTCCGCTGCCTCTTTTAAGTGTTTAGTTAGTGTCTTGTTAATATATGTGATGTCATCTTCCTGGATGCCCTCTGTAAGATTTCAAAGCGATTTCGTAGTTGTAGCTGGAATTCCGTTCTGCGTTCCTGTAGGCGTGCAATGTTGATGATTTTCTTTGTGTTCCTGAAAAGTTTTCGTCTTTCTGTTCTCGTGTTTAGAACAAGCTTGCATCTTACCAGTCTGTGGTCGCTTCCTGTGTTGAAGTTATTGAGAACCATGCAGTCTTGGATCAAGTGCTTCGTATTTGCCAGAATGTAATCTATTTCACCAGTTGCTCCATTTGGGCTTTTCCAAGTCCATTTACGTTGAGGTTTCTTCTTGAAAAAGGAATTCATGACGTACAGTTGTTCGTACTCTGCAAATTCCACCAGTTTGTTTCCTCTTTCATTTCTTGTGCCATAACCATGACTACTAAGAAAATTTTCTCCTTTCTTTTTTTCTCCAACACGGGCGTTAAAGTCGCCCATGACGACTTTCAGATGACAGTTTCCTGTTTGGTTCATGTTGCTAACTTCTTCATTAAAGTCATCGACTTTCTCATCAGAGTAGCTTATGGTTGGCGTATAAGCCTGTATGATCTGTATCTTGTATCTTCTCGACAATTGGATGACCAATCTTGCAATTCTGCCAGAGGCACCATCAAGCTCAATGATTCGATTCTTCCATTTCTTATGAATAAGGAATCCAACACCACTAACTCTTCCGTCGGTTGTTCCTCTGTGGTATAGTACGTGCCCACTGTTCAGCTCAATTTTATCTTCACCTTTTCTTCTTATTTCGCAGAGTCCAATGATGTCCCAGTTGATCCTATCCAATTCTTCTTCTAGTTCTTGCAGACGACTCTCTGAGGAAAGGGAACGTCCGTTATAGGTAGCCAGGGTCAGTGTCTTGTGGTGGCCAGGTCCGAACCGGATATTTTTAGCACCCTCTGCCTTCATGTCTTGCTGGTTGACATCGTAACCAGGGACAATCTGGCTGCCGGGAACTGAGGGCGATGGCTGATTTTGAGAGGTAATCATCGCTGATTTTGAACGGTAAGTATTAGAGAGTAGTGGGCCAAGCTCTTCCGCGCTGGCCCAGAGCGTGTTGGAGGAAGCCCATCCGAGTCCGTTCACCATGCATAAGACATGAATACTAACAGGCTGCCCCAACTGAAAGGCACCGATTGGGCATTAGGCTTCTACTCCTAGTAGATTCCTTAAAGTCATTGAAGACAATTAGAGGGTCATCCCCTAGTTATGAGTAGATCCCATTTGCAGCTATGAGGGGTATTCAAATGAAAAGGTATGAAACGTCGTTAAAACCAAACCGGCTTGAATTTGATTATGCCGCTTTGGGACAACGTAGTGCGACATATAGGGAAGAGAAAGTCGTGTCCGGGGTGGTTGTGCGCATGCACGAGATGCAAGAGCTGCTCTCACATGACGCAGGAGAGAATCAAGCAGTTGTGATTCCGTCTAATGGAATTCCTCATCGAATTCCTCGAGCACGGAAAAACCATTAACATTGACGTGTACTGCAAGAAACTCCGCAGCCAACGCAAGTCTATCAAGAACAAACGGCCTTGGCTGCTCACGGAGGGAGTGATTGTGGGGAGCCCGACAATTGGGTGGATGACAATTCGGTGGACGCGACAATTCGGTGGACGTGACAATTCGGTGGACGCGACAATTCGGTGGACATCAATTTGGTGGACGAGAATTCGGTGGAAATGCAAATTAGATCGAGATTTTTAAATCACCGAAGAATTTTAGATATTTAACTCGTTGATTGTTTATAATTGACACATCTTTACTGCAATTACAAAGCAATTTGCTTCATTCATTTTATGTCGAAATTACTTTTTATGCGGGAATCTTTTATTTATTTTTTATTAGCTTACAAATAAATGAGATTATTTCTTTATTAAATAATTTATTAAATCATTTCTTAAAAACTGTATCATTTTCTATTTTGTTTTATTGCTAAAAGTTCCATTATCCATCATTCAATTAAAAAGTACTTGTTCTTAAAGGTAAGCTCCACGGAAAAAATCGACTTTTTTTTTTTTGCATCATAACATTAATCCAGATTAATAGAGTATATATCATTCAAAATTTTTCGATTTTTCCTAATATTTTATTAAGTAAAATGCCTCGGAAAATTGAAAAATTGCGTGGGATCTTCCATTCCTTCTCCACAGAGCACGGCGGAACAAGCCGTCATTTCCTGCCGCGAGAACCTCGGGGTATTTCGCCGCCGAGATTCTAGTCGCTTAGAACGATTCTACATATCGTAAGATTTTGCTAACCTGTTTTATGTCGGAATGCCTTCAATTTATTCTCTGTTTGGATGTGTAAATAGACACTCGGTTAGAATTTTCACGTTTCATAGATTTCCACAATCAGAATCGATTAAAAAACAGTGGATTAGTTTTTGACAGCGAGGGAACTGGTATCCAACTCCAAATAGTATCGTGTGCTCATTTTAAAGAGTCTTGCTTTGTCTATGCATCCGCCGTTTTAAATTCAGTATCAATGCAAACAAGAAATTCGCTGAAACTAGATCACGTATAAGGTGGAACTAGATGCTCTTCCAACTTTAAACGGGCCTGGCGTTCTTCAAGAAAAACGACCGCACAGCACTCGTTAAACGCCGAAGGAATGAGGAGGTAGGCCTATCTATGTTCTGTGTAAGGCACACGCCGCCCTTATGTGCATACGCCGATGCGGCAAGCAGAAGATCCCGTTTCACGGTTTAATGTATAGGGCTCTATATCGCAGAAGTTGCAGTAGCATTTAATTCTACTAACGGCCCTTATATATCGCTGTCATTGTTATCAAAATCGCAGTCGTCACTACCAGTCTTGTTTCATATTCATAGTCCATTGCGATGCCCAACTGATAACTAACCGATAAAGTCCAATGTGTGACGTCACGAATTCGAAACTCCTTCGCACTTCTCGGCAACTTGTGACGTAGCAGTTGCCGAACCATGGTGCCAGTGTCTATCACAGGGGGAGGGAAAAAATGAAAGTTTTATGTATATTTTAACAATTTTGAGTATGAATTGAAAATTTTTATACATGCTACGTTGTTACTGAGACTTTCATCTTTCATTTTAAATAAAGTTGTTTTGGGTGTGGAGTTTACCTTTAATTACTACTTAAGTTCGTTAAAATAGTCTTAATAGGAATTGGTTAGATAAATCTGTTATTTAACATTAATACGGAGGATTGATTCAGATAAAATGAGACGACTTAAAACGCCGCATATGACCTTGACGGAATGTGATTTGCATGACTCGTCCACTATTCATGGGGATTAGCTTTGTATACACTTGTTGCTGTTATTTGGGACATTTCGTGCTGAAACATGGCTTCCAAAATCACAGCTTTTTGGGAAGGGTATATGTTTGGCCTTTCCGACGCTAACTTCAGTCTTTCGTGCATTGTGGAATTATGCAAACGAAATGGTATTGTGGTATCCAAAGCTACTGTGGGTCGAATAATCAAAAAGAACAAATTTCGACCATCTAATGAACGTGGACGAGCAGAGAAGCAGACCAGAAACAAGCCCCAGCTAACACACCCAGCTCAGGTGGTGCGAGAAATCCGGTCTGAAGTGCTGAAAGAAAATCCCCCCCACACAGAGAAGTCTAGCCCAAAGGAAAGGTAATTCACAGGCAACAGTCTCCAGAATAATTCATGACAATCTTGGGCTGGAGCGAAGTCATAAAGCGCGCGGTCACAGACTGTCGGCCAGGCGCGTGCAGGAACGATTCACCAACGCCAGAAAACTGTATGAAAACCATCTTGCAGGTGACCGATGGAAGTGGGTTGTCTCCTTGGATGAAGCTTGGGTATACCTCGATGACACCAACAAACCCAGGGCAATTTACTATCGCGAAAGAGGGGGCAAGGCCAGGTCCACCGATTTTGTCCGAAGGTGCAAGGAAAAGTTTTCAAAGGGCTTCATGGTGGTTGCCGGATATTGCTCACGTGGACTGCTCACGATTCGTCGAGTTCCTGGAAATTGTAAAATTAGTGCAGCTTACTTCCAGAGTAATGTAATGGACCACAAATATCGGCCGGATATCCCATGTCTGTACCCTGGTGAGCAATCAAAAGTTTGGATCCACATGGACAAGGCATCAAGCCACACTGCCAAGTCATCTGTGGCTTACTACAGGAAGATGGAATAGGAGACGGGCATACGAGTTATTCCCTTCTCTCATGTGCCTGTAAAATCTCCTGACGCATCACCGATGGATTTCTGTGGTTTTTGGTCTCCTGAAACGACGGCTCGGAAGTCACCGACCAAGAACCGTTGATGGGCTATAGAAAGTGTGTCAGCAGGTGTGGAACGAACTTCCCATGGAGTCCCTCAAACTCAGCCTACTTCAGTGGAAATTACGGTGCCGGGCGATAGTCCAACAACGTGGTTCTCACATCGAACACAACCGATGGTGGCGCCATGGTATTACACCATCGTAACAGAACTGCAAAGTCGTCTCATTTTATCTGAATCAACCCTCCGTATAGCACGGTGACACCCCTACCCCCTACAGTCTGGTTTAATATAAAAAGGCGGTTGGAGAGGAGGACATAGAGTAGAGCTGATTTCATTTTTAGGTTGAAAGGATTGATCCCTAATATAACTATTTCCGCCTCCAGTTTTTTAAGAGAATTACATTTCCCTTCTCATATAAACAAATATAAACAAAGAGAATTAAAATGACTGTCTTAAAAATTTAGATGATAAAAATATTACAAGTAAAATATAGCTATAAAAAATATAAATAAATTACGGAAAAAATATAAACAAAAACAAAATAATTACAGATAAAATATACAAATAATACAAATGAAATTGTAACAACAAAAATATATTAAATATAATACAAAGCAAATAATTTCTTCTTCATCACTTTTTTAAATAATAACAAAAAGAAACAATATTGCATCAAGAAAATTTGTTCCGTTATATGTCCCTCAGTTTTTGAAATGATTTCCAAAAATTTCATATGTGTTGAGTTTTTAATCCTGTTAACCTTTTGGGGGATGATGGGGGAGAAGCTAAAATTTAACGGAGATCAAATGGTTATATTAACGCCTTCAACCCAAAATTCTATAGGAATTCCTTTCAAGAATAAGCCGTCTGATGTAGGGAGGAAGGTTGAGATGTTCAGGATGCTTTCGATCAGCAGCGGAGGCACAGGAAAAATTAGCCTCACGGATAACACTAGTGATAGAACTGATATTTGTGTTGATGTCATCGTTGACTATAACCTCTTTATAAGGGATGCTTTTTTCGCGAAGAATATCTCTGAAGAGTTCCCAGTCCTTCTTGGAGCGAAGCCCAATCTTCATATCGATGTTCAAGCCCTCAAAGAAAAGCATCACTGGTCGATGGTCAGAGGATAAGTCATCTACTGTAAATATATTATAGGGCTTGAAGAACCCTTTAAGAACAACGATGTCCAGCACGTCACTAACAGGTGAGTGGTCGCAGTAGTAGGTGTCTTCAAGGGGACCAGCAACAAAGGTGTCAATTTCGTTCAAAATATATCCATATAAGATATTGCCATTTTGATTGGGGCATTTAGAGTTCCATGCTTGATGCTTAGTATTTAAGTCGCCCGCCATTACAACTGGAATGAGTCCGGACAGCAGCTCGTCGAGTTCGCATGGACTAAGCTTGTGCTTAGGCGAGTTATATAATGAGATGAAGTTAACTTCGCCTGCGTCAACAACACTTATAATAACGGCAACGGCTTCCATACCTATATAGTCGGGAGTGATAGTCCCACGATGATCAATGCCGTCCTTGACAATGATTGCTGCTCCACCAAACGCGTGACTAGCATTATTACTCAGAGGCTGATCCTTGCGATAGACATGTTAGCCGGGCAATTTGAACGCTTGAGATGATTTCAGGTGTGTCTCGCACACGAAGGCGATGTCGACTTTCCAGTTTATAAGGAAATTGTATAACTCGATGCGTTTGCGAGCAATCCCCCTAGCATTCCATATATTGCAGCGAAGCTTCCCTTGATTAATGGTCCTATATGGGTGTCTATCCATGATTATTAATTAGATTTTGAGATGCAGCCCGTGGCACTATTTTTCCACTTTCCTTGTAGAGGTTTAGCCAATTTCCCAGAGTCTTATAAATGCTGTGTAGTTGGTTCGTATCAATCATGCCTGTGTCATCAGCTTGGATGCGACCGAAGCATAGGTTTTCCTTTCTAGCACTTTGCTGCTTTTGCGTCTTTTTACATGGGGATATTTAGGACACTTCGTGTAACTAGATGTATGCTGTCCATCACAGCGGATACATTTGGGGGGGGGGGTCTTTACCCTTAACATTGGTGCAGTCCCTCGATTGGTGGTTGCCAGCGCGCTTATTACATCGAGGCGTTTCGGTACAACCTTAAGACACGTGACCAAAACGTAAGCAGTTGTAACACTGCAAGGGTCTTTAGTTACCTCTAAATAGTTCTACAGTACACATGCTTGGTGATCTCATCCAGAATCTCCTTGAATGGTTTCCCATGGTGGCGAATGATGATCGGAGGAACATATACGTTTCCTTCTCTATGATTAGTGTGGATAGATTTCTTGTTTTTATCACGGAAGGCAACAGCAGCTACGTCGCTGATGGCCGCTTCACTGGAGATATTGTCCACACGCACGCCTTCTTTAGACTTTTTATTTACAACACGTATCCAGTCACTGACTTCCCTAGTTTGATCGTCATTTAGCTTCCTCTTATTTTTAATTCTAGTCATGGAGATGGACTCTGCATGGTTTAGTAGGGGATCGTCACTGTCTTGCATGGGTTCAGCGTCACCTACTAACATTGGCGTATTAGTATAGGCAAAATCCATTCCACTCAAGTCTAGCAGAACGCTTTAAAAGTTTGTCACCTTCCTTATGCATACCGATAGGTGGCGCAGAACACAGTAGGTTGGGGAATTTTTCAATGTGGAATAGGGAGAACTGTACTTCTAATGTAAAAAATAACATATAATAAATCAACTTTAATAAAAAATTTTAATAATGTCAATTAAATAAATTCTCTGCTTTTCTCTGGTTAAATTGTGCTACATTATTTCCATAAAATAAGAAAGATTGTGGGAATGGCATCACTCTTAAGCGTTATTCGCTCCCTTGGAATTTTGACTTCTTTCCAATCAACAGTATGAACAAAATAGCGTTCGATGAAATGTTCCTAATATTATGCAGATATATTATTGTATTGTGTATAAGCGTAAAGTAAAATAAAGTGCTTGTACCTTATCAATACAACTGCTAAATTATAAATTTAAGAAGATGAAGATTATAACCTCTTATTTATTGCTATTATTATTTTATCCTAAAACATATGCTCTTATTTGAAAATGCAGGTCACAAACAACAGCTTGGATCCCCAAAGTGCAATTTTTTCGAGTGATTTTTCTTTCCCATGCTATGCGCATTTCTTCGGACTTTGGCTTGAAGAAAGAGCGCTTTTCCTCACTTGCCAGGTATCCAGACTTGGATGGATAGATGGATTTTTAGCCTGCATCTCCCCTTTTATCCAGGAGACTAGCTGTTTGGGATGAAAGGATGATGGTGAAAATAGACAAACACAAACATCCATGCCCTCGGCGGGATTCGAACCCGCGACTCGCTGATTACGAGAGAGGAAAGACCTGCGCCTCAACGCTCTCGGCCATCGAGCCGGCAGGTCTCCAGACTTGCACCCAGGCACAAAGCAACACTTCCCCATGATCTTGCCTAACTTTCTTTTAAAAACTTGGACATTATCATTTCAAAAAGCAAGCCTGCCGATCTGTACACAGTACTCGCAGCCATTAAAGTCACTGAATCCCCCAACCTGCTAGCAACACCGCCGCCCTAGCGGACAAAACACGCAGTGTGACAAACTCCTCCATACCCCTGGCCGCTTTCGGCTAGACTTGAGTGGAATGGATTTTGGTATAGGATACATTGAGAGAGCTCATCATTTCCCTTATGGTATTTTCAAGACTAGCAAGGCCATTTGCAGCTTCATTACGGGCATTCAAAATCTCTAATTTTAACCCATCAATCTTAGTGTCCAGACTACTAACATTCTTAGCCAGCGTTTCTACTTTGGATTCTAAGTCTAAATATTTCTTGTTTAAGACCGTAGGTAAAGCCTCAAGCTGTTCATTAAGAACGATATCAAAGGCCAGGAATCTAGGATCCTTATACGCATCTTTGTAGGCTTGCTCACATGGTAACACTTTACCGTCAGCATATTTAATTGTAACGGTAGCAGATTTCGATGCAGCGCCTGCCGCCATGAAACAGGTGTGGTGCGGAATTAGCCGTCCTCAGAACGACACGGTAAAAGACTTAATAAAAGTCCTACTTTGTTAGTCGTCTTTGAGATTCCACCGACGCGCTCACAATAGCAAACCAGGATCAGCGACCAATCACCCCAGCACTTCAAATCACAAACCAGAAGTCCAAAACGAAGCCCATCCACGAGCGGTCATTCCACGATAGACACTTTCATCCAGACGATAGATTACCAGTTCGAATCTGTTGAGTGATCCAACAAACTCTTATTTATAGTGAATTTTAGCCAATAACAGAAAAGGCACACAAATGGACAAATTCATTGATAGGTGAACCATGACCAATGACAGAAGAGGCCACACGAATGGGTAAATTCAGTGATTGGTCAAAGTTGAAAACCACTGAATAAGTTTGGAGTCCCCGATCGGTCCTTTGTCAGAGTTAAGAAGGTCACGGCTGTTGGTAGAATGGATTTCCATGCTCTCAAAAGCGTCCAGGAGTCGTTTGTTTTTTATTGGTCTTAAAAGTTTTAGGTTTTAGGAAAGCAATGGATTTAGACTACAAATGCCCCCTGTATCACAGATGTTCATTGGCTTTCCAGACGAAATGTATTGGAGGGTTTAGTCCATCTCAAGATTGAAGTCATTATTGGAGGTTGGAAAAAGTGACTTTGGATTTCGTCTTAATGAGAGTGCTGGTGGTTAAAGGATACACTTCTCTCAGATTTATTCACTAAACTTTAGTCTTCAAGGACCATCAGAAAACATCATAACTGCAACATCAAAAATCAAGTCATTTGATGAAAAGTTGCTGCTATGGTAAAATAATATCTCGAAGGGAGTCTTCAACTGCTTTCCCACTTTCAAAGAATCTTATTCAAGTATTAATAGAAATAGGCCTAAGAAAATCATATTCGAAATCCTGGACACACTAAGACACCTATAATTGGAAGTCCAGCATTACTTCCCATCAATTACAAGCAATGAATATAGATTGGTGATCAATCCATTCCGAAAAAAACACAACTACACATCTTACATCCGAAGAGGAGCAGGCTGGATGAGTTTTGGATCTCAATCAAGAAGTTATATCCTGCAATCAGTTCAAAAGCAATCAAAGTTATTCTGCCATTCGTGTCATCATGGTTTTGTGAGTTTGAATTTTCAATGCTGACTGAAATCAAACCATAAGAGAGAGAGAGAGAGAGACATTTTACAGTCGATGATGAAACGTACATCGGGTTTGCTCTAAAAAACAGACACATCCGTCACATTAAATATGTAAAAATAAGTATGTAAAATAAATAAGGAAAAAAAATGTCTGTAAAAAATTCTTCACCAAAATAAACATTATTTCGGGTCGTTTTGGTGTTTCAAAAGATAAAGCTTGAGAAACAATTTAAATTCGCCGAAAGGTGTAAGCGACTTTTATGTCGCTGAATTACGATCTATCCTATTGGCTGAAAGAAAGTGCACGAGTAAAGCTTACACGGAAAAGTTAAGCCAAGCTGAATTCTTTTTTCCGTGGAATTTTTGTTGTAAAGAGTGTAATTTTTTTATATATTCCTCATTCTTTTTACGTTTCAGCAAAGCTCTCATCATTCGGCAGGAACCAAGGAGAACACGTGGAAAACCCAAAGTGAACTGATTAGAAACCGAAGAAAGCGGTTTATATAGCGAGAGAAATACAAAAACAGACCAATAATAGAAAAGAAATAAAAACAATATTATTGGTTGGCTAATTGAGACCACCACTGAATTAGAGGGGAATCACCAATAGGGCCTAAGTCGGAGGTAGATGCAGTCAATCAGCCATAGCCAAGCATTCAATAGAGACGGGTCACGATTTTTCCATCGACAACTTAAAACTGTTACAATCTATCAATAAAAAACACTTGTTAGATGCTTTCGAGAGCATGGCTATTCATAAATCCAAGAACAACACGTTATTAAACTCCGACTTAGGCCCTATTGGTGATTCCCCTCTAATTCAGTGGTGGTCTCAATTAGCCAACCAATAATATTGTTTTTATTTCTTTTCTATTATTGGTCTGTTTTTGTATTTCTCTCGCTATATAAACCGCTTTCTTCGGTTTCTAATCAGGCCAGGAGAGCCAAGTTTAGCTTGATTGCTCTGCTGGGCCGGAATAGTGCTCTAAACATTGATAATAAACTCCTACTCTATAAGGTCATTGTTCGGACTATCTTGACCTATGGTATGCCCGTCTGGGCCACAATATGTAAAACTAGATGGAAAGAACTGCAAACGTTCCAAAACGTTACCCTTAGGACTATTGCGCAAAAAGATCGGAGAATTGTTCGCAATTCCTCCATTTATAATGACTTCAACATGACTCATATTGGCAAATACGTTCAAGGGCTCATGGAATCCATGCTGCCCAATATAGAAAATCATAGCAACGAGCTAGTCTCGGGCATTTTAAAGCATCCTATGCATAGAAAGAGATATCGTGATCCAAGGCATATACTTGATATTAATTTTGAAGACATTGATGATGTCTTATTTCCAGATTACTGGACTTCATAGGTCGTGTTTTATCTAATACTAGTGGTCTGCTTCTAGTCTAGACAATCGTCAATCAAATTTTCCTCCACCAAGAGGAGGCAATTTTCTTTCATACTTTGGATGACCCTTGTGGGTACATCAGGCTTCTTTTCTAGTTCAGTGTATTTCCCTTGGAATATGATTATGAAGGGTGAGATTATGGAAGCTATGCTTCAAGTTCCACACGAATACCGATACACTACACTGTTCGATTGTCGATTGTCGTTTCTAATCAGTTCACTTTGGGTTTTCCACGTGTTCTCCTTGGTTCCTGCCGAATGATGAGAGCTTTGCTCTCGAAAAGCGCTTCCAGGTTGTATTTTTCTGTTATGTTTGGTTTTGTTTTATTCTTTATTACTTTTGTTGTGGTAAAAGAGCCCTTCTTTATACTTAATTACGATTATCCACATACCTCTTTATTCTTGTTTTCGATTGTGGACATTTGCCCCAGTTATACTTTCTCGGACATTTGCCCCAATATTGATTTACTAGAATTATCATCAGGATGTACTTGGAAGAGAGAGAAGGAAACAAAAACAAAAAAAGGTGAATTTTGGAATCTGAACTTACCAATCTGTCGACTAATTATCACCTGAGTGATGAGATTTGGACAGTATAGAAACAACTAGAGTGGGTGTCTCCAAGCCCTTGATTGACCTTCCTTTTGATGGGTGACCACCGTTTTTAGACTTTTGATTGGATAATGGGTCGAATACTGTTTCAGTTAGCGATTTGGAGGTAGAAAAAGTCAGTAGTGGGTATGATGTGATAGTTGCTAAGTGCGGGCACACGGCTCCACTTTTTTTTTTTTTTAGTTATAATTCGCCTTCGTTTGAAGCATCTTTGTATCATCATCCGAGAAATTCCAAATTATTAGGCACTAATAAATATGGAATTTTATGTTATAGTTGTTTTGATTATACCCAACACGTAGATTCTTTTATTTTCACTCGATATGAGGTATTTTTAACGGAGAGTTCCTTCAGCAGAGAATCTCCTTTATCATTTGTATATCCCGTAAATTGTCAGTTTTCTATTTCCCTAATCGCGGCCAAGCCCCGAGCCTACATGTTTTCACCGAGAGGAGAAGCAACAACCCGCCAGGCTATCATCGTAGACGACCATCATCATTGCACCAACCACCAATGCAGACGTCCAGAGAGACTCGGACCCCAGGAAAAGTAACAGGCAGATCGAGAAGATACGGTAGAGCTAAATCTTTATTCCAGTCTCAGTGGCCAACCCATAATTTTCATTTATTATCTTTCATCTTATTCGGAATGTAACAATTAAGTGACATAAAAAAACTTCTGGGAAAGACAGTTTAAAGCTTAAATGCTGGGTATTTTTAATACACTTATTAAAGGAGAATTTAGTTCAATAATTTACCTTAGATCTTGAACACTCTTTGTTCCATGTACTTCAGAGACATTTTTTTAACTAGTGATAAGCTACAATTTGACTTGTTTTCACATTAATTACTTTTATTTATATTTGTTACCATGCACTCTTTATCAAAATCCAACATCATTGCAATTCGAATTACTTATCACAAACAACCTTTAGTATTTCTTTACCATTATTCTAAATTTATTGATCATCATCTCATTTTTTGTGTCCAGAATCAAAATTAGAGTTATTAGAGTATTTTACGTAATCTTTAATGATTATCAAATTTTCCACTGAAACTGCAAACTAGAATGTAATTGGATATTCTTTAAACACATTACTTCAAATTGATATTGTTTAAAAAATTCCATTTTAATATCTTTTCTTAAAGGTGTATCAAAATATTATCATTTACTGATGTTGACTTATTTTTAAATCGTCCCATTAATTCGGCAAATCAAATGCAAATTATTTTATTAGATCAATTATTTGTTTTATATATTTTATTAAATGTTCCTATAAATTCTACTTTTACTTGTTATATTTGAGTGGAGTGCCTTGATTCTCTCATCCATTCGCCGATTCCGTGAGAGGCTACTTTTAGTTATGTAAGTGGGGTAAATAAATTATCATAAATTGGCTAAATTCATCATTAGGAGGTGCAGTCGTTTCTAACTTATTATCCTAATTATGAATTCGATAAAACACCAGGAAGCCAAACGCTTTTCCACAACAAAGTTTTTATTCACCATGGATACGCATTTCGGAAGCTATGCATGGTGAATAAAAACCTTGTTGTGGAAAACCTAGAGTTTACCGATGTTATATCCACAGTTCTGGTAAATATTTTCTTTATTTCTTTATATAAATTTGATCTCTATCATAATTAACCCCCCCCCCCCAAACCCATACACAATCGCGTCTTTCAATACGAAAACTCTGAAGCTAGTTTCCATTTGCGTAACAAGTCGCTAAAATGTACAGCGAGAATGAGCGATCCGTAAAATAATACACTTTTTACTACAGAAATTCCACAGCAAAAAAGTTCAGCTTGGCTTAACTTTTCCATGTAAGCTTTGTGTACACTTTTTTCATACAATAAGAGATCGTAATTCGGTAACGTCATAAAAGGCAATTTTCGCCTTTAGCGAATTTAAAATGGAAGTCGGACGTGAGCCTCGCGTATCGATAGATTTTTTATTGAAGAGCTTAATAAATACCCTGAAATATATGAAAAAAGCATCCTCGATTTAATGATGCCTCCTTGAAAAGAAAGATATGGGCGAATTGCGTATAAAATCATGCAAGTTGACACACTAGAAACAGGAGAAATGAGCATGAACAAGAGGAAGTAAAGGAAGCAAGGACTGCCGATGCGAAGCAACAGTGATGTCACTGATTTCAGCCGACGAGCAAATAATGCAGAGGAAATGCTTGGCATATGCTGTTCTGACACCACAAACAATATACACCACAACCCATTTATAACACAACTCGCATACAGCGAAATTTCACTTATAATTTTCTCCAAATCGACTCCGCCAATGTAATTTTCAAGTTATGGTGTATAGCAAATTCGGGATAAAACTAATGATTTTATGTCCCCGTGAATTTCGTTATAAATGGGTTATTGTGTAGTTTAATAAATACTAAGAAAAATCCAAGCATGCAGTACATAAAATATTTCATAGTTCCAAAAGATGAACTTAGTAAACTCTGAGTGACCAAATGTAAATACAACAAAAAAGTTCAATCCGAAATCGCGTCAAGTTTTGCACTGAATACATTTGGAGCAGATGATTTAAAATGAGCTACGAATTTCAGAGAAACATGTGTTTATAGAACACCTTAACCAGCTAATTTCTGTACATATGAATGCAAATATTTTTTGTAAGAAATTATGTTAGATGAAAATTAACACCCGTGGGGTTATTACTTTGATGTAGGGAATGTATAAAATAAGTTTGAACGTTTTATAAAAATGTGGTGCTTTTTAGGCGTCTCATTACACGTAGAATGACCCACATAAAAACATATCGAGCATACAATTATTTTTTAAACATTTTGCATGCTAAAACGCATTTTTAAATATACCGGGTGTCCCAAAAATGAGCGACGATTTGAAAAATCAATTAATAAAAAACGGAAGGCAATAGAAATATACAGTTTGCTGCGTTCTGTACCAAATGCTTTATTCTTGTAAGAAGTATCACCCTCGCCCCATGTTTTTATTCTTTTTCTCCACTTTCTTATTCTCCCATATTTTTCATTCTGCGAGTTCATTTTATATTTTGAAAAATGCATTTTAGCAAACGCAAAAACGCTGTACTTGAAGGCAATAGTCTTAGAATAAATAGCATTTAACTTTATTAAATTATTGTCAATATAATTATGTAATCGTATATATTTCAACCATTTTTTAAACGTTCTAGGAGAGGCATAACTGTTGGCAAGGGTGACCAGGAAAAAAGCGTACACGGAAAATTGCGCACACTGAAAAATCCCCACATGGCAAAAAACCCATGGGTAAAAATGCCCACAATGAAAAATGAGCACACATACAATGCAATGAGCTAAAGTGAAGAGACCTTTATTCATAATGAGATAGCAACATCAACAACAAAAATAAAACGAATAATAGTTGAATTGAATGATATAATTATTAATATGTTATGATCTCTCTCAAACGGGGTTAATGAAAAAAAAACAAAAAGGAAATAGATAAGATTTTAACTACTTAATAGGATAAAAATTACATTTCTCACAAGCACAATTGTTCTGTGAGAACTGAAAAAAAAATTAAAAACGTTATTAAAATTAATATTGGGTTTAATAATAAAAGAAATTGGACCTTTATTATCGAGAAATTGGACCGACATCCAATTGTCAACTTTGTAAACAAGTCCCATTTCATTCAAAATTTCATTACAAATTATGCCTTTTTAGAGAAATTAATTTTAAAAAAAATGAAGAAATCGCAAAAGCATTCATTTCAGCGCCCCAAAAACAATAAAAACGTTATGAACAGCTTCATCCGTATGAAAATCTTTTTTGAATCCGCATCATCAACTCGTGGTAGGCCTGTGCGAATGTTCCATTCCGCCATTCCAATTTATTTTTATTTGTAAATGTATGTGCGTATTTTCACTCTTGATTTTATCAGTGAAATTTGTTTATTATAGAATGCCACGACAATATCCCAAACAAAACTAGCAATATCTCTGTTAATTTTTGTATATAAAAACAAATATATCCAGACATTTAAACTAAATTCTCTGTAAGACTGATCATATATGTTTTCCTCGTGCAATCACTAAGGAGATATTTACGATTTTATGTTTCGCATTGTTCAAATAGAGACATTAAAATGAAAATATTTCAAATGCAGTTTAAATTAAAGTAATTACCGTATGGACCTTTATTAAATAACCTTTAAAACGAAATATTACATAAACATATCAGATGGTAAATAACCGAGATAATAATGATTTTCTAAAACAAAAGGATGCCAATTTGATGACATTATCACGCCTATATGCCACGCATTGCAGAGTGACACCATCGAAATTATTCCTCAGGAGACCATTCCTGATGAAAAAATGGAGCCTATTCCATGATGAAAAAATGGAGACCATTCCTGCTGAAAAAATGGAGACTATTCCCATCAGAGCCTATTTTTTCGACATATACTCCCGTACTATTATTATTGGCTATATGTAAGAATGTGTTATGGAAGGGCTCTAATATAAATAATGTTTTAATATAAAAAAATTTAAGTTAAGATTTATAATATACTTTTGATATCACATATTAGATTTTTTATCTAATTTTAATTAAAAATGTAGTTTTGTAAAATTAAATAAACATTTTTATAGTTATATTTTAAATATTTCTTGCATTTCATTTAAATTATTTAAATTATTTTAGTTTTTATTTAAATTATTTAAAGATAATTTTTATTTAAGTATTTAAATTTCTGAATAAAATTTATTGTAAAATACTGTTCACTTTTAGCTCATTGCGTTGTATGTGTGCGCATTTTTCATTGTGGGCATTTTTACCCATGGGCTTTTTTCCATGTGGGCATTTTTCAGTGTGCGCAATTTTCCATGTACGCTTTTATCCTGTGCGCAATTTTCCGTGTACGCTATTTTTGGTGCGCAATTTTCGTGTGCGCTTTTTTCAGGGAACCGTTGGCAAGAACCAAAAACAGACGCACTGCGTCGTTTCTGGATGTTAGAAAAAATGTTTATTTAATTGGTTGTCAAAATCATAAAAAGATTTAACTTTTAAAATTTTATGTTTTCACAAGGCTACATTATTTATAAAAAGGTGTTAATCAAGTCAAAAAATTATTAAAAAAAAAATGTAATTTATAAAGTTATTTATAAAGTTAATTTATGCATAGAAGTTAACAGATTAAAAATTAACGAGTTTTTTTTTTTTTTTTTTTTTTTTTCAATTTCATCTATTTAAATTTGTACATAAATATTCAGAGGAATTTTTGGCTCAACTTATTTCAAGCAACACCAGTTTAATTTGATTTAATTCATTTGATTATTTATTGAAGATTGTATTTAATGAAACAAGAACTTTTTTAACAAAAATGAACCGACTTCATGGGTCAAAAAACTTACCAGAAAAATATTCAGTCGAATAGAGAAAACCTCATCCAAATCGGATCGCGAACATAACATACATACGGATATATACGGATCGAACAGAGAACCTCCTTTTTTGAAGTCGGTAATAAAATGAATGCGAAACTAGTTAGTTCTCTATGTAAAACCAATATTTTTTAATTTTTTATACATACAATTAAATTGCTTCATTAAATTCTTTTAATAAATTACAATTTAATAAAATAAAATTTTCTTTCTATTAAAATTTAATCGAATTAAAAGCAGAATTTTGTTGGAAAAAAATGTTTAAATATGAAATATCTATTAACAACTTGCACCAGGATACTCTACAAAGGAACAGTTGCGCCGTCTGGCCGTGTCATAATAATGTAATGAAAACTACCCCGATTGCGACACTATTCATTTTAGCCAAGGAAGAACATAACCATTTCAGCCATAGTCTACAGCAGAGTTTCTCAAACTTTTTTTTATCTTGCGGCACTCAGAAAAGTTCTAAAAATTTTCCGAAAATAACCTTAATTTTATTAATTTTGTTTTACTGGTTCAGGGTGGAAATTTAATATTTTTAAATTTATTGAAGCAATTTTCGAAAAATCCCGCGGCACAAAGTTTGAGAAACACTGATCTATAGTAAAGAAATGCTCCGCCATCTTTGGTCAAATGCGAAGGCATTATGGTGTCTGAAGTTTCACTTTCATGTCTGTAAAGGCTATAGACTTGTTATATTTTCCAAAAATGAAGAAAGGAGAACTATTTGTCTACAAAATTGTCGTCGTGACTGTGACAGGTCATCCCGTCACGAGTACCTATAATGCTTGTGCTTCATTTCTATCTACTGTTTAATATTAGTAGAATTCTGTTTTGCAATTTTCCTTATATGATTATTTAAATATATCAACTTTCTTGTATTTAACAAAGGTTTTGCAGGAGCAACTGGGCAACAATGCTGTCACCACGAGTAGCTTGACTATCATTGGTTGCATCATTTTTTCTGCAATAGCATGAGTCTGGCAGGTTTTCTCCTCGAAGAAGATTGTTATACCCCATTCGCACTACAGCCGGGCTAGATCGAGTTGAGCTAGCTTATTCGGGGTAGTTCAGCTCAGGATAGCTGATAAAGCCAAACCGTTCGCACTACATTCTAACCTGACCGAGTTTTATCAGATTCGGTACCACTAAAACCTGAGCTTGTTAATAAGTCACTTTCACTGCTATCTGTGCCACTATTTCCATCGTCGTCCTCCATATTTTATGTTGCCGTGTCTCTCTCATGTCTTTTTTGTGCGTGAAATAACTGAAACAATGATATTTTGAAGAATGTTTGTTCGTTATTGCCCTTTCCCTCAGTCAACATGTTTAGAACTTAACACCTAATTTCACGGAAACCGCTGCACCATTTAAATCAATTTAAAAAAAAAATTCCAAAATATTTTTCTAACATTTAAAAAAAAAGTGCTCAAAATCCGGTTCCATGTTAAATTTGAAATGGGTCATTAAAATGAAAGAACAACATAAATATTGAATGAAAGAAAAGCATTTATTTCCTATAAAATCAATCATAAAAAATGCAAATTCAAAAACCTTTAATGAAATGTCAAGTGTTCAATTTCTTCAAAGGCATATGTAATTCTAAAATCATATAAAGATCAATAAGATGTTAGCAACAATGAGGATAATAATTAAAAGAAAACAAAGCATATTGAATGGCTACGATGTGGATGTGATATAAAAGAACCAATGACGTATATTAAAAAAAAAAAATGACGTTCTTTAATATATCATTGAAAAGAACCTACATGAAATTTTCAAAATTTAATTTTGAGTAAATTTTTGAGAATAATTTTTATTAATAATGCAAAAATGACTGTTAATAAAGATCAATTATAGCTGAGCCACATAAGTTGAACGACAGGATGACGTCATTTCTAACGCCAGCCAATAGACGTTAAAGGGAAGTAAATCGCTTAGTTATTCCATGAAAGCATCCGCTTTCGTTTCCGAAACATTGTTTTCGTATTTATATTTACTTTCTATTTTCGTTTTTTTTTTAAATAGATAAATGAAATTAATAAATTAATAAATTAAAAAATGACGCAGAATAGTCTATTCGAAGGCAATTTGTTTTATATTATGACCTTTAATAGGCTTTCCACGTTTCAACGATATCTCCGCCTTTACTATAGTAGAACAAGTGCATCATGGGTAAAATCCAGACAAAGCCTATTGATGAGAAGACTTATTGCGCATGTCAAGAAGATCGTTCAACTTACGTGGCGGCAGCTATAAAGGCTAATAATAATGCGTTATTTTCATGCATGGGGACGAGTTTTATTAGCGCCATTGTGGCAAAAATAAACCTATTTGCCTCCGATTTTAGATGCAGAAAACATCGAATGGACAGGCCTGCTATAATCTAGTTGGCCATGCCACTGTCTTTAGATCACAGTCTATAGCAAGGCCTCCTGTAGACAAGGCCAGCTCACCCAGACAAAACGGTGGCAATAGAAGGCTGACAGATGATACAGCTGAGATTGATTTTTTTTAATGTTCAGCCAAAAAATGTAAAAAATGCACTATATGTTATTATATTCACAATAGTCTTCACATTAAAATAATACAAGAATATTGAGAATAAAAAATCATATTGTGAATTTTTACATTCTGTTTGCTCAGCATTTAAAAAAAAAGTCCACCTCACCTATATCATTGTCTTTAGATAGTATAGATGATATAGGTCATCTGTCAACCTTCTATTGCCGCCAGTTTGTTTGAGTGAGCTGGCCTTGTCTATAAATGGTCATCGAACTTCTGACATTTTCCACTGTTTCAAGAAGCTAAGGAAAACAGATCGGGCCAGGTGTCGCATATATCCAGTAGGGCCTAAAACTCTATAAATACAAGCATGTACAACCTTTGAAGAGCGGTTTACCGCCAACCGCGGCCTGTGATTGGTTGATCAGCAGCGGCAGCCATTTTTGGCCTATTTACCTTGGACACTTTCAGTTTTACCGTATGTTTGGAGCGATAAAAATTTCATTATTATTGGATATAAAATGTCTCAGTGTTGCGGTTTTGGATGTTATACGAAGCCAGAGAAAGGAGTGAAATTTTTTCTTCTTCAGTCTGGAAAATCAAGAGCTGAAAAGCGAAAAATATGAATACATTGAATCGGGAGAAAGAACTGGGTCCCGAACCCCACTCTCGGCCCTATTATTTAAGTACATGTATTTTTAATATACTAGTTTTGTAATAAATTTCGTTTACATATTCGTGGAGTTCAATAGCGCGATTTAAGGTTAGAATAAGTATGCACGTAATGTAATGCAACCGCTCGGACAAAATGCAACCGCACGAAAAGCCACAAAGTCTCAGAGTCTTAATAGGATAAAATAAATATGAATAAGGCAACTCTACATTTTAACAATAATTTTATTTTATGTATGACGAAAAAAGAGCACGTATAAAGATTTTTTATGCAGAAACTTTAGCAGAATCACATAATTTTTGGAGCGTTCGGCTAAAATTATTTCTCTTTCTCAGTGTATAAGAGTTTGTTATTCGAAAATATAGAAATGTGTTATATCATAAAATATAACACTTTCCTTTTTAATATTTAACGACCAGTCATGGTATTTGTATATTTTTTATACAGAAATATTCATGTTTACTTCGCTATTAAAAAAAAAAGAAAACGTTTTATTCTATTTATTATTACCAAAAGTAATGTCAATCTTTCACATTGGTGTTTTTAACCGTACATTTTTCCACTTTAAATCCGAGCTTTCGTTATAATATTTAATAAAATCTATAATAACTTTAATATAAGATTATAATATAATAATCTATAACAATAAGGATTGAAATGCATTGCTCATTAAAAAAGCATTGCAAAAATTCGGAACATAAATTAATTTTCGTTAAAATGTAGACCTGCTTCATTCATATTCACTGATTTTATTTTATAATACAAGATTCTGAGGCTGTGGCTTTTCATCCGAGCGATTACATTTTCCCTGTGACATTTTGTCCGACATCCGAGTAACCTAATGGCTTAATCGGGAGAGGATTCATAACAATTGTAAAAATTTACAATTTAATAATTTTTAAATAGATTCTCTGCAAGAAAGCATCAGTAAAAACCTAAAAGATATGTAAAATTTTCTTTCTTAGCAATAGCATACTTAGTTTACGTTAATCCGAGGATTTTCAACTTGTAAATTTTATTTTTCTATTAGTATACTCTATTAAAAATAGTTATTTTTAAGCAATAATATTATATTGCATAAATAAGAAGAAACGAAAAATGTTTTTGATTGTTTTTTTTATCATTTGTTTCAGAAACCAATCAAATTTAGCAAGTAGAAGTATTGTGATAGGATACATACAAAACTCTACTGTAGAGTTATTTCGTACAAATTTTTAATTTATTTTGTAAATAAAATTTGTATTCAATCAACATGCATTTTTTATTCCTTCTTTATATCATACATTTATTTTTATTACCTTGCCATTAACGATTTCAAAAAAATAATCATAACGCATTTACAAAAATAATACGGTAGTAATAAAATAAATAAATGAAAAAAATATATATTAAAGATAAAAGGGATGAATATATTTTAATTATTACATGAATATAAGTTAGTATATTTACGATGAGCGTTAAATTATATAAAAAAACGAGTGATTTTCGAGAAATTTAATAAGCAGCCTTTAGTGAGTGAGCCTACGAATAGGCCAAAAATGGCGGCCGACCACCAGTTGTCCATACTTGTATTTATAGAGCTTTAGTAGGGCCGACTGTGACCTACGATCAATGATGTCAACAACAATAAAGACTGATCAGCCTTCTATGAGCGCGATTACACAGGCACATGTCTAAAGAATTGCCTGGAAAAGTCCACACTTGTCATGTGCACGTATGTCTGGTAGCCATTCAATAAAGTATAAGAAAATAATTTTGAACATAAAAAAAAGCTGAAAATAATTTTTTAGCTCTCATGGAATTATAGGGACTTTCTTTAGCAGTAGAATTTCAAGAGAGAGTTATTAAAATAAATATCTTAAATGTATATTTAATGCAATGATGTCAGCAACAAAAAAGACTTCATTATTCTTTATTGTTGTTGACATCAATAGTTTGAACGTGCGTCCACAGTATTCATTGAGAATTATGCCTGGTGGTTATCATTTACTTAAACACGTTTGAATATCATTGCCTACGATAGAGGAATTTTATTGAAACTGAAAATACAACTAAAGCTTCTATCTCCAGATAGGGCAGCGCTGCTGGCGCAGTTGGGCCAATTATACATTTAACGCCACTTTTCAATGGAGTTCCCACCCCACGTTGGAAACTAGGAGCTGGAAACTTTAGCTACATTGGCTGCGTTCAGAGAACAGCCACTTTCTCCACTATTTCCACTTTGTCGTTCGAGAAACCACCACCAGTGAATTCACGGCGTTCGGGATTCCACCGAGAATTCACTTTTCCCTCGATTTCTTTCCACTTTTCTCTCTCGCCAAAAACAGTGGAAAAAGTGAAAACGACGAACGATGCCGACGACCAATCAAATTTAGAGTAAAACTAAAACCAGATTGAGTTGCAAATGACAGCGATAGCATACAGCAAATTGTTTAAAAAGGTTTAAAAAATGCCTGACAAAGTAAAGTATTAAATTGTATACTTTATTTAGATAAAAGAAATTAATATAGGCTTTTTTATGAACAAGATACGCTCATAATTTATCTTCATTTTGCTAAATTAATTTTTTTCCATTTTAGTTTCGCACGATTAGCGTTTCATTATTCCACCTTTTTTGTTTCATTTTATTTTATTTCTCATTATTAATTTGAAACGAATTTTCAATGATAGAATTTTCTTTGCACTCCAAAACATAGCAGACTATTTTCTTCTTCCTCTTCCTCACTGTGGGTGTCCCACATTTGCTCATTTAAGTGACAATTGATATGTTTTTGAGAAAATAATATTCCAAAAGAAGCGATCAGCGAACTAACATTCTCCATATTGTTAACCTCATACATTGTTACATCACACAAAAGTGGCTATTGTTAATCCTATTTCTACCAATAATAAGCCATAAATTTAGCCGTTTGATGATGTAACAATGTATGACATTTCTGTGCGCAGGCCTTCTGTCTAGGTGGTGTTGGCAAAGGTCGCAATGGACTTTCTGCGATCTATGCGGCACCTAGCGTGATCTGGATTTCCTTAACTTGTTTATTTACTTTATTTATTTAGTTAGTTGATGCCCAAAATTAATAGTGAGCTATGTAATGCATTCAATAGTTGGTTTAGCAATTATTTATTTAAAATTTTATAGAATACATTAATTTCGACAGTATTATGTCAGTAATTCCGGCTGCATGGAAACTGAAAATGAAACTAAAATTTCTAAAGTATGGGTCTAATACGCTACGGATACTACACGTAACGGATAATTTATTGCCGACGCACGTTTCAGTGTTACACCATTTTAAGGGCTCGCATAATAATAATATCGGAAAAATTAAATTTGTTACCATTATGCGAGCCTTGAAAATAATATAATATCGAAACGTGCATCGGCAACAAAATTAACAGTATCCGTATCGTATTAGACACATCGTTTATTTCATATTCACAACGATACTAGATCATGGAAAACATGAATAAAATTTTGAGCTCACGATAGGGCGGTGCTGCAAGCGTTTCTAGTCAGATTGTGTTTTTGCAGCGCTATTTTTCAAAGGAGTTCCCGCCAATGACGTATATTAAAGATAGACTCCGAAACCATGTGCAACAGGTGAAGCAAATTAGGAAGCTCCACTGCCCAGAACTGTCATGGCCGAAAGTGAGTGAAGATGATGCAAAACCTGCAAAACACATGGCTAAACACGAGGTAGCTGAATAAAAATTCTTTCACAAGCCGTTCACGGAGTGATAAGTTTATCTTTCCGTTAATTTTAAAATTGATGAACTCCAAATCCTTCAGATGGTTGACGACCCCAAGAAACTAAACTATTTGGAATCCTGGGAGATCATGAAAAACCAAGGTGACTCTTTGCTGAATCTAGACACAGGACCCATGGACCTCTCCTCTTGGAAAGCTTTAGTACATTATACAAGGAAATCAACCCCTACCTAGTAAAGCCTTCTCCTAGGTCCGCGCTTCTTCTGCCCAATGGTGTTTTTTACCTTCCAATATTTTTCCTATACTCCTTCTCATTGGCTTAAATCTATTATAAATACCTGACACCTTACTCTGTAAAATCAGGTCGTATCTATCATCTGTTTTCTAATCTAGGCAAGAGTTACCCACAGTTGATTGGGCTCCTTACGACCAACTAATTATACGAGGGTTGGGGCATAAGTCATGGCAACTATTTTTTTTTATGATAATTCAAGCATGGGTGGAAAATGTGAAATATACAGATGAAAGAACAAGGAATGGACGAAATGTACGGACATTTAACAACACGCCAACACTTTGCTTCTCATGTTTATTAAGGTAGTTGACAACATTACAGGTTTCATGTTCTGGAATCATGAAGACTGTAATGTTTCATACGTTTCATGCTTCTGGAAAATTCATTCTGGAACATGATTACAGATTTCATTTTCCAAATAAGTAACAAATCCAAATAGAGAACGGCTGTTTTGATATACGAGCGTTGTTCAACTCGGGTTACATCCACCTTGCACTGCGATTGACTGAGAACTGATTTAACATTGCTCCCTGCGCAACATCAGGAACTCACGGAGCCATCTAATGTTGTGGAAACATACTAGCAGTCACAGCTTCCTTGAGACATATGACATTTTATGATACCATCCCTTAGCTCTGAAAAAAAAAGAGTTGCCATGGCTTATGCCCCAACCCTCGTACTATGGCTGCAAAACGTTATACAGTAGTCAACAAAGGTGAACTTCGGTGCGTGATATGGAACGCTAGGAGGATTCCCCGAAAGCGTATCGAGTTTCACAATTTTTTGATAAACCAAGAAATCGACGTTGCTTTCCTCTGTGAAACGCACCTCAAACCAAGCCGAGACTTCAAGCTACATGGCTATTGTGTGTACCGTAAGGATCATATGGCTTCAAATGCTGCAAGATGTGCTTCTGGGGGCGCTGCGATCATCATTAAGGAGGGAATTCAACACCAAGAATTAGTCTCCAAGTTTTATGCAGGTATGGAATCGGCCTCCATCATTATCAATGACGTCTCCTGTGGTGAAATGAAGTTCGTGGCGCTCTATAATTCACCTAAACATTATCTTGACGTTAGCGAGCTTGATGAACTCTTCGGTGGTGACACTCCAGTCATCCTGGCTGGTGACATTAATGCCAAACACCCAAGCTGTAACTCCAGAACGCAGAACTACAATGGCATGATTCTCTATAGGTACATACAAGGAAAAGATGATATCATCGCTGCTGGACCTGTGGAGGGCACCTACTACTGCGACCACTCCCCTACTAGTGAGGTTTTGGACATCGCGCTCTTAAAGGGTCTCTTCAAACCGCAAAATATCTTCACGATTGATGACCTTTCTTCTCCACAAGACTGTGGCGTTGAACTTTAACAATGTCGACATAAATTTCAGAGACGAACTCATACATCATCAAGACAGGAAGCTCTACAAAGATATTCTTAAGGACTATGGCTGCTATCCCAATGTGGCGTACTGTACGGAGGACATCGATCAACGTGCTGATGATATCACCAGATGTATTAATAGTGCCACAGAAGCTAGTAAGTATCCATCAGAGAATAAACCTCCTCATCGAATCCAACTCACACCTGGAATCCAACGCCTAATTGCTGAAAGAAACAGGACCCGTAGACTATGGCAACCCTATCGTGAACCTTGGCTCAAAACCAAATACAACAGGCTAGTGCGAAGAGTCCAAGATGAGATAAAAGTGCTTTGCGACGCTAGATAGAATGATAAACTCAAAAGCTGTCGCTCGCGACAATTCCATTTGGAGTATGGTCAGAGCTTTACAGAAGAAGAAGAATAATACGCTTCCTCCACTCGTACACCACAAGGTGACTATGTGCAAACCGATCAGGACAAGGCCCAAGTCATTGCAGATTCACTAGAAATGCAGTTTGTTACTCCTACCAACGATAAGCCCGAGAGCCAAATCATGTCCCCGCAGCATTTAACGAAGAACAACATCGAGACCGGAGAGATCGCCACAAGCATTAGTAAACTGAAAAAGAAGAAGGCTCCAGGAAGAGACAAGGTGAGCAATAACGCCTTAATGAATCTCCCAAAGTACTTTATTGACTGCTGGAAATTTTCTTACTTCCCTGCATCGTGGAAACAATCTATTGTTTTGAGTATCCCCAAGCAGGGACAAAACCCAGCAATTCCCTCGAGCTACCGACCTATTAGTCTGCTCCCGTCAATGTCTAAAATTTTGGAGAAAACGATCCTCGTCAGATTCCAAGACCACTGTCTCGCCAATGATCTACTTCGGAAAGATCAGTTTGGCTTTCATGCCGCCCACTCTTGTCAGATGCAGATATGGAGGCTCGTAGAAGACCTAAGCACCCCCTTGAACCTTTCCAGATACTGCGGTGTGGTATTCCTCGTTGTCAGTAAAGCTTTTGACCAAGTGTGGCATGGGGGCCTTGTCTACAAGATGATTAGGGACGGGTTCCCTCCCGATTAGATTTTGATGGTAAACTCCTTTCTCACCGACAGGTCCTACCACGCTAAAGTTGGTGAAAATATGTCCACGCCCCGTGTTGTAAAGGCCGGTGTGCCTCAGGGTTCTGTCCTCGGGCCCGTGCTATTTAATTATTTTGTGCATGATTTCCCGAAACACAAAAATTGTAATCTATATTTCTATGCTGACGATACTGCCATTATGACATGGGCACGCAAGCCGGCTCACGTTATCACTCGTCTACTGCACGCCTTGAAGATGTTCGAAGACTGGTTTAACTACTGGAAGCTGAAGCTTAATGTCGGAAAGTGCAAGGCTATGTACTTCAACAGAAAGTTCAAGCGTCTCCCAGATTCTCTTGTACTATTCAATAAGAAACTGGACTGGGTAGACAACTACAAATATCTTGCAGTTATCGACTCAAGACTCTCGTGGAATCGTCACGTGCCCTACTCTCTGAACAAAGCGAAGAGGCATCGACAATAAGTTACTTCTGTACAAGTCGATTATTAGGACCATACTCCTCTATGGCATGTCTACGTGGGCGACTATCTGTAGAAGCAGATGGAGCGAGCTACAGTCATTCCAGAATGTCACTCTGAGGACCATTGCCCAGCTTGACAGAAGGACCGTGAAAAACCAATCCATCCATTCAGATTTAAACATGGTCCACATCGGAAAATTTATACAGGATCTCGCTTTTATTATAGTGCAGAAGATGAAGATTCACGACAATGACCTAGTGACTGGAATACTGAAGAACTCAATAGATATGAAATGGCATATGAAGTATCGAAAACCGAGGCACATTCTTGACATCAACTTTGAAGACATCAGCAACGTTTCTTTCCCGGACTACTGGAAGAAGTGATACTCTTCTTTCTCGTTGTTCTTTTTATTTCGTTTGTATTTTGTTTCTGACAATCGTCAATCTTATTTTCTTTTTTGTATAATATGGAAGACCGCTTGGGTTGGTTAGACTTCTTGATTACCTCAGTGTATTTCATTTGGGATTTATTCTGGTTCGATGAGTTTTGTGAAAGCGCTGCTTTCGTCCCATCTGAAGAAATGTACACTTCACTGTTCGATTGTCGATTGTCTGTAAAATCCATTCATACCAACGCCTCCTAAAGATAAGTCCTTAGCGCGAAAACATCAAACATTGTTACATCATCATCCGAAGATACGTTTAATCGCATTTCAGGGCTTATTATTGGTAGTAATGCGATTAAATGTATTTTCGGATGATGATGTAACAATGTATGACGTTTTCGCGCTCAGTCCTTATCTTTAGGAGGCGTTGTTCATACTGAAGATGGCTACGTTGTAGCCGAAATGTACATCTATGATATGATGAATAAATTTCTTTGGAAATAGTGGATTCCATCGTCTCCATTACACGAAAGTATGTTGTTTCTTCTGCAATCCCTATTTTTCCACATAATCTACGTCCCGTTCTATGGCCTTCCTCCAGCGAGACACAAGGGCGTGTATGCCCCGTCGGTACCAGTCTTTGTTCTGTTCACGCAGCCACGTCTTCACTCTGCGAATCACCTCTTCGTCATCCTCAAAACGTCTTCCACGAATGGCATTCTCCAATGGCCCAAACAAGTGAAAGTCTGAGGGCGCTAGGTCAGGGGTATAGGGTGGATGGGGTAACACTGTCCAACCCTGTTTCGTGATGTGTTTCAAACGGGTGTGAGGGCGAGCGTTATCATGTTGAAGCAAACAATCAGCTGGGTTATGGCGTCCAAGTCGCTGGAAGCGCTTCTTGAGTTTAGTTAATGTGTTCACATATGACTCAGAATTAATGGTGTTCCCTCTCAGCATTACATCATTGAGTATCACAAGTCCCAGATCATGACCTTACCAGCAGAAGCAATTGCTTTCAATTTTTTCTTCTGTGGAGAGTGCGGATGACGCCATTCCATCGATTGCAGTTTTGTTTCGAGCTCAAAATGGTGCACCCAAGTTTCATCAGCTATCACTATCTGTGACAAGAAGGCTTCCTTCAAAACATTGCAGCAACCCAGAAAAAATGTTTTTTCTCAGAGCTTTGTGTTCCTCCGGAAGACAGCGCGGAACCCATCGTGAACACGTTTTTGTGTAATCAAGAGAACGGATGATTTCATCCACGCTTCCTTTGCTAAACGACAGCTCCAGCGCCAACTGCCGAGTCGTTCTGCGTCGGTCCTGACAATGATCGCATGAGCATGCTGTATCTTGTCAGGTGTGACAGCCGAGGATGGCTGCCCCGACCGCGGCAAATATTGGAGCTCCGCCGAAACGCTTTCAGGTGCGACAGCCGAGGATGGCTTCACCCTCTGTGCCCAGTGACTAACCGTACTTCTGTCGACTGCTGATGGTCCATAAACTGCATAAACGTTTGTGAATGTTTCCAACCGTTTCTTGCTCCGCAGTGAGAAATTCAATGACGACACGCAGGTTGTAACGTACATCACTGACAGACGCCATGTTGTTCCATAGCTGCACATACGCTATCTGTCGGAAGAAACGGGAACTTTGCGCGCGCACTCCGAAATCTTCAAAGAATCCATATCTGAAATTTCGCAGTCGCACTATTGTTGGGGACGGAGAAAAAAATTGTGGTGCATTACTTTCTGGGCTATCCTCGTATATAGTTTTATTCTTTTTAGCCTTTATTAAAAAAAATAGCTTTTATACGATAACTACAAAACCAAAAAAATCTCGGAAGTCTATACAAGTCGGCTACTTTTTTATCTGGGGAAAGCGTTTACAATACATTAAGCTGCTAATTATAAATAATCCTCTCCACGAAGACAATCAACAACTTTGCTAGCATTGATGATCAAATTAACAACAATTACATACGACAATTAACAACGATAACAATAAACAATAACAGGAACTCATTACGTCATGATTGCACTGTATACATATTTATATTATTTTTTATTTTATTTTATTTATTGATTGTAATCCTATACGTTCATCCAGGGCCTGTATGGCCAGAGGCCGACGAATTGGGTCCCTGGATGAACTTGGATTAACGACTGCCGTAAAATGGTCGCAGCAGACGGGGGGGGGGGGGGGAAAGATCGTATTAAACTTAAATATTAAATAACTTACAAATAAATGAAAGACTAGTGAAACTAACGATTGAAACATGCATTGTTATCGATTAGACACCATTGGGGAAATTTGCAGAGCTGTAGGTAGTCATGAAGTGGGCAAAATATTGATTACGAAATTTGCGCACAAACAAACAAGTGAAGTTCAATAAAAGGAACTACTAAATAAAATAATGTGTAAAATAATAATAAAGGAACTACTACTTACACAAGTATTGTTCAATAGAAACACGCTTGGACTGCGCAGTCGCGAAGCCGCATTGTTTAAATACTGTTTAGGTGCCTGTCACACATTTTAGCTGCTTGCTTCTTTCCAAGAGTTGTGTTTAAGTTGGAAGATGGCGTTCATGGTAGTCAATCCGACCACAGGTAATCTGCGTGAGGTTACTTCAATCTTTGGTTTCTGAAGGGGCGTCATGCAATGGAAATTTTTACGAAAATGAATTCACGAGAGCTTTGGCAAATCAAGGATATGCTCGAATTGCAGCATCAGATGAAAATGTGAGAGCCGGAAACTGTTTATAGTCCGGATTTGTCCTCGTACGATTTCCATGTCTTTGGCATTCTAAAACAATTACTAAAAGAATGACGATTCAAATCCGACGCTGACGTAGAGTTTGCTGTTACGTAATGTTTCCCTCAACCGCAAGAACTTTACCAGAAGGGGTCTATAGATTAGTGCACCAATAGGACTCAATTTTACTTTTCATGGATAATCCATTTAAATTCTTTGAATAGAATAAAAATTTCTTCGCAGCCTCTAAACGTGTTTCAATTGAACAATCTTCTTACTTCAACTATCAGATTTTAATTAAATATTTATTTTGATAAAAAAATTTTTGCTGTGAATTTTCTAGGTTCTAATATTGAAAAGAATAATTTTAAATTTTGATTTACACTCCTATAGCAAAAGTATCCGGACACCATATTTTTAGTATGTTTTCAAGTTCGATGATGCCTTCTTTCACTTCTGATGTAAAATAATGTAAAAGCAGATGATACATCATCGACTCCGTCAGATACCATACCAAAAGGCCGCGGGTTTTCCGGCTTCCAGAGAGGATTTATCATAGGGTTCCGCGTTAATGATAAGTAAATTCACGAAATAACAGTTTTGACTGGGCATGCTCTATCAACTGTGCATGATGTGATGCAAAAGTACGAAAAGAAAGTGCAATAACGACGCCAAAACGTTCCGGGCGACCTAAAACCAATGCGCTCTTTCGCCGATAGCGCTGAAGAATCGCAAAATCACAATTCAGAACTTTATCACTAGTGCTTTTGCCGAGGACCCAGATGCCTGCATGAAACTGCAAATCTACCCATTTGGGTGGATTTTAGTGGAAAACAGGAAAATTAGGCCAAAAGTGTGCACGAAAAAGAAAATTTGGGTTTATCTAAATTTCTTCCTCTCCTCCCTTCTATTCTTGTGCGTGAAATATCCTTAGTTCCTCAAGGTCAGGTTTTAACGTGTTTTATCTATGCAACGTGTCTTTCATGAGATAGGCTTCTTCGGAAGGGTCGGAAAGAGGAAGCCTTTTGCCTCATAGGTAAATCATCTTCGTCGTCTGCGATGGTGTAAAGAGCGTCGCCATTGGACTATTGATGATTGAGCAAGGTCATGCAGAGTGATGAAGCCACTTCACTCTCCAGCAATCTCACAGTTGCTGGTTGATATGGGTTGTAGAGTTGTGGTGCGGACATTCTGTGCTGCAGGCTTGGGACCCTTAATAGGTATTAGTATGATGCGACTTAATACGCCAAGATACCAAGACTTGTGGGAAAATCATTTTCCTGGAGCGATGGCAGAATTTTTTGGCAATACACCAGACACTGCTTCATGCCAAGCTGCTCGTTTAACGAAGTCGTTATTAGCTGCCATACCCTACATTGAGTCTGGATTTAAACCAGATAGAACTGATGTGGAGTGTGTGCTGGAGCACTGCTTACGAATGAATGCATAAGCCACCAACCAGAATCGTCATCAGTTACTGTATCGCTTATACGAGGATGAATCAAAAAGTAAGTTACCCTCTGAAACAGTAAAAACAGATGTAAGTTAAGATCCCAAACACACATTCTGAGGAAACGTGCACCCAACGAATTGTAAACACTTGTCTCAACGTGAAATTAACTTTTCCATGCCGCTGCAGTAAAAATCCGCTCCAGCGTTTCTCAACCATGTCAGCACTGCGTCTTTGACATCGTCATCAGTGCGGAATTGTTTTCCTCCCAGGTCACATTTCATTTTACCGAACATACGATAGCCACATGGGGCTAAGTCGGGGTTGCATGATGGACACTGCCACACCTCCCACTTAAACGTTGACAGCAGTTCCTGAGTTAAGCTACGTTCACAAAGACGCGGTACATGCGGAAGCAAGCAGCTGCGATGCGATGCGTCAATCCCTCTCTTATTCACAAATACGCGGCAATTCATGCTTTCCGCATGAAGTTTTAAAATACTGCCACAAGGGATAGTGTGTGCAGAGAACAAGTACTTCCTGTTAAAAGTAAACATCCGGTCTGCATTATTGGCAATTTTTTTATGATGAAAGTGTTTGTTGTTTTATTAGGTGTCGAAATATTTTTATCAAACATTATTTCATCGGACGTAGATAAGATATACTTCTATTAGCTTTATTTCAGCGTCAGAGCACTTCCCAATGCTTCCATTTAGGCGCTCTCAAGAAGATTACCGATGATCGGTAGAAAGAATTCACGTGACAACCTAGCCGCTCTCGCCGCATGTACCGCATAGGAAAAGGTTGACCCCAAACGCTTCTCAGATTCGGCTTAGAAGCGGCAGATGCGGAATGAATCTGACTGGCTAACGCATCGCCGCTTCCGCACGTATCCGCATGTACCGCGTCTTTGTGAACGTACCTTAACGCGAGCTGTGTGCAGTGTGGCATTGTCGTGCAGGAAAATGATCCCCTTATTCAATCCCCCCCCCCCCCGCAACTTTTCCTTTACCGCTTTTCTCAGATTTCGGAGCGTCTGGCTGTACGAGGCTGCGTTGATTGTCGTTCTTTTTTCCATATATTCCGTGTACAGGGTGTTGCAGATAACTACAGGGCAGTATAGCGGGAAGCCTACCCGCTCGATAGCAGGGGCTGGCTCGGTCGATTGGCAGAATAAAAGGAGATGAAGGTGGCCTGCAGCAGTCACCAGTTTCCACAGTCGGGGATGGGGGGTGAACGTCAAAACTGTCATGTTTTTGATAAAATTACCCAATTATAATTTGATGTCGAGCCGGCCCCTGCAATCGAGCGGGTAGGCTTCCCGTTATACTGCCCTGTAGTTATCTGCAAAACCCTGTAGACGACACCTTCATACTCAAGAAAAACAGTTTCCATGACTTTCCTCGCAGGATCGAACAATCTTGAACTTCTTTGTGTGTTGGGAGTTCCCGTTCTTCCATTCCAGAGACGACCGCTTGGTTTCAGGGATGAAGTGGTGAAACCAGGATTCGCACCCCGTGATGATTCGAAGCAAAAACGCGTCTCTTTCGGTGGAATATCATTGCAGGAGAGCCAAAGACGACAGGAAACGTTGGTTCTTGTGATGGTCCGTGAGCTGTCGTGGAACCCACCTGGCACACAATTTCTTGAATCCAAGCTCGTAGTGAATAATCGAGTGCACACTCCCATAAGAAACGCTAAGCGTTCTGGCGGTTTCTTTAATTCTGATTCGTCGATTGCCCAGAATCATCTCATTAACGCGGGCAATGTCCTCGGGAGTGTTGGACGTGGATGGTCTTCCTGCGCGGTATTCGTCCGTCAAATCTGAGCGCCCATTTTCGAGCTGCTGGCACCACTTCACAATTGCAGGAAAAGAAATCATATTATCCCCGTATATTTCAGTACAATTTCCTTGTGGATTTCAGTACAATTTAAACCTTCCGCCCACAAAAAACGGATTGTTCCGTGAATCTCCAACTTGGAGTGTACAACCAGTTGCTGCGCCATGACAACAATACTCTTGCTTAGGCAGTAAACGCCTGAACATGTGGGATCATGCCACGTTGCAATTATAGACATACAGGCAACATCCTTAAAAACGGCGAATGATGTCGGCGCTCTTCGACCACAGCTGGTACTGAGTGTAACTTACTTTTTGATTCACCCTCGTAGGTCGAGTGAAAACTTGTCCCACCAGCGAGTGTAAAAATTAAAAAAATAAAAAAAAATTGTTGATAGCCTTCAGCCATTGCAAAAACGTATTTCTGATTAGTACCTGTATCAGGTTGTTGCAAAAGTTTTTTCCGGATTTTTATTCCGACACAAAAACGATTGAATTCGATGACAGATTCAGCTCATGCAGATGCCGGGCAATGGTTGAAAAGTAAACCTTGAACTGTTCTGCGAGTTCCCTCGTTGTTACATTGTGATCTTCATCAATTGCTTGGCGTAGATCACCATCTGAAATCATGATTGGCCGACCAGAGAGGTGCATCTTGAAGAGTGCTATCTCCGCGTCTGAATCGGCGATACCATTCTTCTATTGTACGTAAACTAACAGTGCCATCACCTAAACGTTAGCAAATGTTCGGTGACATTGCGCAGAACTGATCTTTCCAGAATACTCGTAGAAGATTATTGCTCGAATATGTTCGCGTGAAAGGTCCATTTCAGACCGTTGATGGCACTCACAGATGTATAGTCAGATAGTCGATTCTTGGATGTAATATTCAGGAATCGAATGCAATAATTTGTTTGAAAACATATGAACACCCCCCTCGGAAAATGAGCCCTTCTTGGGCACGGGTTCTAGAACCGGAAGAAACTTTTGCAACAACCCGATATATTATTTTTGTATAGACACGTGAAGAGGGGTGTCCCGGAAACATTTGTGAAGGCAGTGTGTATTTTCATTTTTGAAGGGGAAGTGGGAAGGCCAAGGAAACAGTGGCAGACGAAATAAAGAAATGAATGGGAAACCAGAAAGAAGAAAAGAATGACTGGGTTGACGCAAGAATTGTGATGTGGGGCGTCGTATAATTGGGGTAATTTAACTCCATCTACCTTCTAGGAGGATTAACATGTGAACTTGTTCTTTTTGTTTGTTGCTATACAGAAAATTAACACCAACTAAACTCGTGACCACTTTTTAATATAATTCGTTAGCATATTTCTCAATTAAAATTAAGATGGGCTCATTAAAGCTTTTCCCTAAATAATTTCTTATTAAAGACTTTTTTAATTATTTATTCATTTTAATAATAAAATGACAACGGAGTTAAGTAAAGAAAAGTCATATTGCTGTAGAAAATATTCTATCATATTTCTTACAATTTTTTAGGAGTAGGAAGTAGCTCACTCTACCTGTGTTGGAAGGCACTTGAAGTTGAAAGTGAACTTTGGAAGTGTGAGTAATAGGGGCAGCAGATGCAGCAGCAACAGCAGCGATCACTGAAGTGGAGGAATGAATGGCACAGGTGTTGAGCGAAGCACTGCGAGATACAGGGGTACCAGGCTTGCTCCCGTGGGATGTTTGATTTTGGACAGGTGTACCCTCAGCAAGTAGGAAAACGTTGGATGAGTTGTTTCCATTTGGAAGCTTGAAATATGAAGCACTTAAAGGGTGAATCCGCGGAGTACTTGGGTCCGATGATGGTGACAATGAATTCTTATTTAAGCCTGGAGAGAAATCCCCTGAGCCCCGCAAACCTACAAAAGAACATTGAAAAAAGGTTTTCAAATAATAAGTATTTAAAATAATTTACATTAATCAAAGACATACTGGCCAAAGCAAGCTATAGGGTAATTTTAGACAGATAAGTTAAATTTTAAATTTCTATGATAGATAGGTACATGTTATTACCCATAAGTTCCAGAAATACACACCCGGATTTATTCACTGCTGCCACGTTATAAATAATCCCTTGGCTGCTTAACATCCGTCCCATGAAAGGAATGCATCGCGGTAACTTACGAGAGATATAGGGTACGACAATTTTTTGTTATACAGGGCGATTCGAAAGTCCCCGAACTCAGAGTTTAAAACTTGTTTGCTGCAAAACCATAAAAGATATCCGAGTATAAACAACCGAACGATCTAAATTACACCTGGCGAGCAGCCGAACAACTAGGATCGGGACCGCGCTTGATTTTAACTAATATTCGCGTTGTAAAGTTTCACACTCTTAAATGTAAATAAACGTAATTAAAGCTATGAAATGAAATTTAATGATATGAAATTACTCCCTCTTTCATTGTTCAATGGATGATTTAGCTTTTTTTCAAATTTTTATTTTAATTTCAAAAATGTTTTATCTATATAATCACCAGGAAACATTTACCTTTCTTATTTTTAATTGATTTATGTTTTATTTTAAATCTTGTTTGGTATTTTACAAATGTGAATAGCCAAAAATATAATAAATTACCATTTCTACCCATTATCATTATGTTTTTTTTTAACCATAAAAAAGTTTGATTGTTAATGTCAGCATTAAAAAGTTCTAAGATTAAAAAGTATACAGAAATTCCTTTAATATCATTTGCATTTAGGGATATTAATAATTAATTTTACTTACCAGCATTATGTATTTTTATAGAAATGTACAGAATTATAAATTTTATCATACACTGAGTGAGCATATTATTATGACCACCCTGTCAGTATCTCGTTGGGCCACCTTTTGCCTTTAATACTACAGTGATTCTTCGTGGCATGGATTCCACGAGATGTTGGAAGGTGGTGGGAGGAATCTGACACCATGCCTGATGGATAGCACTCTCTAGTTGTGCTAGATTGGACGGACGGTAGATTGGAACATGGTTCGTTCGACTTCGTCCCACAGATGCTCAATTGCAACGAGATCTGGAGATTGTGGGGGCCACCGGAGTAAGGTAAATTCCCCCTCATGTTCCTGGAACCACTCCTGCTTAATACGAGCCCTGTGGCATGGCGCATTGTCTTGCCACAACATGACAGGGTGGACTTGATCGGCGACGATACGGAGGTATGCAGTGCCATCCAGACGTTGTTCAACACGTATTAACGGACCCAAGGCATGCCAGGAAAACATTCCCCAGACCATAACACTGCCTGCACCGGCCTGAAAGGTTGTACTCATGCATGCGGGGTCCATGCTTTCGTGCTGTTTCCGCCAGATTTTCACGCGGCCGTCTGCATGATGTAACTGGAATCGTGACTCGTCAGGCCACATGATTTGTTTCCACTGCTCGATAGCCCAGTCCTTGTGCTCCTTAGCGAATTGGAGTCGTTTCCGCTTGTTGGCTGCAGACAGCAAAGGTTTGCGGACAGGTCTTCGGCTTCCGTATCCCATGCGATGCAGTGTGCGGCGGACAGTGCATTCAGAGACAGTTTTGGAGGACCCCTGATTAAGGTCAGCAGTGATTTGATGCACAGTTGCCCTTCTGTTATCCTTTACCAGTCGTGACAGTCTCCGGATATACTGTCGCGGGCGGCCACAACGCGTTCAGATTCCATCTAACGGCTAACCTTCCAATCTTTAAATACTTTAACGACGGCTGCTCTTGAGCACCCCACGAATGCTGCTGTTTCGCTGATACTCGCTCCATAGCTCCTACAATCATCCCGCGTTCGAAGGCTGTTAAATCGCGTCGTTTACCCATAGTTGAAGAATGGAACACGTCTACTGTTGTCGACGACACTCAGCTTCCCTTTTTATATTGGTCCGGCCCGCTAGCAACATTGTGGGGACGTCCGTGCTCGCATTTGCATAAACATGTCAGATGGTCATAATAATATGCTCACTCAGTGTATTACTGCATTCGCCTTTCCACAAACCAGGCAATGACCAAGGCAAAATTATCAATGACACTTATTTTTATTTATTACAATTGGATCCAATACGTCCATCCAGGGCCTGTATGGCCAGAGACCGACGAGTTGGGTGCCTGGATGGACGACTGCTGAATGATGGTTGCAGCAGCCGGGGGGATGAAGAATCGTGTCTCACTGATGGTCGCCCATCCAGTGACTAGCCGTGCCTGGTGTTGCTTAACTTCACAAAACTTGTGTGCTCAGTGGAAGCCCACCAGGCCACTTCTTCCCCCCCCCCCCCCCCTTGATTACTACTCTGAAAATATTTATATATAGACAAAATTCGAAGTCTATATTTCAAAAAACGATTTCGCCTGTTCGGTGAGTAGCTGGTCGTCCATTAAACCGCTACATACTAGTTTTGCGTGCATGTCTTTTGACAGTAGCTCCGAGGCCCTCGCAGGCCCCATCACCATGCGAAATCGCAAAAAAGTTCCACTCAACTTCTGTATCATGATCTTCTTTATGATAAAGTAAATTGATGAAGTTTGACTTGTTTTTCTACTGAGAGCCAGCACCGTCGGAAAAATAAAAATGTTTTTCTAATTTGCAATTGAATAAATTTACTGCCACAGAATCATGTTGTAAGTTTTCCAATACTATTACGAAATTTTTATTTTTTATTTTATTATTTTTGTTGTAATAATTTTCTTGAGGATGAAGAATTACTTGCTTGGCAGCCTAATGGTACGTTTGAATAGCTTCACAAAAAATGATGGCATTCACGTAAAAATAAAGATCACCAATATTTTTTTTCAAATTCTAAATCGTTAATAAATACAGATTCCATGTGTCTTTCAAACTGTTGAAATCGATTGAGAACATTAAAAAATACTGATTTTTTTTATTGAAATTTTTTTTTTTTATAATTTTTTTTTCTCAATTTTTTATTGTTTTGTTATGAAATATAAACTTTTTTCTTATTATCTTTAAAATTTCAAAGAGATTTGAAAAAATTATCTAGAGATATGACTTTTGTAACAAAAAGTACAAAAAATGTATTTGTTTATAACTTTTTAACAAACGCAAATTTTTCAAAATGATTTTGAGAATTTTAATACTCCATTAAGTACTACCAAATTATAATAAATTTTTAAATTTCATGACATGTTTGTTTTTGAAGGATCCACTTCAGGAATTCGAAATAACACACAAGCTTCCGGCTCTACTTTATAATTTTAACACAGTGGCGCGCATGCTGGGATTAGTTTCTCATCGTTCGGATGCCTATTGCTTCTTGTGGTTGTTTAACAATGTTGGGAAATCTAGGGATTTTACCCTAGATCTAGGGTATTTGGTTTAAAAATAGGGATTTAGGGTAAAAGTTGTAATTTCTAGGGTAATTTCCCATTTCTAGGGAGATTCTAGGGAGTTCACGTTTAATTACGTTGATGCTTTCTATTTTTATCGTGGAAGGTTGGTACACTCTGAGTGACTTTTGCCACGCAACTTCTTAACAACAGGAGGATTATAGGGGTGGATTATAGGCTAATGAACACCAAATAACCCCTTCTGTATCTCGGGCTAAACATCCGCATGTCGCAGCTGTCACTCGGCAGTGTGATGATGGGAAACACAAAATCAGTGTCAGTGTTGTTTAAAAAAGAAATTCCACATTTATTTATTATGAAGTGCATACACCATTCATTTAACTTGTGTGCTTCATATACATGTGCCAAACTTCCAATGGTGTAGAAGAATTAGTTCGTGCAATTTACAGTTATTTTCAAAATAGCCCGACAAGGTTATCACATTTTACTGATATCAGTCATTTGTCAACGTGAAACCTCACAAATTATTATATCCATATCAAACATGATGGCTTTCATTGCTGTCAGTGGTTACACAAGTCTTGCAACAATGGGCAGCTTTACAATTGAGGGGTTCAGCGCAATAGGGGTCTAAGCCACTTTTTTACAAAACGGAAAAAAGCAACTTAAAGTTTTTCAATTGTGGTTTTTCTTAGAATTTAGAAAATGAAATTTTAATGATAGTGGTCTGTTGTATAATGTGTGATAAAGTTATATGCAATGGTATATAGTATTTGGTCCAGAAGTTTTAGATATATTTTAATTTTCTTACTGGCCTACAACTGGGTATAATGGTTAGACCACTGTTGCACTGACACTTGTTTGAACTTGAGAAAGGGAAAAAAACTCTTTGAATAAATATTGTTATTTTTTATGTAATAAGGCTTTCTAAAATCAGAAAGTATTGTACAAGCTTTTGTGTGAATTTTAATTATTACATATAATTACACATAATCAAATATTACAAAAATTCCATCATCATCCTGCACAATATCTGTATTATTTTCCTCAGAGCTATTTTCAGACAGCATGTTATTGTAATATAATGGTGAATGGGTGGTACATACTTCAAAAGGTCGATGACATCTTTAACTATCTTTGGATTAAGAATAATAATTTGTAGATCAAATGTATGTTTATCTCTTCTCTTTTTTTCTTTAACAAAATTTACAAAATGACCTGGCTCTATATCACCAGAATAACAATTTTTACACAGTATCTCCATGGTTGTTGAATAGAGACTTTTAAGATTGTAATGCGACTGAAAGTAACAGGAATTTTATCTTCAGCAAATTTTCGATTGGTTATTTTGGTAGTCGAAGGTTTAACAGATACCAAATCAGTCTGTTGTATTTCAGTTACATTGAATCTTTTTTTTTACCTGTCAAAGTATTTTTTATAAGTTCTATCCACTCTGATTATGTATAAATGTATTTTACGTCCTTTCTTTCTTTACTATTCCAAAATCCTATCACAAGGTAGGTAGCTATGACCTGAAACTAAGTATTTGTGTTCTACATTTTTTGTGAATTATTTGTAGCCAAAAACAAACTAATTATATATTTTTAGTTTGAGCAAAACAGTTATCAGAATACACAATTAATTTTTCAATGTTTTGAAGATTGTTAGAAGCATATTTAACTAAACATGATATAATTTCATCAGCACCACGCCCAGCAATAGTTTCAGGCCTTACGTACATATGCACATCATATAAAGTGCACTCATGAACACAAAAATTGTATGTCCAAAGCTGTCTGTTATAGAAAACTTCACTGGTGTGTAGGTGAGGAGTTGGCAGAGTTTGTTGTAAATCAATCGCTATTACTTTTACAGAAGTGTGTTTTTTAGAATAAGCTATATCAGTGTTTAGATTATCATATGCCTTCTTTGCTTTTAGTTGATGCTACGCTAGCTGTTGTCTCAATATTACTTTTTCATTATCATCCTCTGCAGTGAATCACAAACCTTACATGTATCAGTGGATGGCTTCAAAAAAGAAAGATTTAATTTGTTATTAAACATGTTCCTGTAAATATGCTCACTAACAACACCATTTGAATCATGTTCTTTATTTATCCAACTAACAAAGTTTATACATCATGGATATATTTAGACCTTCAGGCAAATATTTTCTTTTTGGAGCTGAAGCTCTAGAATAATGACACTGGCGCAATGGAAAACTATTGATGTATTTTATTATTAAATTTGATTGAACTTCACTAGTTTTATTGGGTCTGTTTTTATGCCTTCCACGACCATCTGATTTTTCTGTTCCCTCAGACTCTGATGCTAACTTCCCATTGGCTGTTTTTGGTTAGACCAACGTTGCACTCAAAAAACAGTGAATTTCGTTTAAGAGAAAACAATAGTGGTTTCAAAACCATCTTTATAATGTCAATTGTTATCTTTTTAGTTCATAGGATGATAGTTCCCATCAAAAGCAACAGATGGCATCAGTATTTAAATTTTCGACTGGGAGAGGGTTAGACCACTGTTGCGCTGACCCCCTCAATTGTATTTCACAAATGCTCATTTAAATGATCGACTTCAGGTATCTTCAGAAATCGATACTAAACTCCTACACCCATTCTAAAATTATTTCTTTATTTCTTAGAATTCGTGCTGCCATTTCATGATCTCAATAAGCAAATGCAATCCGTGGCATCCTCAGCTGCCAGAATTGCATTCCATTATTGCAGTCACTTTCTAATCCTTATTGAAGTGTTATATGTATCCTGAATACTATTTACAAACTCCACTGTCTAAAGTAAAATGTAGCAACCCACAATTACTGCTTACCTTTTTTATTTTAATTTTATCATTTAACACTAAATCGTTTCAAATAAGACCACCGCTACTTGGATACGTCCGAATAGAGGTGCCTTGTTCAACATTTCGAATAGAATTGTCTCTAGAGGGCGCCAACATCTGGATGGTGGAAACAAGGTCTATACAAGGCCTTTTATAGACCTTGGGTGGATATGTTGTTAAATGTTAATATTAAAACAAAAAATGAAATAAAACGCAAGTACACATAGTAAAAAAAGAATTTTGCCATAAACTTTTAGGTGCAAAGAGGGGACCCATTCAATTTTTATTACAGTATTGTCTAGGGTAAAGTAAGAAAAAAAAACTCTAGACAGTACTGTCTGAGAAATCTTGTAGGGTATTTCTCACCAGGTATCTAGGGGAAAAATAGTAAGCTTGGCTCCCATCACTGGTTGTTGTATGTGACCTTGGGAGCGCGTTCCACAACGTGAGAGTACCACGTGACACGATGTTTGCGCGCGCTAGAGGTGGGCAATTCCCGATTCCGAAAGTCGATTACTCGATTACTGAGTGGAATCAATTCTGAATCGATTCTCGATTCCAGCTGTGTCAAAAATCGTTTCCGGTCATTTGCCCCCCGTCCGGTCTTCATTTGCTTTTCGTACGTTGATTGGATAAGAACGAAAAGAACAGATTGGGTACACGATAAAATATTTTTTTATTCTTTATTAGTCTAT
>JAHWFO010107670.1:518710-554989 GCA_023313115.1 Rhysida immarginata | reverse complement strand
TAAGAACCAGAGATTAATGAATGGTTGAAGATATAAGCTAATGGAGACGAGATACAGTGTTTGATCGAGATTATGATATCAGAGCGTAAACCAAGGGGATCAGGGGCCGAAGATGATTTAAGTTGCGACATAACTTTATCGACTTCATCTGATGAGGTGGGAAATGCAAAGAAAGTATGAGAGTTACGAGGAACATTGAAAGGGTAATTTAAGTTGGTGTTAAAAGAAGAAGGGGAAGGAGGAAGGAGGGTACACAAAAAATCTGTAAGAGAGGTAGAATCAAGGTTATGAAATGGTTGAGGCAAAAAATTAGAAGATGAAGGCCCTTTTAGCAGTTTATTTAGAACTTTCTATTTGGATTTGTTAGAAGACATTTGTTTAAATAGGCGACCGTAATACTCCTGTTTCGATTTATTTACTAGGTATCTAATATTATTTGAGAGATCCTTAAAAGTTCTGGATAAAACCCGAGAAGGTTTGCGGCGTAATTTAAGATAGAGGGCATTTTTCTTCTTAGAAAGAGCAAGAATATAAGGAGTAATCCATGGTTTACGAAAATTAATAATTGCAGAATAATTTACTGAAGCCCGTGTTGTAAAACACCGATCGTAACCAAGAAGTAGCTGAGATAAGAAAAGGTCGAACAATTGATTAATATCGTTAGTGTTAGAAAAAAGTTGTGCCCAATCTGTAAGAGTTAGAAAAGATTCGAAAATCGCGAAACAAGCAGAGGAGATTATACGAGATGGAGTAGCTAGATTTTGCCGGGCTTTTGTTGGTGGTTAACTGGTTAGAGATAATGTACAAAGGAAAATGATCAGAAATAGAAGCATCTAGTGTGTTACTAATTAGAATGTTGTTAAAGTTAGAAAAACAAAGATCGATTGCTGAGTAGGTGTTATGCTGAAGAGAGAAATGAGACAAGGAATAGGAAGTAGGGGTAAGGCCAGCTCTAGTAATAGGGTCTAATAAGAGATTAAGACAGGTAGAAGGTTTATTAAAATTTATGTTAAAGTCTCCTAAAAGCAAAATAGGTTTACCCATCGTTTTTAAGTCTAAGAGTATAGAAGCTAGATGAGAACAGAAAGTTGGTAAATGGCCAGAAGGAGGACGACAAATTGAAATAACCATGTATTTGTTGTTAATACTAATAGTTAAAATTTCAAAGTCATTCGATACCACTGTGTATTTGGAAATAATGGTATAATTAAAAGTTTTAGTAATATTAATGCAGATACCTCCACCACGTTTGTTAGACCGGTGGATTGAGGCTGTATTGAAGTTAGCAATTTCTGGAATTTCAGAGGGGTCATAAGACCAAACTTCCGTGAAAATTATAATTTTAGGGGCAATCGGAATATTATTCAAAGTAACAAGAGTGGATGAAAAGTTAGCATTGATACTACGAATATTTAGGTAAAAAAGACTTAAATAATGCTCAGCTGAGGTAATATGCATACTACTTATTGCAGAGGCTAAGCTATCGAGAGTGATAGGGAGTTCGTATCGGGTCATTGATAAAATAAGTAAATGGAAAAAATAAATTAATAGAATAAAGTAGGAATGAAGGTTTGGATTAGGACTAAATGCAATAAAGAAATAATATGTAAGACCAAAAAAGGGGAAAAAAAGGAGAGAAGGAGCAAAAGAGAAAAAAGAAAATAAGAAGAATTAAATCAAACTGAGGTAGCGGAGAGGAAATGAGAATAAAGAGTAAGTAAAAAATTTCAAAAATGGAATTACGAAAAAAAGGAAAATTGTGTTATTTGACGATACAATAAGTAACCTTTAAGTTCCAGTAAAAAGGAAAAGAGATAAGAGAATTAACCTTAAAGATTAAGCCTGAACAAGTAGCATCAGTAACATACTGGAAAAGAAAAGCTAAAAAAAATAGAGTTCGGCAATAAATGTAGAATAGCAGGGACTAGATTAATATGGTGGTGAAAATAAAGAAAAGACAGAGGAAAAACCGTTTAGTTAATGAAATCATATAATAAAATCAAAAAAAGAAAAAAAAATTATCTTTCTTTATTTTTAGACAATAAAAATAAATAATCAATATAAAAAAATATGAACAGACAAAATTAAACTTAGAACAACAAATAAAACGATCAAGAACTAACAAGAAAAAAAAACCCAGTAGAATTCTCTTAAAATTAAAATTAAATAAATTAACAAAGATCAAAGGAAAAAAAATTAGATAAGACATGACCGACTTCAAGTGACTAAGTTGAAATCATTAGCGGATGTTAAAGGAATCACTTTCCCTGCTGAATCTTAGGTAAAAATACGACCGCCAAAACTCCAAACGCTCTTGGGGCCAAACTTCGATTTGGCTGTCCGTAAAAGACGATATCGTGTGGCAGTCAAATCTTCCAATATTACAATTGACGTCCCACGAAGATATCGGCGGTTCTTTATAATCGCATCTTTGAGTGATGATGAAGACAGTTGAGCGATTATAGGACGATGGGGAGTTGACGCACGAGGGCCCAAGCGGTGGATCGCTGTAAAATCTGAGGTAGTGACTGGAACACTTAAAATGTCGGAAATCAGTTTAGAAATTTTATCAGGTAATTGTTCAGATGGTTCCTCCGAGACACCAAAGATACGAATGTTGAAGCGACGAGAATATTGTTCAAGTTCGTCCATTTGTTTGATGATAGAATCGATTCGAGGCGTCTCATTCTGATGGGGGGAGGACTCAATTGCCGTTAACGTTTCTTGCAATGTTTTTTGTTGTTGTTCGAGTTGATCTAATCTTGATAAAGTAGATTCCGTTTTTTCTAGAAGGGGATGATATTTTAAGATCAAATCGGATAGCTTAGAATCCAATTTTTCTAAAATTTTATCCAAATGTTTCAATGATGCAATTGACAATGTCATCTTCCCAGATTACTGGGTTTCATAAGTTTTTTCGTTTTTTGTGGCTTACTATGTACTTTACTCCTAGTTCAGACAATCGTCAATCAAATTTCCCTCCACCAAGAGGAGGCAATTTTCTTCTTTCATACTTTGGATGACCTTTGTGGGTACATCAGGCTTCTTTTCTAGTTCAGTGTATTTCCTTTGGAATATGATTATGAAGGGTGAGATTATGGAAGCTATGCTTCAAGTTCCACACGAATACCGATACACTACACTGTTCGATTGTCGTTGTCGTAAGTAATAAAGTTGTGGAAAGCAGAAATCTAACAGTAAAGATTGCTAGGAATTGCAACACTGTTAGATCCACGTTCCAAAAAGCCTGGATTCGTCAATCATGAAAAAATAGAAATTGCATTAACCAGACTGAAGTCTGAATTATTTGCACAAACTACCATAAATCAAGACCAAACTGCCAAAGTCTATTGTCAAAAAAAACAAACAGTAATACCAGGGAAGAGGAAGAACGGGAAGCGCAGGTCGTAACAGTTCCAATGCTATTCAAGTGAAATCGAAACAGCGCCACTGGTCTCCAACGGCCAGGCCGCTAAGGAAGGGAACTTCCGCTGTTAATAAACCCTCCCTCCGGCCTTCATGGTGCTGCTCCACAGGCTTCTCCTATCCCCCTCCCCACCCGTGCTGTTCTTTTGACCACCCTCTCGTAAATACTATTTTATTCCGTTCATTTAACGTTGGGCGTACGTATCTCTTCATGTTCCTAATGTGTTCTTGTTCTGTTCTGAGTTGTAACGTGTCAATGCAGCACAATCTGGCACCGCCTGTCTTGACTTGTCGGAGAAAAAAATAAAATCGGGCACTTAGTTGCTGGATTCGCTGATGACATTCGTTGAATAGAAGAACAACTGCCCATGAATGCGCCGCGCAGAAACGGCTCTTTGAAGAAAACCAATCACCTTGTAGGAAATTAGATACAAATACAATTTTATCTAAACAAGGCTAGATTAGAGAGAGTAGAAAATAACTGCTCCAATCTTGGAATTTTATGTTCACCTAATAATTTAATTAGTATGCAGTCACTTATTTAAAACTGTATTTTTCATCTAAGGCTCAGTTTCGATTAAAGTCGAAGTGGCCTGGCCGCTTGGAACGCTAATTACATCCGATTTCACTAAATCCCCTGAGCTTCGCTTCCCATTGTAATTCTTCCCTGGTAATACTCTTTGGGATGATTTTGACCTTGAGGTATAATTATTTATTGTCTCTTAAAGTCATTAAATAAAACTCATTAAATATGATTAAATACACACCAATGATTTTTTCCCAGGTGAGCCAACAAGCTAATGCATTAAGATCAAGTAACCAGCTGGAGTCTACAGAGATGCAAACGTATTTTTCCCAACCATTTCTGGAGAGAAAAGCCTCAATTACAGAATACTGGTCCAAACATGAGCAGGCATTTCCAAATTAGTTAAAACATGATTAGTTTAAAATACCTGTTTGTTTCAGCCACATCTGTTCCATTTGAGAGAATTTTTTCAAACGCTGGTGAAATGATTTTCCGAAAAAGATCTCGTTTAAGTAAAAATAATGTTCAAACATGTTTGTTATTAAATAAAAATTCATGAATGGCTTCTGTGTGTTTATTTTGCTATTCTTTTAATCATGTTTACTCTTTACTAAGATGGTTTAGTAACAGTGCTCCCTCTAGAGAGCATTGATGTCATTTTCTCTAACCGATTCCAGGAATCGATTAATCAATCGATTCTGGCCCACTCAGAATCGATTCCATTTTTCACGGAATCGCCCACCTCGAGTACAAACTTAACCTGGACACAATTTGGGATGAGATTCAAGCGTTGTGTAGCGAAATCTCATTGGCCACTTTGATACGATGTACGGAATCAGCGGCGACTCGTACTTATACCGCTGAAGGCCACCATATTGAGCCGGCCAGGTGGCCGAGAAGGGCTAGGGCGTAGGCTTTCTAGTTCTCGAGTCCGCCTGGCTGTGGGTTCGAATCCCGCCGTGGGCATGGATGTTTGTGTTTGTCCCGGGCTGCGTACAGATATAACTTGTGTAAAAGGCGCAAAATGGCCTAAGTAGTCGACGCCTTAATTTCTATCTAGACCCCCCCCCTCACCATTTTGAGTTAGGGCCTTGATTTGAAAAAAAAAAATTACATAGTAAAAATAATAAATCGAGAAAGCTACTTACCAGATGCACACAAGGCCAAGACAAGATCACAGCCACGTTGTCGTGCACATTGTACACGTTGTTTGTTGTGCAGATAGCGTGTCTACCAGTGTAGCACTAGAGGTTTTGGGTCACCGATTCACCTTCCTATAGTCACATACTTTGGGTGGGAAACGCTCTCGGTTACGTCATAAAATAGGTCCCTAATCATTACCTCAAATAGACTCATTACCTTAAAAATTACGCTAAATATCTCGTAACTACCTTAAAAGTGGGAGAGCTGTTCCTTCCTCCGTTTTTTTTTCTCCAAATGTTCGTTTTTTTGGGGTCGAACCTCTAATATGGCAGTTTTTTCCCGAAATGATTATCATGACAACGAGCAACTCCACCGATAGAGAAGGCCTGCGCACACAATCGTCATAATTGTATCCTCACCTAATGTCGTCAATTGTTAATCGTACTTCTACCAATAATAAACCCTAAATTATGACCAAGTTAGGTGATGTAACAATGTATGACGTTTCAGTGATGAGGCCTTCTCTCTCGGTGATGTTGACACGAACCAAGTTGATAAGATTGAATTTGTATTAGCTATTACTTCAATGAAAGCGGTCAGCAACAGGCTGTTGGTATTCATGCGTATCATGACGGGAGGACGATCAGGACGGACTAGCTCTTCAAGGTATCACCTCTACTCTCATTTCAGGTATCATCTCATTGCTCTCATTTCACGGTGCGCCCTTTTCAGGGCGATATTCACCTTCTCTTATGTCTTATGTGCTGGTCCCTGGCGTTGGAATTAATATTCCCGTAAACCAGTACATCAAGACACTCACTATCCTTCTGGGTCCCTGGCGTCGGGATTAATTTCCTCGCTAACCTAACTAAGGACATTTCTCATATCATCTATTATCATGCTAATCATTCACAAGTGGGTACCTGGCGTAGAATTAATCTTCTCGCAAAACTGACTTGTTCTTTTTCTTAAAGCTAGGGTGCGTCCTTCTTAGGACGGCTTCCTTAGCACACACCTAGCTGTGAGGTTATTTTCCCCTTCCCCTCCCCTCTGGTTCTGAACAATTCTCCTTTAAGAATATGATGGCTTCGTCCAAATTAACGACGCTGAAGTCGGCAAAAGAGTCTTTGCTAGCGCCTGACGGTAAAAGTGTGTAAGGGCTTACAGGGATGCCTAATTGGATCCTAGGTTTGCTGCATTTGACCTAGTATTTAATGAAATGCTAGAATCTCTGAGGAATGACATAAACGCCGAGTACAATGCACTGGAGGCGAAGGTCGATTCCTTACGAAGAAATTTTGACGAGAAATTCAATGGAATCAACATGGAAATTCAAAACTCTCGTACAGACGTCATCAACAAGATAAATGATTTTAGAAAAGCCTTTGAGAAATGTTCCGGGACTCCTAAGGCGGGAAACTCCATGAAAGAAAATAAGGTAAGAGGAAATTTTCAACCTATCTCGCTTGCTAACAAAGAGCATGGACTGGAGTCCATGGAAATAAGTGATGATCGTGACTGTTCAACAAACGGTGGCAACAAAAGAAGCCATTCCGACAGAAGTGATTGAGAAGTGGAAGACAGTGCCTGGCCAGTTGTTCGTAGCAAAAAAAAACCAGAAGGGGGACGAGGACGGAAAATTCCCAGATTAAGGTAAGTGAAAAGAGCTATTTACATTCCCCCTATTATCGTTAGACATCACGGGAAACCTATTAAGGAAGTGCTAAATGAGATAAAAAAAAATCACGTAACGTTAGATAAGATTACTGCACATACTGGACGCTCTGACACTATCAAGGTTAAATGCCACGATGAGGAAACTCGTAAAACCCTCGTGTCAGGAATCAAAATGAATGGTGTGCTTAAAATACAGGATCATCAGCTCAAGTCTGAGAAACTGTTAAAATACGTTGTCCGTAATGTAGATATAACCTATGTCATGGAAGTTTTTGCGCAGACCGTAGAAACGCTAACTATTTCCCCGATAAGGCAGTTAGACTTAAAAAGGCAAATGGTGAAGTTGAGATGCCAATGGTCCTAGTCTTCCTACAAAACACTGAGCACAATAAATCTTTCCTAAATTTAAAGCGCATTGGTCCACTTGCTGTAACAGTTGAATTGTTTAGAGGCAACAAGAAGCCCTTACAATGTTGCAATTGTTTACGTTTTGGGTAAGTGTCCCAGGGGTTTACCGAGTCACCGCGTTACAATGGGTGCCAGGCCATAAAGGTATATTTGGAAATGAGGTCGCTGAAACCTTAGCAAAACAAGGTGCCAAATCGGCACCTATTGGTCCCGAACCTTTCTGCGGTATTTCTAAACAAACTGCAGTTAGTGAGATTAATAACATCCCTTATCAAGAGTTGATTAAAAGGTGGGAATAGACTACCGATCAGAAACATGCTAGATTCATGATTAAGAAACCTACTCAGAATCTAACAACTATTATTCTACAACTTAGTAGGCATAAACTACGGGTTATCATGGGCTTTCTCACAGGTCATGATTTACTACGAAAACATTTATATAGAATGGGGATCCTTCGGGAGAAACCACTATGTTCAAAATGTAATTTGGTGGACGAAACGGCCCATCATATTCTTTTTGAATGTGTCGCTCTGCCACATATTCGTCGCCTCATGCAAAATTCTACTTTTCTTGAGGACATTCACCAAGATCCAGTGGTAGTCTAACTCGCTTTCTTAGCGAGTCTGGATTCCTATAGGCTCTTTGGGTTCACTGGGTTTTGGCGCAAAATTCCCTCGTAGGAATACGTGCCTAGGTGGTCTCTGGTTCTTTTACCATTGATTAACCTACCCGCTGTTATAAGTTTAAGATTAGCTTGCCATTCACATTGGACTTTTTTATCGTTGCTGTAATTCAACAGTACTTCGTTCAGGATTACTTTCATTAAGACTAGGCATAGCAGGGGCCTATAACCTTCAGTATGTATTCCAAGGGCTTCTAAACAACGTAGATTCCTTTTAATTTCATCATACAATGCGGGTAATGCTTTGAGTTCTCGAACACTTAACAGGTTTTTGCGTTAGAAGCGAGTTCATCTGAGATTGAATTAATAGTTCCTTTCTCCAAATCTTTTTCAATACATCAATTGCAATTCTGTAGTGTAGTAATGACAACCCCGCAACTGCGTTTGTTGCATCAACTTTAAGTAAAGTTTTTAAATAAACGAATTTATCTGTTAATGCCAATTGATCATTCTTATGAATACTTGTTTCAAATTGTGACCAGAAATCTTGCCACTTCGACAGTTCTCCATTGTATTTATGAATGTTTAATTTTGGTAGTCTAAGTGATCTAATAGGGTGAGCTACTCTAATTCTATCTCCAGGTGGTGAAGTGTTATGAAAAAGTTAAGCACGTACACCAGTTATTACCGGAAATTACATAGTTAAGATCGTGTACAGTAAGAGTGGCGATTAGCGCTCTCTATTATCGTTAAAGGAAATCATGCCTTCCATAACTCCCCCTGGTTTGATTGTTCGTCAAATGGTCAAACGGAGTTGTTGTCTGCACCAGTCGTTTTTCACACGTGGTACGGATTTCGTTAGGGCATCTGCAACCATCTCATTGGTGTCGATCCGCTTGATGTTCATCTGGCCTCACTGACAGCTTCCCGGCACAGATGATGTTTAACATCAATATGCTTGGTGCGATTGTGGAAAATGGTGTTCTTCGTTAGATCAACCGCACCCTTGTTGTCGCCGTTTAGAGTAATTGGTGCTGCCATTTGCAGGATTTCGATAGCAAACTTTCTTAACCAGATCGCCTCTTTTGTCGCAGCTGAAAGTGCCATATATTCAGCTTCGGTCGTGGAAGCAGCTACAGTGGATTGTCGTTTGCTGCTCCAGGTGATTGCTCCACCAGCAAGAAGAAACACGTATCCTGTGGTCGATCGTCTCGTGTCAGTGCAGTCGGCAAAGCTTGCGTCGCTATACCCTTCAATTTCATGATTACCATCTCTTAGATACGTTAGCGCCATTTCCGCAGTTCCCTTCAGATATCTAAGCACACGCTTTGCCGCTGACCAATGTGCTTGACCAGGATTCTTACAAAATTTTGCCAATTCTCCTACAACATGCGCTATGTCTGGTCTCGTCACTTGAGCAGCGTAGAGCAAGTTTCCAATTAATGATCGGTATGGAATGCGCCTCATTTCATTTCGTTCCGTATCGTTTGTTGGAGATTGCGTTTTCGATAGTTGCAGGTTTCCTTCAAACGGTGTAGTAACTGTATTGCAAGCGGTCATATTATATTTGCGTAGGAGGTCAGAAATATATTTCTTTTGGCTTAGTGTTATTACGCCGTTTGCCTTATGATTTATTTCGATTCCTAGGATGCCTCTCACAGGACCGAGTTCCTTCATGTTTAATCTTTTTGAGAGTTCCATCTTGATCCATCTCATCGATCGAGAATCTTTGGCAAATATCAGTAGATCATCAACATAGACAGCTATTATTAGCAGTCTGTTCATACTTTCTCTGATGTAAACGCAGGTCTAAAACCCATCGAATGGAGTTTCTTGTCGAGAAGTTTATTCCAGACTCTGCCAGATTGTTTCAATCCATATAGCATCTTTCGAAGTCGGCAATCATTATTGGTTTTTGTCATTCGCCCTCCTCTGCCGTCTTCAAAAGGTGTTGGAAGTTTCACGTAAATTTCTTCGTCCAAAGTTCCTTGCACGAAAGCATGTTTCAAGGAATGTTCAATGTCATAATCATTCATGGTAGCAAAGGCTAGCAGGCTGCGTAGAGATGAATATCGGATTACTGGAGAAAAGGTTTCGTCAAAATCCATTCCGGATGTCTGATTGCATCCTTTCGCAACTAAGTGTGCTTTATACCGGTCGATCGAGCCGTCTGGTTTGGTCTTGAGCTTAAAGGCCCATTTGAAGTCAATTGCCATTCGTCCTTCTGGTAGGGTGGTTTCTCCCCAAGTTCCAATGCAGGCGTGGGCATTTAATTCTTCTTTTATGGCCCTCCTCCATTCATCGACATCAGAGCGTTTCAATGCTTCTTCAACTGAGCATGGATCAGCAACATTGGTTTCAGAATTGGTCATTAAAGCCATTATTGGGGGTCATCATCATAGTTTTCCTCTATTTTCCCCATGTAAGTTACATAGACATCAAAATGAGGAGGCGGTTTTCGTATTCTTGTTGACTTACGCTGTGGCTCTGGGGGGTACGATGTTACTGTCAACAATCTCCGGAGGTTCATTTTGCTTATCAATTACTGAAAGTTCATCTTTTTCTCTACTGGTTTCCGCTGGGAGTTCTGTTACAGGTAATGTAGGGACGTCTGGGATAATGAAGTGAGAAGTTGTGTCCACTTCTGGTACTTGGTTCAACTTCATGAACATTTCGTTTTCGCTGAACACCACGTTTCTGGATTCAAAAATTGCGTGTGTTTGAGGATTTATCAATCGGTATGCTTTGCAGTTGTCTGCTTATCCAATATACATAAGTTCCTTTAATTTTGGGTCCCATTTTCGACGTTTTGTCTGTGGTATTTGGACAAATGCCTTACATCCAAAAACAGGAAGGTATTCCAAATTTGATCTTCTACCATGTCAAGCTTCAAATGGTGTCATTTTTCTTACAGCACGTGTTGGTGAAACATTCTTCAGAAATGCAGCAGTGTGAACAGCTTCAGCCCAGTAGCGTTTGTCTAAGTTGGCATCAAAAAGCATGGCTGTAGCTCGTTCACATAGAGTCCTTTTGGTTCTTTCAGCAACGTCATTTTGTAGCAGTGTATACGCTGCTGTAACTTGATGGACAATCCCTGCTTTCCGTAATACGTCGGCCATGGTGTATTCTGTGCCACGGTCGCTCCTTAGAACCTTGATACGTCGTCCGGTTTGGTTCTCCACCATTGCCTTGTACTCAATGAACTTGGCTGTAGTCTGAGATTTATATTTCAAGAAGTATGTTGTTGTATATCTTGTCTTGTCATCAATAAATGCTAATAGATATCGTGCTCCTCCGTATGATTCTTTTTCCATCGGCCCACAAATGTCAAAGTGGATGATTCCTAGTATATCAGCTGCTCTTGTAGCTTTCACTTTTGGAAAAGGTAAACGTGGTTGTTTACCTTTGAAACAGCTTGAACAATGAAAATCATTGTCGATGGAGTCCATACCATCTGCCATTGTTTTGAGTGTCGCAATTTATCTCGCCCTAGATGTGCAATTCGTCGTTGCTATAATTCGATCCCATCATTAGGTATGGCTTGGTTTGCAAGGGCCTTTTCGTCAGATGCTAAATCAAGTGTGTAAAGCTCGTCACTAAGGCCAGTTCCAGTTAGTAACAGCGTATTGTCTCTGTATAGATGCATTCGTTCACCAGTTGGACAGAGATCCAGACCATGTCTCTTCGTGAGCCATTTTGTTGATAACAAGTTGACTGGCAGGTTCGGTACATAGTAAACATTTGTAAATGTCATTTCTGTCACCACATTATTACTTTCAATCATGAGCATTATGTTACCATTTCCCTTCATTTGCAAGGGGCCGTTGCCAGTCAAAACGCTGCGTGGGGTTTCTTCATCATAATCGGTTTTTATATGTCGTAATGCCGTCATGTGTCGTGAAGCTCCAGAATCAAGCTACCATTCATCAGATCTTGGAGTCGATGCTATTAGAGCATGGAACAGGACTCCTTGTTAGGTCGTCGTTTATCATTTGCAGGTGACTGAGAAGATGTCGCCGCCATTGCTGCCTTGATGTGACGTGCTGGTTTCGGACAGTTAGCGATTTTATGTCCTCTTTCATGAAAATCGAAGCAGGTATGTTGGCCAGGCGCAAGTTTTCTTGCATGTGGACTTCGACCTATACCTCTACCACGGTTAGGTACTCGAGCGTTGCTATACTTATGACCACGATTTGAATTGTTGCTAAACCATTGTACGGTCAATGCAGTTTCGGCATTTACAGGTTTGAGCACTTTTCGGTCTTCTAGCAGCTTTTCACGTAGAAAATCCGTTGATAATTCAGTCCCACAGTTTGTCAAAGCAATACAAATCGCATCATATTCTGATGGCAGTCCAGCAAAGAATGATGTAAGCTAGGAACTTATCAGAAAGTTCAGTTTTCAAGGACTTCAATTCATGTGCGTATGTCATCATCTTGTTTAAATAATCTGTCATACCAATGCAATCACAAAAATTCGTTTTCGTTAGCTTACGAATGAGATCAGCCTCTCGTGAAGCTCCAACTGGTTTGAATAATTTTGCAAGCTTTTCCCAAGCTTATCTGCCAGTTGTACAGCTACACAGTTCATCAATAATTTGTGGTTTTACACCTTCAACAATATATGACAGTGCGAGTCGATCTTTATCAGCATCTGCTGTTTCTGTGCCACCAACTCTTTTCGAAAAACCACATCTTGTCAAATACATTTCCATAGCAAATGCCCATTGGCTGTAGCTTTCCCTTCCCTCAAGTTTTGGATGGGAGAAAGAACTACTTCCTTCAGTAGCCATATCTGTTTGTAATTTTTTGTTTTTTTTGAATAAGCTGGATAATTGAAAGTTCAATTTATCATTATCTAATTCAGTTCATTGAAATGAGATCGGCCATTTATTTACAATCGTCGATATCGTTGTAGCAAAGCCAAAATTCGTTGATAAGTTGCATCGGCAATAGTGTTTTGATTATTCAAATAGTTATTCAGTTTTCAGTGGGCCAAAAAAAAAAAACGTACGTCTCGAATCGTCGAGTTCAATGAGCCCAAGTACGATGAAATTCGGCAGCTACAAGGGTTAAAGTTGCCGAGAAATTTTTTAAATATTTCATTCTTTTTTTTTTTTTATCAAATTTGTATAAATTTAGTACTTGCTTCTAATCGTTTAAATATTTGCTTTTCTTTGAGTTAAGTTCCAAAAAGAAAATCAGTTCTTACTTACAGTTATGTAGGCCTTGTGGTGTTCCATTGCAATTACAAAGTTCATCAAAAGTCACACATGAGGTAATTTAATATCAAATCAAAAATAATTTATATTATTGGTGATGATTATTAGTTGAATAAATTTATTTATGCTTTATAGTGTTGGGCCCATAACCTGTTAAATAAATGGTTATGAAAAAGTTAAGCACGTACACCATGTTGATGGGTAGAAGGTTAAACATAGAAAGTGAGCTTTTATTACCGGAAATTACATAGTTAAGATCGTGTACAGAAAGAGTGGCGATTAGCGCTCTCTATTATCGTTAAAGGAAATCATGCCTTCCATCACGAAGCGAGCACTGCGGCTCCTGTTGTTTGTTTCATTTTGTAGCGGGTCGAAGTTCACAGTAGTTAAATTTAACGGTGATTGCTCTGGGGTTATATCAAATAATCCCGCATTATCAGATTGTTCTTTAAATTCTAAATTAGTTTGTTCAATTTTATCTCTTTCAATTTTACTGTTCATATTGTGAATAAAACGTTTTGCTCTCACCTTGTACATTATGTGGGATTCGCTCTTGGTATACCAAGCAAGTTGTTGCTTCTTCTTCTATTTCTTCGTCGCCGATGAGATCCATAACTGTGTTGTCCAGTTCGTTTATCTTCTTTTCGAGGACAAGCAGGTTTTCTAGTTGTTCTTCCACCGCGTCGATGTCTTCTCGTTCAATGGCTTCCCGTGTCACGTTACATAGGCGGGTGGCTGCAGCTCTCACGGGTGTTCGATGTTTTTTCACCTTATCCATGTTATTTCTATTCTGTTTAATTCTGTTCCCGGCTTTCGGCACCAAGATATTGCGACCTGAATTCGCAATAGGATTCTAATTTGTTCAAAATTTTGTTCTAAAGTTCAATAAAGAAATCACACGTTCACACATTCATAGTCAAAATCGAAAGTTCTATTGTACTTCACTTGTTTACAAAAAAAGAACGGAATGTAAGAAAGGAATGTAAACATAAGGTTGCTACGAAGGGGATCATTCGCCATCTCTTACTAAGGAATTACAATAAGGGATTTCGATGTCGTTTGACTAAGCTACAGTTTAATTAATATAAAATTTAAACACACATTAAAGTTACAACTAAATATACCAATTTCTAAGCTATAATTAATTTCTAGTTGATAATGGAAACCGAAAAGAGACAACGGAGAATAGAAGTTCTCAGGTATTGTTCGACAGAAGACATTCCTCACATTCTCTGGAGTGACGGAGTATCCGATTTTTATTGGTCGGAGGTTCGGAGCCGACTTGATGTGGAAAGTCCCGACTGTCAATGAGTTAGTTAAGGTCCAGACTTCGGTCTTGCTAGGCGCGGGCACCTTTTCTCATTAGATTTGTTCTTAATTCGGCCTCCACGTCGTGCATCAATGTTATCGCGGCATGGGAATTCTTAAATTTATTCAGTTTAACTTTCATTTCCATTTTTCTTAATGCGCGTCATCTACACGTTATTATTTCGCTTGATTGGGAGGAGGTTTTTTATGCAGTCCAACCGCAAAGAACCCACGTAAAACCCTGAAATATCCTTTAAATTGACAGTTTTCTTGCCCCTATCGCGACCGACCCGTAAACCAAACGCCGCCTGCTGAAGGAGAAGAGTTTCCATCCAGTTTCGACGTCCGGGGCCCTGCCGAGCCACGCCATCGAGGATTCCTGTGTTCGGGCAGCTGAAGCAATTCGGTAGAGCAAAATTATCTCCTTATTGTCTCATTGGTCAAGCTGTTTCTTTTTCAATTTCTTTCGTATTTGGGAAGGAGTCTAAATCTACTACATGTTAATCTTGGGAAGGGATAGCTTGAAATTATATCTTTACATGAGAATTATTGCAGTTGAAACAAATATATATTTTATTGAATTATTGATACATCCATCTTATATTAAAGCCGTTATTTTATAAATATTTTGTAAAGGAAATTCAAATTGTTTAATGTCTCGATGACACCTTCTGGTTTACATTATTATTCATTGACTCAATCTTTTTATTAAATTATCCTTTGTCCAGATTGGTTTAATTCACAATTACTCTAAATTCAGATTTAAACGAACATTGTAATATCAAAATTGAAGCTCTTTTGTTTATTCTGTTATCATGATACACAATCTTAATGAACTGCTCAACTAATCTAAACTGTTTATTCCATGTGTCACATGTATCTGAACATTTTTTACTAAGAATAATTAGACTTTACATTTTACAGCAAACGTGAACAGTTTTGTTTACCTATCATTATTATTAACTATTGAGAACCTTATATTACCTGTTATTCCAATGTCTGTCTAAATTATCTTTAAATTTTATATCTTCATAAATTGACTATTTTAAATCTAATATTTGCTCATTTTCTAATTAAACATTTGTTACACATTTTACCCAGGTTTTTTTAATAAATTCTATTTTTATTGTTACATTGGTGTGTTGTGTTCTGATCCTTACTCAACTGGGTTGCCTGTGCATGTAAATATGAATATTGGGGAATAAATTGTAAGAGGAATTGGGCTATGAAATTGAATATTAAAAATTAATAAATAGGGCCAAGTCGACATAGAGTATCGAGTTAAACTTAATTTGCTCCCAAAACCCTTACGTTAAATATTTCTTGAAATTTCTTGTAACGGGGCAATGATGTTGAAAAACTCCTTAAGCGCCTTTCTCCTCGTTGTAAAAAAAAATTGTCGACGCCTGAAGAACGGCAAGAAATGTCCAAGACTAACTTGTGCTGCATTGCCTTGTCTACGTTTTTTTTTTATTTTTTTTTGCAATTAGGAGATAGACGCTAAAGGATATTTTCAGGATTATTATTAAATATATCTTGTTGAAGTGTGAAATTTCTTAATTTTTGTCAACATCATTTATTTCAATGTATTATTAGCATTAAAATATATAGTTTATCTAAACGTATACATTTAGGTACATTCAACCTACGTTTAAATGTTGCATTCTTACGGCTTTTGTCAATTATTTTGCTTGTCACTTTCTCAATAAAAACAAATTAAACTAAATCAAATTAATTCTGTTGTTGAAATTAGATTAGTTTGTGAGTGAAATTACTAAATTTCGGAAAAAATATTATTACATTTATAGAGTCTAAATGATTTAGACTATGTATTGCAAATGTGTTAGTTAATTGCTAATCAGGTTACCCAGGCATTTAATTAGGCGAATATCTATTTTTCTTCCGCGGAAAGATTACATGCCATTCATTTCCGGCTTAAACAAATTTAATGAAGCAAAAGTAAAGGTCCAGGAATAGCAATATTGGTAGCGTCTTTATTAAGTGTTAAACGCGTATCGAGTATCATCTCATTTTCAGGAATAATTTCACCAAGACTGTCTTCGACACACAATTAAATTTCCTCATTACGTCATGACTTGGGATTACAGGGTCGGGACACATTAATATGACCACCTCTCCGCGAACATGTTGGAACGTCCCATGGTATGCAGATGAAAAATCATTGCATATCATTAAAAGCTGACAACCTCAGACGTGTAGTAGCATCCGTTAACACAGCAATTGTCGCCGTCATGGGCAGAGCAAGTGACCTGTCGGACCTCCAAAAGGGGGATGATCATTGGCTATCGGGCCAAGGGGAGCAGCATTTCAGAAACGGCCACCTTTGTGAAGGTGTACCGCGACTGGACGAACCAGAGAGTCTCGAGCAACCGAAGAGGTAACTGTGGGGCCCCACGGGCCATCGATCCTAGAGACGAGCGTCGGTTACGACGCCTGGTCAAGACCAATTGGCGTGCCACTGTTGAGCAACTGACAGCACATGAACAGCGGGGCCACTAGGCGTGTCAGCACCAAGACAGTACAACGATCCCTCTTGAGATTGGGGCTCCGAGTGGCAAAGGGTTGCTTTCTCTGATGACGCGATTTCTGGTGAACAGAGTGGACGGACGATGGAGAATTCGCCGGGAAGCATCTGAGAACAGACATCCCAACACCATCGTTGGCAGACGACAGGCTGGTGGGGGAGGTGTGACTGTTTGGGGGATGTTTTCGTGGTATGGTGTGAGTCCACTGATACCGCTGGAGGGTACACTGAATGTTGTTCGTTACCTGACGATCGTCGCAGACCAGGTACACCCCTTCATGTCGACAGTGTTTCCTCAGGGTGATGGCACCTTTCAACAGGACAATGCTCCCTGCCATATTGCCAAAATTATCCACGACTGGTTCGAGAAGCATGAAAATGAATTCAAGCTACTCCCATGGCCACCAAATTCCCCGGACCTCAACCCCATCTCCATCGCCATGTCCGCAAGCTGGACCCTCCACCACGCACGGTGATGGAATTACGGGATGCACTGATCGCCGAATGGTCCCAGATACCTGCAACCACCTTCCGAGGACTTATTGACTCTCTCCCACGTAGACTAGCTGCTGTGCTTGCCGCCAAAGGTGGATATTCCGGATACTAGCAAGTGGTCATATTAATGTGTCCCGACCCTGTATATATGTTGTAAAGGAACTAGAAAATTGTGTATGCTTAAAGGTACTGTTAATGGAAAATTATACGAAAAAGTTTTGGAGCACTTTCTTATTCCCAGCATTGAGTAGTACTTCGGAGATGAGGATGAGATTTATCAAGATGATACTGCATCATCCCATCGAACTAGAGATGTCAAGGAGTTTCTTCGTTCAAGAAACATAAAAACTTTACCATGGCTTTACTGCCAACAGCCCTGACATAAAACCAATAGAGACACTCTGGGGAAAACTTAAATCTTCAGCAAATGATTTCAAACCAACAACAAAGAATGAATTAAAAACAGCCATTGTACGAGCTGGGACAACATCGATGCGGAATATTCCACCAATCATATTAGTTCAATACCGGATCCCCTTAAAGCTGTAATCAAAGCCAAAAGGGGGTCCAACAACCTACTGAGGTATCAGATTCATGATTTATTTTAAATATTATTAATTTTTTTAATGTATTCCGTTACTTTTTTCCAGACCATGTTATGTTCCATTATTTTTTTCCAAGTTTGATTCCAAGTTTGAATAACCAACAAGATTTTTTTTTCTCAACCACATTCTTACAGAAAATTACGATTTTTTTTTTTCTGAAGAAATATGCAGCCTTAATTTTGTTGAATGTAATATTTATTTTCGATTTGAAACATTTATTTCAATACAAAAAATAAACGTTGTTAAGTTATCAACCTAAGCTCTGCTTGTTCCATCATTTTTTTGCCAGGGATTGTATAATGAATTCTGCTTGAGGCACCGTCTAATCAATGAATTAAGACCAGCACCCCTTCCAGGCACACGCACGGTTCGCCCCAACACATCGCAAAATTTGCATAACAGGCTGAGAAAGCTTTAAAGCTGGTGCATCAAACGGCAGGTGCAGGAGCCTCAAGATGGGTAAACGTCCGGATTTAACGGACATCCAAAAAGGGATGATAATAGGCTATCGCAGCAAGGGTGGCACAATCTCCGAAACGGCGCGATTTGTGATCTGTTCACGGTCCGCTGTAGTGAAGGTGTGCAAAGAGTGGACAGCAGGGACAGAAATCGCGTCCCAAAGCCATCACTGTAAAGGGTCACGAGCCATCGACCAACGGGGTCAGTGGCGCCTACGACGACTCGTAAAAAGGTGACAGGAGAGCCACAGTCCATCAACTGAGCATCATCAACAGTGGTGCCAACAGACGTGTATCTGACATTACAGTCGACGCATAGTTGCTGCACCCATGTTGACCAGGGGTCATCGTCAACGACGCCTAGACTTTGCACGTGAGCACCGCCATTGGACCATAGACGAGTGGGTTAAGGTCGCCTTCTCCGACGAGGCAAGGTTTTTGCTCCATAAGATTGACGGACGATGGCGACTGCGTCGTGAACGCCATGAAAACAGACTGCAGGAGGCTTTTTGGGCCGGAAACAGGCTGGTCGGGGTAATGTGCATGTGCTGCTCGGGGTAATGATCTTCTGTTGGGAGCAGTTAGGTCCACTGATTCGTCTAGAGGGCAATTTGAAATGCCTGTGGCTATCTGTCAATCGAAGCGGACCAGGTGCACCCGTACATGCTCACGATGTTCCCCCAATGTGACGGTGTGTTCCAGCAGGACAATGCATTCTGCCACAAGGCACGTCTCCTTCTGGATTGGTTCGAGGAACACTCTACTGACTTTCGAGTGATCCCTTGGCCCGCTAATTCGCCGGACATCAATCCAATCGAACATCTGTGGGAGCACCTTGATCGCCATGTACGGCAGCTGGACCCTCCAACTACGACTCTCGAAGCTCTGTGGACAGCGCTTCAAGCGGAATGGACTGCCATACCATCGGATACATACCGCGCACTTCTTGTGTCCATGCCACAACGCCTAGCAGCAGTTATAGCGGCGAAGGGTGGCTATTTCCATTACTAAGTGGGTGGTCATAATTCAATGATATGACAGTGAAAACATAATTTCAGAAAGTTCTGTTGATAGTGTTACTAGTATAAGTTCTATTCAGCGATTTTATATTTCCTGTTATAATATGACCAATCTAAATCTAAAATTGTTAACCTGCGTTTTGGTAGGTTACTTACTTGGAGGCCTATAAATTTCCATTGTCGGCTTGGAAGTCTTTGTTGGCATGCCCACTTTTCGTGCCATTCTAGCCACTTCAATTCGTTTAGAAATATCCTCTTTGGACTGCCAATATAATACAATTTAACAGCACTGATCAATTCCTCCAATTCATTTTTAACAGTTTTAAATGAGCATATCAAAAGAAGAAAAAAAAAAGAAAAATTGCCTGTTGTTCTCGAATGTGTTGATTGCGTTCGATCTTGCGGACAAAACCGTGCTCCATATTCAATCCAGGAGACGGTCGGGACTCCTCTTCACTCATTTCTAATTCAAGTAAAGAGTTGCTGTCGTCGACTAGCGTTCGATTGTAATGAAGAAATTAAGATAAAGTTTTTGAACAAAAACGTAGATTATGAGCTGTATGGATGCTTGCAGTGAAGGCAAGAGAACAAGATCCTTTTCCTAAAAAATAAAATCAAATAAAAAAATAAATCAATTATGATGATATATGTATGAAGCATATATCAGGTTGTTGCAAAAGTTTCTTCCGGTTCTAGAACCCGTGCCCAAGAAAGGCTCATTTTCCGAGGGGGGGGGTGTTCATATGTTTTCAAACAAATTATTGCATTCGATTCCTGAATATTACATCCAAGAATCAACTATCTGACTATACATCTGTGAGTGCCATCAACGGTCTGAAATGGACCTTTCACGCGAGCATATTCGAGCAATAATCTTCTACGAGTATTCTAGAAAGATCAGTGCTGCGCAATGTCACCGAAACATTTGCCAACGTTTAGGCGATAGCACTGTTAGTTTACGTACAATAGAAGAATGATATCGCCGGTTCAGACGCGGTGATAGCACTCTTCAAGATGCACGTCTCTGATCGGCCCATCATGATTTCAGATGGTGATCTACGCAGAACAGTTCAAGGTTCACTTTTCAACCATTGCCCGGCATCTGCATGAGCTGAATCTGCCATTCAAGTTCAATCGTTTTTGTGTTGGAATAAAAATCCTGAAAAACTTTTGCAACAACCTGATATTTTATACGCAGTGGCTACGTTCAAGGCTCACGACACTAAGTAGTGACGTCACACGATAATGCCGGGAGTTTTTTTCGCGGCACTTTTCGTGCTGCGGACGGCCGTAGCGGTGAACGAACACATTGTGTAAATGTTCAACTGGAAAAATATGTTCAATAGAAAGAAGTTTCCAGTCGTATCAAGAGTTGGAGAGTTTTATAAATGAACAGCAACCAAATATATTTGGAAATCACATTCTTTTTGCTAAATTATATAAACAATAAATAACGGGGTAATAATTTTTCCAAGATTTATAGTATTTAATTTTCAATATTTGAATACACAAACTTAGTGGAGTACAAATTTCTTAGTAGGTGGACGGTGAGGGGGGGGGGGGGAGGTAAATTCACAAGTAAGCACGGGGATGATAATAACACTGTATATTACTTTTTTTGGTAAAGTTTCTTATCATGACTTGTTTCACCCCTTGTTGGCCTACCACTCACTAAGAGTGAAGGCCTATGTGTTCATTTCCCCAACTCAATATTTTTCTTTCCGAAATTGACTTAAAAACTCGTGATTCCAGAATATATGTTGAAAGGAACACTTCTCAATATATATACACTGCTCAAAACATTTAAAGGAATACTTCTATTAAGCAGCGTGCAGAAGCAACTACGAATAATATGGACAAAATCGTTGTATGTGATCATTAAAAGACAGTTTATTTAACAATAGAATGCATTATTGAAACAACTGGTGATGACCCATAAAGAAAAAGACACGAAACTGCAGGACCCCTGCCTAAAATAAAGTGAAATGTCCTTTGGACGTTGTGAGGAGAATGCCCTGTTTCTTCCAGGGATCAGTTTTTGCACCACTCTGTAATGTGTATGCCTACCATGGGATGCAGTAACCTCCATGCACCTTCGAGGCATGCTCCGTATCAATCGACGGATGTGATCTTGGGGAAGCCGGTCCCATTCCTCAGTAAGTGCCTGGATGAGCTGTTGCAGTGTTTCTGGAGCTGAAGGGCGGTGTCGAATTCGCCTGTCAAGCATGTCTCAAAGATGTTCAAGGGAATTTTGGTCTGGACTCATTGCAGGCCACCTCATGGTCTGAATGCCATGCATCCGTAGGAAGTCTTGAGTGACAGCTGCTGTGTGTGGACGAGCATTTCCTTCATCTGAAGGAATCCAGGCCCCATGCCATGTGCAGCAACAATCACATGTTCTTCCAGAATGTTTCGAATGTAAACGTCAGCGATCATTCGCCCTCGGACGACCACAAGATCCGTTCGATGGTCTATTGAAATGCCAGCCCAAACCATAATGGAACAATATCCCATTCGGTCAGTCTCACAAACTGTTGCGTCGGTGTTTCCCTCACCAAGTCGTCTCCAGACACTTAGGCCCCTTTCACACGACGCCACCACGGCCGCGCCACCACCCTTTTTGGTGGCGTGTTCCTCGGTGGCGTGCTCAGATTCTCCTGCCACCAACGCGGCCACTAGAAATAAGTCACCCTTTATTCACGGAAATAAGCAAACACCCAGCTGGCGAACTGGTTGCACAGGTGTTTGCGAGGGGTGGTATAGGAAATAGTCACCCTTTGTTCACGTTGCCCCAAACGATTTGTTACTATGGAAACCCCCTTCCTCAGCTCCCCAACAGTGGTGGTGGCGCGACGTCGTGTGAAAGGCTCTACTGTGAGCAGTGTAACGACGCGGCCGCGCCACCAGTTTGGTGGCTCGAAAAATCGCGTATAGAGCACATCCCCTCTTCTGGCCGCGCGTCCACTGGCGCCCTCACCACCACGTCTGAAAGGTTCAACTGTCAGCAGTGTAACGACCTGGCCGCACCACCATGGCCGCGCCACCATGGTGGCCTCGTGTGAAAGGGGCCTTAGACGGCCATCACAGCGGGTCAGGCGGAATCTTGACTCGTCTGTGAAGAGAACAGAACGCCAGTGGCGAAGCTGCCAGGTGACAGGCTCTAGTCGCCCCTGTATGGGCTGGCAGTGGCGGGTTAGCCTAGGCACTCGATTTGGTCGTCTGGCTCTCAAGCCAACTTCACGTAATCTGTTCCGGATTGTTTGATCTGAAACAGCTACACCAGTTCACATCTGCAGGTCATTTCTCAGGTCTCTGGCCGTTGAGGTTTTTCGGCGCAGGGCACAAGTCCGCACATAACGATCTTGATTGGCGGTTGTTGCTGGCCAGTCGCCTGGAATCGTGTCCACAGTCGGAAAATGACGGAAGAGGACACATTGAGGGCATTTGCCACAGTCCGAAATGATTGACCCGTTTAGAGCAATGTTACGGCTCCCGCAGCTTCTACTGCTTCAAGATGCCTTCGTAGCATGTCAGAGCACTAACAACAACGTTCCAGGAATGCCTGCACCTTCTAAAGTTCGACCGTTATCTCCAAGCAAAGAGTGTACTGGCATGTAACCACTTTGTTTACCGGGGGGTTAATATTGCTATGCAAATTTCTCAGAACAGCTGGCAGCAAAATGTGTTGGCTTCAACCATTTCCTATGAGGGAGATAGTAGGTTTCATGTTGCAGAAGATGAAATTGCTAAAAAGTATTATTTACGCCCTCTGTAGGGGATTCTACAAGTGTTCCTTTAATTGTTTTGAGCAGTGTATAAAAAAAAAAAAAAGAAAATCCGTGACCAATTTTGTGCAACTATCTCCTCCGAAACTGCAAAAAGCAGAATCAAATTAATGTTTGAGAGTACATGTACTTTTATGCTGTGCCTTGACGTATTTTTATGACAATTGCTTAACCTGTTTGGAGATATTAATATTTTTTTCTAAAAATGAAGATATGGCTGTAGCGTCCATACCAGCGAACCAAACCACAGATGAAAGAGACATGGACGGACTCCTCACATTAAGACAAATTTTTTTTTGTAAATAACTTCTTTATTTTGATGAGCCAGTTTTGAGTTATAAAGATTTACATTTCCTTCCCCCACCCCACCCACAAAATATTTTTCCGTGTTTTTTCTTTCCAACTCCCGGCAACAACTGTGATGTCACTTCTCATAAAAGTGACGTCACTCCTTACTGTCGTGAGCCGTTACGCTTTCACGGTAGCCGTGAACGTAGCCACAGCCTATTTTATATGAACACTTAAAACATAAGATTGGGATAATCTCTATTGGCAGAAAGAACGTTATAAACAAGATGTACTCTGTTGGACACCCACAAGGATTTCATTTCATCAGCAAGATTTATACAGGGTGTTTACGAACACTATATTTCCTCTGTGTATAAACTTTTAGGAATGGTAGAAGACCTTCTTTTGAATAAATTTTTCCAATAAACTGGGGGGGTCACAAATGAATCCATGCCACCTTAAATAATTGTTAAGCATCTAATTAACCTTTTCTCTTTATTTATTACTTAAATTCATGAACGTAAATTACTATTTTATTTTCCTAATCCTGTCATCTATATATATAAAAGAAGAAACTGACTGAGTGAGTGAGTGATCAACGCACAGCCCAAACTATAAGGCTAGAAATTTGAAATTTTGTACAGAGGTTCTTTATAAAATGTAAGTGAGCACTAAGAAGGGGTTTTTCGAAATTCTACCCCTAAGAGAGGGAAAGGGGGCTTGAAAGTTTGTTAACACATTAACTGGTGTGGCACTACATAATTAACCATATTAACATTTTTTAGGGAGGGGGTAACGAATTATTAACAACGAGCATAAATATGATTATGCAATGACAGGACATAGATAAGGCAGTGTTTATCGAGAAGGATAAGGAATCACACGTGTCTCCCTTGAGCTACCTAAAAACGTCCAGACGACTGGCGAAAATTTGTGTGTTTGGCAAAAGTAAGATAAAATTTGAACGAGTATTGATCAGTGAAATTTGCAACGGAAAGATAAAAAGCTATCCGGGCATTGGAAACATCTGAACAACGGAAGCTCCGCAAGAGCAGGAGGGTATAAGAGCTTCAACGTCAAGGGCAAAGGAAATTTTAAAAGATAGGTCTAAAGCATGGCTGTCCAAGATTTCTGTCCGCGGGCAATCTTCCTTACCCCCCCTATTGCACATTATGTTGATCAGTTCCTTAAAGTCGAGTTGCTAATTATCAATTCGACATTGTAAAAAAAAACAAAAACGAGGCAGCTTACCATTTTATTTCCTTCGTTTTAATGTGACAATTTTCTCGATATCAGGTAGAATTATATTTCTTTCCCCGATAGGACATGATTACATATTAAGCATTTCGAATCCGATCTGTGAACAATGAAAAAAAAACATTCTCCCACTGCAGTTTAAATACTGGTTCAGTGATTTTATGCTTTTTAGGAATGTGCGCCATGTTATGCGAGACGAATAACAAGCAAGTATCAGTAACAAAAGAAATAATGCCTCATTTAATGCAATCGCTCCCTAAAGTCTGGCAACACTGCATAGGAAAATTATACCCACTCCCCTCCTGAGTTTTGGACTATCTCCTCGGCTTTGCCCGTGAGCTTTGTCCGCGAGCATTTTATGTTGCACGCGGGCGAAGTGCACGAGTTGGACGGCCCTGGTCTAAAGTATCCAGTGATGCTCCCTGGGGTAAAGATGGATAAAATTTTAATGAGACAGAACAACAAGAGGGTAAGTAAAGCCCGGGCAAAGTGTGCAATATAAGTAAGTTCATTAAAAATGATGGCTACATCCCACCTCTGAGAATTATAAAACAAAATTGACTTTGTAACAATATGTAGAATTCCTGTTGTTCGGGCTTTTCTATGAAGTTAACGTTTTCTTGGAAATATTTAATAATGATCCGTAACTGGAGATAATGGAGAGTTAGCAGACTATTGAGAAAGATTGAAAGATGACAGAGGAGGCAGTCCCTTCGTTCGAGCTACAGTTGGCGACAACAACGCATACATGAACTCAACTCTTCAAACCAACAACCATATGGTGTTATGTCCTCTAATAATCTTTCGAAGGATTATAACAATAATTGATATCTATCGAAATGCCAGCGAAGAAATGAATGAATATTGGACAGAGATGACAAAAAAAGTTATCCGGGCATCGGAAACATCTGAACAACTGCTTCGCCTATAGAAGGAAATTGTAGAATTACTGAAAACAAATTTATTATTTAACTTCATGAGGTTGTTCTGTTTAACCTACAACTGGAATTATCTCGGGCAACGCCGGGTGTCTCTATATTTGCTTCCAAAGCGTTTAAACGGCGATGTATATAAAATTCTCTAACAAGTAGTTTTGTCAGAGTTGCTTCAGGAGCTTCCCTTGGGTATCCGAAGAATCATGTGGTTTCAACACACCTCTACGACATCACTTAGATAATGTGTTCCATGATCGATGGATTGGTCGAGAAGGATCAGTTGATTGGCTATCTCGATCGCCGGACCTAAATCCTTTAGATTTCGTCTTCTAGGATCACCTATGGATTCAAAGACGAGCTAGTAACGAGAATTGTGGCTACAAGTGACCATGTAAGAGACATTGCAGGGATTTTTGGCCGTGTCAGAAATTCAATAACTAAATGCAGTGAGGCATGCTTGCTGCTCATGGTCAACAGTTTGAACACCTTTAGTAACTTTACAAACATGTAGTATTTGGTTATTAAAAACATTGTTACTCTCAGTATTAAGTTTTCTAATTTTCTCTTTTCTGGAAATATATTTACGAGAGAGAATATTATGAGGAAGTCTCAAATAGCCGTTGTATGTTTCAAGTTTCACAATTTTTTTACGTATCAAGGATTCATTTGCGACCCTCATTTATTGGCAAAATATATTCAAAATAAGGTCCTCTACCATCCCTAAAACTTTGTACACAGAGTTCGCAAAAGCCCTATATACAGGGTAATTGAATGAAAGATGCAAAAAGAAAACATACCAACGACTGCTATAATGAATTCATTTCACAAAACTGAAATAACAGGCAAGGCAAGTTTAACTCTTCCAGTCTCATTTGGTAACACTGGAAAGTTCGCAATTTCCACAATTAATATTCACTAGAGGCGCTGTTATCAAAAATAAGAGAAACATATTATGTCTTGGAATATGAAAAAACTTCATTGGTAACCGTGTTCAGAGACCTTTCCAAGTGTTTTGCCGCAGTTGGAATAAAAATCACCCACCTCTGTTTTGCAGAAATCTTATTTGGCCCGCGATTACCTCAACCAACATCTTCCAGGATGTTGGATTGTCCTGCTTGGTCGAATAATGTGCCCTATTTGTTGCGCCATCCCCCAATTCACCTGACCTAACTCCTTGCGATTTTTACCTTTGGGTTATGTGAAGGACAAGATTTTAGCCTTCCAATTCTACAGGCTTCAACAGAATAGTCGACGCGGTCGACTCAATTAATCACAGTACAACTAAGCACCGACTTCTTCGTAACCTTTGATTCGAGTTATTGTGATCGCCCTAGGAGAAACGGTGCTTCACCTGTAAATCGCTTCGATGACATCAGCCAAAAATTCAAATATAAAAGCGAAGTGGGAGGGAAGAAGGTTGGCAACAGACCAGTCCTAGGCAGGGAAATGTTCCTGCGAGCCAGCTCGTCCTACGAGTAGAGAACTGCTGAAAGCCAAGCTCACGGAGCAGTGGCGGTGACGTACATGAAGGAGAAAGGGAGTGCAATGAAGGGAATCTAAATTAAGAAAAATTGACGAACGATAAATGGAATCGCTTTATTGAATCCGATTCTGAAATCGGAAATAATTTGTCGACGTAATACCATACTTGTATTTACTATTCACATTTGAACAAAGCAATTATTGAAAAAGGCACTTAAAACTGATTCAAGGAACAAGAACGACAGGAAACCACTATTCCATAAGAAACGCTAAGCGTTTTGGCGGTTTCTTTAATTCTGATTCGTCGATTGTCCAGAATCATTTCACTAACGCGGGCAATGTGCTCGGCAATGTTGGACGTGGATGGTCTACCTGCGCGGTATTCGTCCGTCAAATTTTCGACTGTTGGCACCACTTGACAATTGCAGGACGAGAAATCACATTATCCCCGTAGATACTGCAAATTTCCTTATGGATTTCAATACAATTTAAGCCTTTCGCCCACTAAAAACGGATTGTTCCGTGAATCTCCAACTTGGAGTGTACAACCAGTTGCTGCGCCATGACAACAATATTCTTGCGTAGGCAGTAACGCCTGAACATTGCAATTATAGACGTACAGGCAACATCCTTATTATAGACGCCACGTTGCAATTATAGACGTACAGGCAAAATCCTTAAAAACGGCGAATGATGTCGGGTGCTCTTCGACCACAGAGGGTGCTGAGTGTAACTCTTTGATTCACCCTCGTACATACAGAAGGTGGCAGGTCAAAGGGTGGTGCCACAATCGAATTTTTTATGAAAATCAGAAATTATAAAAATATGTGTGTTATACATTCATTGAAATTAATAGTTGAATGATGTAAAATTCAACGATCAATACAGATTGTTACTATTAGAATTGAACTGTTAATTTTTCATACTGGATAATGTATTGAAAACAATTTTAACAATTAAAATATACTAATAGTTAACTTTCAGGCAAAAAATCAAGCACAACAACTCGTTAATTTCAATGAATAAATAACACACATTTTTATAATTGTGCATCGGAGCAATATTTTGCCACATACGCCTCGTTTTCAAAGCAGTTCGATTGTTGCGCCAATGGAGCGTACAACGAGTCCATATTTGCTAATAAATCATTCACATGGTCAAAGTGTTTTCAAATACAACGAAAATTCATGAGTCGTGTCACGGTGTGAAATAAGCAAAATGAGTATGCGCAGTGGAAAAGTTAATACACTCGCAACAGGGAACGGTAAATGGTAATAAAAAGTGACATTTATTATAATGATTGAAAAACCAAGTCAAAGAACAAAAATGAATTGTGTAAGGTTTTCCTAAAATTTCACGATTATTGCTCCATGAAATTGTAACGGACCATCTGATTTACAGGAAAATTTGCTCAAGATGGGTGTCCAAAATGCTTAGTGAACAGCAACAGAGCAATCGCATGGGTTCTGCGATGTCGTTTTTGACTCGTTACGCGCAACAGGGCGATGAATTCCTTGACCAAATTCGTTACTGCGGATGAAACACGGATGTGCCATTTCACACCTAAGAGCAAAAACATCCTCGGGAGTGGCACCATCCACGATCTCCAACAAGGCCGCACAAGCAACAATTTTCCATGAAAAAAATGATGGCCTCAGTGTTGTGGGACCGAAAAGGTCTCTTGTTGGTTCATTCCATTCCCAAAGGGAAGACCATCAATGCGGACGTTTGGATGTGTCCTAATTTGCGTATTTGAGACGATGAAAGGTGCTCCATCAGATGGAGTACTCTCAAGTTTCTATTCATTCTCTGTATTGGAATTTGCGTAACTACATTGGTGTCCAAGATAGGAAGCGGGTAACACCCTGTATAAGATGACAAACGAGACAGTGGTATTGACAATAAAAAATATCACATTTTCCAGTAACATAAACTTGTCTTATTCATTTTATTTAATTATAAGTTTATTATTATTAAAATAAAGACATAAACATAGATTATAGTTTTTATGGTCTGCAATTCATCACTTAGCCATCATCATTTAAATACTAGATGATTTTGACTAAGAAACATACGAAACATACGAGAAGCTGATTTTACATTAAAAATGCATATTCGAAATTCAATACGTTCATACGCATTATTTTAACAGATTAAGAAGTTATGTATTGCTGATTTCTTTTGGATGGATTAAGGTCGAATCCTGCTAACACATATGAGCTGCGATAAGAGTGAAATCATCGTCGGAACCAAAATCGACGTACCGCAGCTGCTTTAATAGTCTTAGGTTCTACTTCCTTCCTTGAGATTGTATCTAAATCACGAAACATGCACGATCACTAAAATCAAATCTAAAATTAAATAAAACTACATGTATACACTCACATGCCAAATCTCATGGGATAGGAGTGAATTATTTTTCAAGTGGCATTAGCTTCATGTGCAAACAGTATAAATATGCAAATCAGTGTCAGTAGGTTTAGTTACACTGTCATGAGTAAAGCTTAGTTTCCATACATGCGTTTTTAACTGCGTCTCTGCGTCTAGACGCATAAATTGGTGCGTCTTGACGCACGTGTCATGGAAACAGATATCTGCGTCTCCGAGTCTTGGTTGACGTGTGTCTGGAGCTCATGCGTCTGGATGCAGAAAAGTGAAGTAGATAGGCTTTCTACTTCTTGACGCACTTGTAAATGCGTCTCAAATCTTTCTAGATCACATGATTGTTTTGCGCAAGCGCACTTGCTTTGTTAACAAAAGACGTTCAGTCCAGTCGTCGTTTCGCTACAACATGGCTGAAGAAAGAGAATTTGAAGAAATGTTGATCGGGGAAATTTTTATTCAGCCAATATTATACGATAAAAGGTGGTGGCCATGATGGTTAGAGAGAAGCTTCTCCCTGTAACGACAAAATTGCAAAACAAACTCTTGACGCATGCGCAGTTGAACTTTCTGCGTAGACTTCACGCATGCATGGAAACTGATACTTGCGTTCGAATTAAATGCGTCAAGAGCTGTTGCAATGTGCGTCTAGGTGCGTCCAGACGCACATTTGCTTTCTGCGTCAAGACGCAGTTATAAATGCGTCCAAAACGCGTGCATGGAAATTAAGCTTTAGGCGTGAGGTGTTCAGTGTGACAATAGCTATACGACGAGAGATATCAGAGTTCGAACGTGGCCTGATATGTGGAGTACAACGTATGGGTCATTCAACATCGGAGGTGGTCAAGAATTCAACATCCCACGGTCCAGTTTCAAGACTACCAATTTGACGGCATTACCTCCTATCATGGACAACGAGGTGGTCGACCACACCTTCTCAAAGAACAGAACCAACGGCGTCTGAGTAGGATGGTCACTGCTAACAGGCAACTGATACTACGGCAGATGAAATCAGATTTTAACCAGGGTGATACTATAGTTGTATCGATGCAAACTGTGCAACCAAATCTGGTGTCCATAGGATATGGAAGCGGAAGATCCACGAGCGTGCCCTTGCTAACAATAAGATATCGTCAGCAACGTCTCTCCTGGGTCCATGAACACATCGACTGGACACTTGACAACTGGAAACGTGTGGCCTGGTCTGATGAGTCTCGATTCCAGCTGATACGAGCTGATGGTAGGGCTCATGTGTGGCGCAGACCCCATGAGGCCCTGGACCCAAGTTGTCAAGCATGCACTGTGCAAGCCATTGGTGGCTCCGTAATGGGCAACTGTGGGAAGCTCTCCAGTCGGAATGGTTGCCAATGTCTTCAGATGTCTTCCACCGACTTGTGGAATCAATGCCAAGTCGCACTGTGGCACTTCGCCGGGTTAGAGAACGTCCACACGTTATTAGGTGGTATCCCATGACTTTTGGCATGTGAGTGCATGTGTATACTATGTACGTTTAGACAACTAATGTAATACATGCTTTCTTTAATCAGTTCTCCAAATTTCACTTTAACACCATTTTAGTGCATCCATTTTAAGCTCTTCCTACTAGAGAAAGCGAAGTTGAGATAGGTGTAGACTTGTTTATTAGCGATCAGTAATAACGATAATTATGTATAAAAGTGATTTTGTAATCTGTCAAATAACGTTTAATTTCCATTTAAAAATAACGAAAATTTTTCTTGGAATGTTTATAATGAATGACAAAGAACGCTTTTGGCGCTGCGTTTTTTCATTGAGGAGAAATAAATTCTTTTCGATGCGAGCATTGAACTTTTCATCATAGACGTCAAAATTAAGAGCTAAAAAATTTTTCCCAGAGCCTGTATGGCCTGAGGCCGACGAGTTGGGTCTCTGGATGCACCTGGATTAACGACTGCTGTATGATGGTCACCTCAGCCGGGGGGGGGGGGGGAGGGAAATATACTAAAAATTCTCAGACACCTGCTCAAAATAGAGTTTTAATCGTACGGGCATAAAAAGCACCAATTGAAAGAGAAAACTCGAATGCAGGTACGTTTTTTTGTGTGCTGATATCTATTAAAATTTTTTTGTGAGAGCCGCTTAAAATACGCGCTTGCCTGTCGCAGAGGCAGACTTCCTTGATTCCTGCGCATGGGTATAGTAAAATACTGGAAGCCCTGGAACTATTTTTACCCTTTTATCTGCACTTTTAACCCCCCCCCCCCCCCCCCCACGCAGGCAGAGACAATTTTTTAAATCGAAAAATTGATTTTCTCTAACGTAGTATTAGGAAAATGAAAAACAGCTCTAACTTCTTTAGTTTCTCATCATTTCCAACAGAATGATGTATCACGTGCTATATGTTACCATAGTTCTAAAGATCCAGTGACTGCCACTCCCACAACTTCGATCCCATTGGGACAATTTTTTGACCTAACTTCATAAAAATGTAGATCTTGCCTAGAGGAATCTGCATACCGAATTTCATTTCTACACATACCTAAATAGCACATAGATCTTTTGTCCCCTCTAACTCCCATCCCCGAAACTCTGACCCCAGTGGGCGAATCAAAACCAAACTAAATAGTAAAGGTGCACATGCCCACTGTAAGCTACGTTCCGAATTTCAACCATCTACCTGAAAATAAAAAAGTGGCTAAGCTTCGAATCTGCAGTCCGAAGCATTGAATCATGATAATGTTTTTAGTTTAAACAAACAAATATTTTAAACATTACATTAACCTTTTATTTATTTATCAATGGACGAGTCTACAGAATCATGTACATCACTAACACTGAAAGAGGGCTTATAATAATTGAAATATGAAATGACAGGGCGATTCAAAATCCCCAAACTCCAAGTTTAAAACGTATTTACTGTAAAACCATTTTAGATATCCGAATATTACTGCTTGGGGCAGTCGTGTGTGACCTTTGCAATGCTCTACACAACTTGGGAGCACCATGTGACACCATTATGGGTCCATGAAAAGCAGGTACCTTTGAACCAATTTCTACTATCATTAATTTTACGTTATGTTCATTCCTGGCACATCATTCCAAGTCGTTTGATATATTACATGCCATATTTTAGCATAGAACGTTCCAATGAACCATAATGGGTCAATGAAAAGCAGGTACCATTGAACCAATTTCGACTATCATTCATTTTACGTGATATTCATGCAAGACACAACATTCTAAGTCGTTTGATATACATGTATTACATGCCATATTTTAGCATTGAACGTTCCAATGAACCATAATGGGTCCACGAGAAGCAGGTGCCTTTGAACCAATTTCAACTATCATTAATTTTACGTTATGTTCATTCATGGCACATCTTTCCAAGTCGTTTGATATATTACATGCCTTTTTTTAGCATAGAAAGTTCCAATGAACCATATTGCGTCCACGAAAAGCAGGTACCTTTTATCCGATTTCGACTATTATTAAATTTGTTATATTCATTCTTGGCACATCATTCCAAGTCGTTTGATATATTACATGCCATATTTTAGCATAGAACGTTCCAACGAACCATCATGGGTCAATGAAAAGCTGGTACCTTTGAACCAATTTCGACTATCATTCATTTTACGTGATATTCATGCATGACACATCATTCCAAGTTGTTTTATATATTATATGCCAAATCTGAGCTTTGAAAGTTTACCCTGAACATACTGGTTCCATGAAACCACATACCATTGAATCTATGTCGACTGCCATTAATTTTACGTTAATATTTAATCATGACATGTCATTTCAAGCTGTTTGATATAATACATGCCATATCTTAGCATTGAAACCATAATTGTACCACTAAACCACATACCATTGACAAAAAAAAATGGCGACCATGACGAAATGTGATTCTGATGATCAGCACCCTGATAATGATCCAGTAACAGGTTTATCTTATAGAATTATACTAGATGAATTAAGAGAACTGACTTTAGAGCGGCAAGGATTAAAAGGGAAACAAAAGGTAGACTTTAAGGACACCTTAAATAAGAAATTCAATCAATTGCAAGAAGTGATCGAAACATTAGAAGCAAGAACACCTGAAGAATGCAACGATAGTGCTGCCATCTGTTGTGAGCATATGTATGAATCAAAGTTAATAAATCAACAAGGAACTGATTATGAGGAGTTAAGCAGAAGAATTAATACAATGTGTAAAGATTGGGAAGAAATGAGAAGTTCTTTCCCATTACAAGAAATTACTACCAAATTTAATCCAGCTGATCAAGACATAATCATTTCCGCAATTGTTAATGGAGTTTTAAACTCTTTACAAGCAACAGTTGAACAGATCATCCACGGAATGACTGATAAGATATCCGAATTAATTACTGCTGCAGACACTACACTGAAAAAACTGTTAACTAATTCTGAAAGAACTAAGACAGAGAATCTCACAAATCAACAAAAGACAGATATAATCAATCAGGAAGAGTGTTTTTATTTAAGAAAGCAAAATGTCCAGGAAATATCTAAGGAGGTGAAGGATCATCAAAAACATACTCCTGAACTTGAAAAGGGAAATGTTAAAAACAGGAAATATACTAAATCGTATTGTGATGGATATGAACTATCTAAACAGCATAAGCTAAATATGTTGGGAAAGTCTAAACATGAGGAAAATTCCTTAACTAAGGAGGATTTCCCACAATTGATAAACCATTCTTCAGAGGAGTCAAATGATCGGAATGTGGTTATTACTCTAGATAAAACTAGTAATCTAGAGCATACACTTGACGACGACAGCGATGATCAATGCGGTGCTTTCCTCACCACTGAGATCAGACCTGCTCAACCTAATAAATTTTATGAGGCACATACGTCAACAAATTTAGTGGAACTTGATTCAGATTTGAGTTTAAGTGTAATTAATGGGACTAAACAAAGTAATTTGACTGAGACTCATTCTCAGATGGATCACCAGATGAAATCTCTGACAACATTGACTGGTGCATCTGACACATTAAATCCGACTAAACTTCAGCCTATACAGCATAAACGATTGCATAAGAATTCGTTAAAGATGTGTGACATTACAAATGAAAGTGCTTGGGGCCTACCCCTGCGGAAACAGACGACAACGAGAATCTGTATAGGGAATTTGGACGACTCTGTTACGCCCCTCCAGCTATCCAAAGCGTTAATTGATAATGGATTCGAAGTGTTACAGTGTGGGAAATGGACCACCAGGCCTGGTGAGGTTTCTAAGCTATTTTTTGTTAGAATTGTGGCGGTTCAGGATGTAGATGTCTTGGATAACGCTAAATGGCCTAAAGGAATTAGAGTGTGGATGTTTAATGGCATTAATCCGGCTTTATTGCCAAATGCTTACCATAAAGATGCGAGGCCTACCTCGATCAGATAATCTGAAGAAGCGGTCTGCAACCGTGTCATCTAGACCGTTTACTATAAGCTATTTAAATGCACGGTCCGTACTTAACAAAATTGACGATATCTATTTGTGGATTACTACACATCACCCGGATCTGGTGGTCATCACTGAAACTTGGCTCTCTTCCACCCATGCATATAATATTATACAAATCAACAATTATCAAATCATTCGACAAGATAGACTCACGAGAGGGGGAGGCGTAGCAATTTTGATACGTGAACCTTGGACATATACGTTACAAAATCAGAATTCGGTGTCTGGACTTGAATACATCAGTGTTCAACTTTCGATGAATAAGGTTAAGATCAATTTATTGGCCTTTTATCGTCCGTCATATTACCCCGTAGATGATTTATTAATGCTGTTTCAATCTATTTATCAGCGATATGATACTAACCTTATTATTGGGGATTTCAATGTGGACTTTGGGCGAGAATCATTTAACCGTAGACAAGTGATGAACATCTGCCAGATGCTAAAGCTTTATCCTATTGTTAAGGTCCCTACCAGAGTTACGCCATCTTCAAGCACTATACTGGACCAAATTTTCATACCGATTCATTGGTCCAATTCAAATGTTGCCATGGATTTATTTCCAAAATGTGACCATAATGCCATTATTTGTCAAATTAATGATTTGGGTATTGAGATTCGTCCACCTGAGAGAAGTGGTACAATTAAGTATGATTTCAATCAAGTTGATTGGATTAGATTTAAAACTATGTTGCCTTCTCTCAATTGGGAATTGTTTTTTCAGTCTGATTCAGTTAACGTTATGTTTGGAGAAATGCAAGCTAATATTGGCGCTGCTTTGGTGCAAGCGGGCCTTATTGTTAAATTCAATAAAACCAATCAATGTAAACGTAAATGGTGGACCAGTCAAACATTGTCTCTGTGGAAAAGTAAGAAAAATGCGTATATGAAATTTAGATCTGATCCGATACCAAATAACAGGCAACAATTAAGAACTGTTAATAAACAGTTTAAGATAGAGGTTCGTAAGGCTAAACGGGCTTTTGTAACTCATCCAGCTACTAAAATGTTTGATTTATGGACTTGCATACGTACGTTGAAAAGGTTTAAACAACTGTTTCCTCTGAAGTTGAGTCGACAGTATCTGGAGTGGATTGACAATCCTAATGAACAGGCCTTGATCCGACAGCCGGTGGTAGGGTCTAAGATGAATAGGCTGAATCAACATACTTATGAGAATTTAATCTCTATTAATCAAGTTTATAATATCATTAGGCAAAT
>JAHWFO010107670.1:470622-506388 GCA_023313115.1 Rhysida immarginata | reverse complement strand
TTGACCATTTCCGGAACAGTGTAGCTTGCCATCCTGGAATTGTTCTGTCTTCTGTGTGCTGAAACATGCCTTTTATTTGCTTTTCCACATGAAAGTAAATGTGGGTATGGTAATTTATGTTAATTTTTTGATTTGCATGCTTTACATGGTGGAAATATCAACATTCAGTTTTCCTTGTGCAGCGTGACTGTTTGTAAGCTACAAACAGTTCACAACGTGATTGTGGGTGATTGTTTGGTCCGATTTGGATGATTTTTTTTTGTTTTGTTTGTTTTTTTATGCTGAACAAGTTTGCAATTGGGTTTTTTTCTCTATCCCTTACGGTTTTTGAGATAAATTTTGAATGTGTCCTAATTTGCATATTTGGGATGATGAAAAGTGCACCACGGGATAGGCCACCCACAACTTCCTATTCATTGGATTCATCAAAATTGGCATATCTGCTTTGGTTCAAAAAATAAAAGGGGGGACAGACTTGTATAATAAAATAAATGTAAAAGACATACATGCATCAAGAAATTGATATATAAAAACGACAAGTAAATGATAAACAAGTTAATAAAAATATTTCAGTAAATCTGAGACAGAATTAAGAATAGGAAAAATGTCGAAATTAGTTTGACAATTAAGGCGGAGATCTGGTGAGGAGTTTTTGGGTTTAAAAATTTCTATAGATTCCAGAATTGCAGTCTTGAATGAGTCTTTACAAAAATGGAGAATGGACATCACTTCTTCTTGTTTCTTTGGTGCGTGTCCAGTAACGGCGAGGTGCTTAGCATAATGTGATTTGTCATCTTTCTTTTTGTAAGAGGTCATATGCTCTTTAAAACGGACAGTGAAGTTGCGGGATGACAAACCAATATAAAATCCGCAGAACTTGTCGCAAAATCCGCAGTTTAAACAATATACCCCGAAATGGGAAAAGTTAATGGTGTTAGTACGGGTGGGAGGGTTTAAGGTACGTAAACATGGGGTGGGAGAACGGAAGGAAATCTGAGACCAAACGAAGAAAGGAAATTAGTTAAACGAAAGAAGTTGGGACCAAGAAAGAGTAAGGAGGCCCATTTCTTGGGCGGGAATAGGTCTGGAGGTTTAGGGTTTAGGAGGGCGAGTTTTCTGCAGCGAAGTAGACGGAAAAGGTGGAAGAAGAGTAGCTGCAAATCTCTTCAGTTATCACGCTGGATATTCTTATGCCATTAATTAATGATGATAAAGTCAGGTTAAATTCTTTTAGAGAACACAAGTTCCTAATGTTATGCCAGAAATTAGATGATCTTCGTCACTCACTTCTTCCCAAGCACTCCTTCACTGTTCCACAAGATGTCGACTTCCATGCAAACACTGTCAACCTCACCTCGTTCCATTTCTTCGATGACGAAGAACAAATCTTGAACAAAGGTTTAAAGCATATAATCTGTAAGAAACCTACTCAAGCAGATCTTCATTCCATGATCTCGGAAGTTCTATAATGATGCTCGAGCCTCCAGTTAACTTCGAGAACTACTCACTGATTCTACCACTATCTTATCCATAAAAAATAAGCTATCTGATGCCGAAGTCCTGATTATCAAAACTGACAAAGGAAATGTGTCAGTCATCCTTCATCGCTCTGTCTACATCTCCAAGGTTTGCGATTTCCTCTCTTCTAACAATTTTATCCTCTTGCCTTCTCATCCCACCCCTAAATATCATAGAACAATTATATCTGTCATTAACAAATCCCCCCGTTTTAAGCATTTCCGTCGCCTTATTCCTCCCGACCCTTATCTGCCTACCCTTAATGCCCTCGTTAAAATCCATAAGCCTAATATGCCCATACTTCCTGTTATTAACTACTCCCCCGCCCCTGCCCATGTTGTTGCCAAATCTCTCTCCTACTTCTTTTTCAAGCTTAATTTTTTACCTACTACGTACAACGTTCAGAACTCTCTTGCCCTCACAGATAAACTTCCTTCTTTCTACACTAATGATTTTCATTCCCTTATGTCACTTGGCATCACAAATTAATATATTAACGTCTCTGTCTCGGACATACTTTCCAATCTTGAACGCCTCCTGCTTTCCTCCTCTTTCCCCGCACCTGATTCCATTGACTTCCTCGCTAAAGTTTCAGTTATTTCTAACCAAAATTTTTTCTCCTTTAAGAATTCCTTCAACTCCCAACATTCTGGCTTAGGAATGGGGTTCCCCCTAAGAAACTTCCTTTCCGAGGTCTTCCTACAACACCTTGATCTGAATTTTGTTTCCCCTCTCCTCTCTAACTATACTGTCATTTCTTACTTTTGCTACGTTGATGACATCCTTATTGTCTTTGATTCCCGTTCCACCTTGCCCGGTGCTATCACTAACATCTGTAACTCTTTTGCCTGCCATATCCAGTTCACTTTTTTGATCAAAGATAACAAATCTGTACATTTCCTCTATGTTCTCTCACTAATGACCCCCTCAGCCACCGTTTCTCATTCTCTGTCTACCATACACCCACCAAGTCCTCTAACTTAATCCATTAAACTTCATCGCACCAGTTTACCCATAAACATGCCTCCCTCCGCTTCTATATCGATCGTGCTCTTAAGCTTCCCCTCTGTCCTCCTCGTGCCTCTTAAAAAATTATTCCGCATGGTCTGCTCCCGTGCCTTAAAAAATGGCTACTCTTCTTCCACCTTTTCCCGTCTACTTTGCCGCAGAAAACTCGCCCTCTTAAACCCTAAACCTCCAGACCTATTCCCACCCAAGAAATGGGTCGCTATACTCTTTCTTGGTCCCCACTTCTCCCGTTTAACTAATTTCCTTTCTTGGTCTCCAGATTTCCTTCCGTTTTTCCACCCCCTGTTTATGTACCTTAAACCCTCCCACCCGTACTAACACCATTACCTTTTCCCGTTCCCGCGTATATTGTTTAAACTGCAGATTTTGCGACAAGTTGTATATTGGTTTGTCATCCCGTACGTTTTAAAGAGCATATGGGCTCTTAAGAAAAGAAAGATAACAAATCCCATTATATAACCATCTCGCCATTACTGGACATGCACCAAAGAAACACGAATAAGTGATGTCCATTCTCCATTTTGTAAAGACCCATTCAAGACTCCATAGATATTTTTAAAGCCTAAAACTTCTCACTAGATCTCCTCTTTAATTTGCAAACAGTTTTCGATATTTTTGCTATTCTTAATTCTGTCTCAGATTTACTGTAATATTTTTAATAATTTGTTTATCATTTACTTGTCGTTTTTATATATCAATTGTTCTTGATTCATTTATGTCTTTTATATTTATTTTATTCTACATTAGTATAGTATTGTTATCCAATCTTTATTTTTCTGTTTTCATCCAGTTAGTGTGTTTCTATCCGTTTATTGTAGCCTTTCTCTGAAACTTTATTGCAGCTATTCTCTGACCCCTTTATTGTAACCACTCTCTCTTACTCTTCATTATATCTAGCTTTATATTTTTAGCTTCTACATTTTTCCAGTCACTGGACCCAGACTGTATTACTCATTGACTTTGTCAAGCCATACATTGTATTTTATCCAATCATGCTATTTTCATTGTACCATATTTCTGTATCCACTTGAAAAAGATCGCCAACGTCAATGAAGAAGTTCTTACTGCCACCAGAGAAAAACGCATCAGAAATGGAGAAAAGGACTCGGCCAAAAACTATTAGCCAAAAGGTAAATAAAAGTTCATAAGTCCCACCAATTATCATATGCACTCATGGTAAGCCTCTTAAAGAAATTCTGGACGAGATTAAGTAGCATGTACCACTAGAAAAAATCATAATGCATACAGGCAGAGTAGAGACAGTAAAAGTAAAAGGTCTAGACGAAGTTATTTATACGAAACTAGTCGCTTGTATCAAAGCTGACGATATTTTGAAAATTCAGCACCAGCAACTGAAGTCCAAAAAGGTATTGGAAATTCATGATTCAAAATGTGGATGTAACGTATGATCTGGAAGACCTTCGAGAAGACATAAGAAGAGCTAACTACTTCCCAGAAAAGGTAATCAGACTTAGGAAAGGCAAAGGATCAATAGCTATGCCTATACTGTCTAAAAATCTTATGTGGATAATGCCGATGATTAACTTAAGAATAAAATAAAACTCTTTTTCCACAACGAAACAGGAATTGAACAAACATAAAAAGAAAAGACAGAAAATAAAATGAAAAAATACAACCCGAGTTTGTAAGCGCTTTTCGAAAGCTTTGCTTTCATCATTCAGCAGCCAAGAAGCACCTCGAAAAAACTTGAGAGAACTGACTTGGAATCGACAATCGACAATCGAACAGTGAAGTGTACATTCGTTAGGATGGGACGAAAGCAGCGCTTTCACAAAGCTCATCTAACCAGAATAAACTCCAAAGGAAATACACTGAGGTAGTCAAGAAGCCTAACCAACCCAAGCGGTCTTCCATATTATACAAAAAAGAAAATAAGATTGACGATTGTCAGAAACAAAAAACAAACGAAATAAAAAATACAAGGAGAAATAAGATTATCACATCTTCCAGTAGTCTGGGAAAGAGACGTTGCTAATATCTTCAAAATTGATGTCAAGAACGTGCCTCGGTTTACGATACTTCGTATGCCAGTTCATATTCATTGAGTTCTCCAGTATCCCTTTCACAAGCTTATTGTCGTGAGTCTTCATCTTCTGTATCATAATCAAAAGGAGATCCTGTATAAACTTACCGATATGGGCCATGTTTAAATCGAGGTGGATGGATTGGTTTTTCACCGTCCTTCTGTCCAGCTGGGCAATGGTCCTCAGGGTAACATTCTGGAATGACTGTAGTTCACTCCATCTGCTTTTACAGATAGTCGCCCACGCAGGCATGCCATAGAGGAGTATGGTCCGGATAATCGATTTGTACAGAAGTAGCTTGTTGTCAATGCTGAGGGCGCTGTTGCGACCCATAAGAGCTATGATACTGTACTTAGCCCTCTTCGCTTTGTTCAGAGCATTGGACATATGCTGGTTCCATGAGAGTCTTGAGTCAATGATACTCCCAGGTACTTGTAGTTGTCCACCCAGTCCAGTTTCTTATTAAACAGAACAAGAGAATCTGGGGGACGCTTGAGCTTCCTATTGAGGTACAAAGCCTTGCACTTCCGACGTTAAGGTTCAACTTCCAGCAGTTAAACCATTCTTCGAACTGCTTCAAGGCGCACTGCAGCCGAGTGATAACGTGAGCCGGCTGGTGTGCCCATGTCATAATGGCAGTGTCATCCGCATAAAAATACAGATTACAATTATCGGGTTTTGGGAAATCATGTACAAAGTAATTAAATAGCATAGGCCCGAGGACAGAACCCTGAGGGACACCGGCCTTTACAACACGGGGTGTGGAAAGATTTTCTCCATCCTTGGCTTGATAGGATCTGCCGTCAAGAAAGGATTTCACCATCAAGATCAAATCGGCAGGGAACCCGTCTCTGATCATTTTGTACTGACTTGGAATAGAACAAGCTGAGTATTTATAACGGACAGAAGCCAATCAAGACAAAAAGATCCAAGTGAACTTTATTGATTGGGTAAGTGCGTCGCCCATTTGATCAATGGTGACTCGCTAAAAGGGCCCCTAAATAAGTTGAATAATAATTTTTTATCTGTTTTTTGATAGGCTAAGCTTTTGAAGGCGTTCAGAAGGTGTTTCTTGTTTAATGACTCAATCAGTTTTACATTATTTAAAAAGAATTCATGTCCGGTATCTAAAGAGTCTTTGGCTATGGATGACTAATTCCCTCTACCATATCTTGTGTGTCTCATGTGTTCTTCGAATCTTGTTTCATAATTACGAGAAGTTTGTCCTTTGTACATCATGGGGCATTCGGAACATCTGGCTTCGTATATTCGTAGTGGTGGAATCTGGTCCTTGAGGTTGGGTAATAAATGCCTGGTCTGGTTGGGATTGCTAAAAGATAACGAAATATCAAAAGATTTAAAAACAGAATTGAGACCATTGATTAATGATTTGTTGTAAAGTAAGGATAGGACTCTCCCTCTTTTTTTTTAGTCCGGTTGAGGGCAGTGATTTCGTCCATGAATTTCTTTAACTTCCTCTTCCTGACCAAAGCGGTGATAGTACGTGTGCTATAGTCATTTTTAACTGCAATATTCTGGATCATGGAAATCTTTTTTGAATGAGTAGGCTTCCGGTATACCTCAAATGATAGTGAATCATGGTTTCTGATGACTAGGATGTCAAGGAATGGCAACCTTTGATTGTTTTCCAACTCAAAAGTGAATTGAACGGACGGAAAATAACTATTAATATGTTGGACAAAAGTATTGACATCGCAAGCATTGGTTGACATCCGATTTCTCTTGTCTTATTCAATAAGGAATACGAATAGGTTGACAACTACAAGTACCGTGGCGTTATGATCGACTCAAGACTCTCCTGGAACTCTCACGCGACTTACGTTCTGAACAAAGTGAAGAGGGCTGAGTACAGCGTCATAGCTCTCCTGGGTCGAAACAGTGCCCTCAGCATCGACAATAAGCTGCTATTGTACAAGACGATGATTCGGACCATCCTCCTCTACGGCATGCCTGCGTGGGCAACCATATGTAAAAGCACGTGGAGTGAACTCCAGTCGTTCCAGAATGTTAAGTTGAAAACCAATGCCCAGCTTGGAAGGACCGTAAAAACTAATTACATCCACTTGGATCTGAACATGATTCACATTGTAAAGTGTGTTCAAGGTCTCCTGATGAATATGGTGCAGATGATGAGGAGCCACGACAATGACCTGGTGGCTGGAATACTGAATAACCTTATGGAAATGAAGTGGCATACAAAGTATAGAAAACCGAGGCATATTCTTGATGTCAACATCGAAGACATTGGCAGCGTTTCCTTCCCGAATTATTGGAAGATGTGATCCCTCCCCCCCCCCCCCCGCCCCCGCTTCCATTCAGAAGCTAATGTGGAAGACCTATACGGTTAGTCAGGTTTCTTGTCTATTTCAGTGTATTTCATGTGGAAATTCTTCTGGTAGGATGAGCTTCGTGAAAGCACTGCTTTCGTCCCACCTGAAGAAATGTATACTTCACTGTTCGATTGTCGACTGTCGATAGTGTGTATCCTTGATAAAGCCAAGAATAAATAGCGAAATTAGTTGAAAACTCTGCACTTCCGTTATTGTATTTACAAAGTCTCTACCAGTTTATTAATACCATTCTGGAGTGTTTCACAATCATTATCATTCATGGTGGTATTAAAAATCTGTGTCATCAGCGTAGAGAAGACAATTGGTTTTTAACCCGGAGGCAAAGTCATTAATATAAAAGTTAAAAAATGGAGAACCAAGGTAAGTACCTAGGGGAACCCCTATCTTCTCTATGAAACAACCACTTTTAAGTACGTTATTAACTTTGATGTTACATCTCCTATCTCGAAGGAAGCTTTCAAGGAGGGAATGGAATGAACCCAGAATGCCAAAGCCGCGCAGTTTGTCTAGCAGAATGTAATGAATCACAGAATCGAAAGCATGACAGAGATCAAAATAAATACAGTCAATTTGCTTCTGATTTTTAAAAACATTTTCAACATGAGCAAAGAGAGAAGATTTCATGTTGTGATTCAGCCATGAGAATGGCAATGGGTCTGTAATTTTTTGGATCGAGTGAGTCACCCACCAGTTTTGAAAATCGGACAGTGTCACGTGTCAAATATCGTCGCTCGAAGACGTTTTCACGTTCGCTTCTCCGAGACGACGATAGGGGAAAAATACGATAAATATAATTTTTTGAATAATTTCGTGCTCATTGTTATTGGTGAATTGCGCATTAAGACTATTTTTGATGCGAACACGACGGGCCTATTGTTGCACAAACTTTGCCTTGCATTCTTGGTCATGAGATATCTGTTGCTGGTCCGAGCGTAGTGTGAATTGCGTGTTGACACGATTGTTGATACCTATTGTTGCACAAACATTTCCTTTCATTGTTGGTCATGAGACATATATTGTTGATCCTTGCATAGTGTTGGTTCATTGCGTGTTGACACCATTGTTGATATCTATTTTTGCACAAACCTTTATTTGCATTGTTGGTCATGAGATATATATTGTTGGTCCGTGCAGAGTGTTTGTGAATTGCGTGTTGATACCATTGTTGCAAAAACTTTGTCTTGCATTGTTGGTCATGAGATATTTCTCATTAATATGCCCTGCCATAACCATGAATATCGATTTTTTATCAATAATAATTATTTTTTAGAAATCTGAGGTAGACAGTGACCTTCCTCGTGCTTTGAAGGTCATGTATGCGAAATTTTATCAAGATCAGAATAAAACTGTAGATTTATATAAAAAACAAACAAACAAACCCACAAACCAACTAGTCTGTCTCTTATTTATTGATGTCATTAAACAGAATATAAATGATTTTCAATAAATAAGTAAGTAACATTTAATTTTACTAAATATATAGATCAAAACCACACACTCATAAATATCTTTCAAATATCATTAACTTTAGAAGAATAACTCTAAGGAGCTTTTTATAGAGATTATAATTACCTTTAAAATAACATATTGGAAAAAAAAATCGGTCAAAAATTAACTAAGATACTGCATATTTTCTGAAATATGTCAGACCAGAAGAACAAAAACTAGAAATATCTCGATTAATAATGTCATATGCAAAGAAATATATCCAGGAATTTTTTATAGATAAGTAAGTTTTCTACAAGATTGAGGAGGTAAATTTTCATCGAACAATCAATAATTACAAATATACCGGGTGGGCAAGAAATAACGTGAGGTGTTCAGAGCTCGCTAGCAGGAATTCTATTAGGCCAAATGCAGTACATTTTGGTGTATATACTTCGTGAATTCCTGCGATTGAAAACGTTACGAAGAGGGCCGATGAGCATAACTAACTTACGGAAAATGATTGAACGATTTGAATCTACCGGAACTCTAGGAGTGCAACCAGGACGGGGACGCAAACGAATCAGGCAGCAACACGCTGAAGAAGTTGCAACTGCTGTTGTGGAACAGGAGATGACTACTGTGCAGGGTACCAGCAGTGCACACGCAACAGCACTCCAAACATATATCCCATATTCGACGGTGAGGAAAATATTGCATAAGATATTGACATTTTATCCCTATAAACTCACACCTGTTCAACAATTGCTTCCTGGAGATGAACGTACCCGAACTGACTTTTCGTTGAGATTTTTAGCACGTATGGAAGTGGATGATGCATGGCCATGGCAAATTTTATGGAGTGATGAGGCACATTTTTATTTGAATGGTGATATCAATACCCACAACTGCCGTATTTGGGCTGCATCAAATCCACAAGTGTGTCTGCCAACTCCTATGCATTCACCGAACCTAACAGTATGGTGCGGCTTTACTGCTTCTTTCATCATCGGCCCGTACTTTTTTGAAGAAATCCGTCCCCGTGGACCGGTGACTTGTTCCGTCAATTCTGCCAGGTATGCCGATATACTTGAGAATTTTGTGATACCACGATTGCAGGAAAAGGGTTGTCTGGATTCTACCATTTTTATGCAGGATGGTGCGCCACCGCACATCGGACATCAGGTGCAGCAGATCTTGCGAGAACGTTTTTCAGACAACAGAATAATTAGTCGTGCATTTCCCATGGTATGGCCACCCAGGTCGCCTGATCTCAACCCTTGTGATTTTTGGTTATGGGGATATTTGAAAAGCCTTGTGTATCAAGCACATGTTCCTGACCTCTCAACCTTAAAGGATCAAATAACGTTACATATCAGACTAATTAATGCAGATATGCTGCGAGCTGCCGTAGAAAATGTCGTGTACCGCATGCAGCTATTGGAACAGCACACTGGTGGTCATATTGAAACACATTTGTAATTAAAAATAAAACATTGTTTATTGTTGTTACTAAAGTTGGTTTGTACGGTATTTGTTCATTTGACAATTAGCTATTCATTGTTTTCTTGAAATAAGCGCCCCCTATGGCGACTTTTGGTACTATGTTTTGTTTTTGCAGAAATCGAAACTGCATGTTCCACTAAGTATATACACCAAAATGTACTGCATTTGGCCTAATAGAATTCCCGCTAGCGAGCTCTGAACACCTCACGTTATTTCCTGCCCACCCGGTATTTACGATTTTTTTTGGCATTCCTGGCATTCCTCGCATTGAAAAATTAAAATGGAAATATCTGAAAAGCAGTTTAATTTAGGGTAATATTGTATGGTCCTTTCTTATAGGGCTCTAAATCGTTAAAATGATTTATTAAAAAAGCAAATGAGATGGTAAATAACCGAGATAATGGTGATTTTCTAAAACGAAAAGACGCCATTTTGATGACGTCATCGCCCCTAAACGCCACGCACTACTGTGTGACACCATCGAAATTATTCTCAAAGGAGCGAGGCCTTCGAGATTAACAAGGCCTGGGTCGAGTTTTTGGACTTGAGATTGCGGTTTAGTAAGCATCGCTCATACGTCAAAATTGCGTAAGATCAGAGCTATTGCCATTGGAAGGCTTTGATATTACGCAATTTTGACGTATGAGCGATGCTTACTAAACCGCGATCTCAAGTCCAAAAACTCGCGTCTGAGCATGCTGCTGAAAAGTGCGTGCGTGAGCGATTTGGAAATTTCATGACTAGGTGTCCTTCTTTCTCTATAAACAAGCAGAAAGCCAGCTATTTCATGTGCTTTTGTAACCATGAGAAATTCAAAAATAAATAAATAAATAAATAAATAAATAAATAAAAAATACCGTTAAGACAAATGTTTTAAATAAACCATCACTTAAGAAAAAAATTCTGTATAGCTGTATAAATGAATTTCTATAGATAAAAATCCCCGTCAGATGACAATTTAAATTCATGATTATTTCACAAATAAATAAATAAAAAAATATTATGTAATTTTTTTTAATAAAGTACTACTGTGTCAAAAAATGCTATACAGCTGAATAACCTATTTCAGATGCAAAAAGTTAACATCTTTCGACGGTTTCATGGTTTCCCATCAGATAGCAATTTAAAACTCATTGTTTCGTATATAAATAAATTAATACAAAATAGAGTTATGTAAATATTTTTAAAATAAATTTTTACTGTGTAAAAAAAAATGCTACACGTGTATAAATGTGTTTAAGTTGCAAAAAATAAAAATCTTTCTTAGATTTCGTTTTCAAAGCGAAATTTAACAAAACGAGCTATTGCCGCGTCCCAAAGTGCACTTCTAACGCAAAACGTATATTAAAAACAAGTTTTCATGGTTTTCCATCGGATTATATAAAAATAATCCAAGCTTTTCTCAGCGGATTAAAATTTAAAAAACAAGTGGACTACAGTCATAACAAGAAAAGGTATTTTATTACAAATTGAAATTACGAAATTTAAATGAGCTACGTATAAATATTGGCGATGTAAACCTCAACCCAATAAACCACAACAGATGAAGGAAGAACCCCCCCCCCCTTCATTTGTTCTTGCCTCAACCCAATAAAGACATCAAAATCAAGTAAATTCATTATGATAAAATCTCTATTATATAATTGAGACTTTATGCTAGTTTTTTCGAGAGACGTCTATATTACTGTATTGATAACAGCTGACTGGCCCTGACCGTTTTATCATGGGCGACATTAACAGTACATTAACAGCCTATTTCTCGAAAAGTTTTGAAACTATCAAAATGAACAAGTTACATTAGTTAGATCTGTGCTCAATGAAAGCAATATGTCAAACTTATGTTTTATTTGAAGCCTCACTGAATTTGAAAAAGCCTCGCAAACATCGATGTTTTATCGTTGATCAACATGGTTTTACTGAGAAAGAAGGACATCTGGCGGTAGATTGGGGAAATCGCTCTCGCACGCATTTTAGCATTGAAACGGAGCAGCATGCTCAGGCCTTGTTAATCTCGAAGGCCTCGCAAAGGAGACCATTCTTGATGTTAAAATAACATATGAGCCCATCTTCTCATCACTAAAGCAGCCACGGAATGAGATATACTCCCCTACTATGAACTACAGAATACCAATTGTGTGGCTAAAAGCATTCGAGAGAGATAAGTATAAGAGACCGATTGTAACACGAAAAATTGGAGAATGATGTTAGACGTCGCGTCCTTGGGAACGTTTTCATTAATGTAGAATATTTTTACAATTACTATGCCATGTTTTGGCGGTACAGTTGTATACAAATTGTTAATATGTCCAGTAATAATATTTTGGTGTGGATATCGTCTTTGATTTTCTTTATGATTCCATAAACTCCCTAGCAGTTATGCTGAATATGATAATCAACCACTTAACTATCTTGTAAAATGGAGAAGACATGCAATTTATTCTAGGTCTGCTTGCTTTTTCAATTTACTCTATATTAACTAACGCTATTAATGGATCAAGGATAGAACCCAAAACCTACCTTTTAAACTTTCGAGGCTTTCCGTTTAAACTTTAAAGGCTTCCCGACGGAGCGTCAAATGCGAATTGAAGAGAGGCGCAGAGATTTAAATGTGAATTCACTTCTTGTTTCTTCCAAATCGCACAAAATATGATTAAAGGCATGTGAAGTTGCAATATATAAGACAAAAGCTACGCAATGTTGACGTTTGTAGCGCTTTCCTTAACGTTCTCTGATCTCAGCATTCGCGCGATAATTGCATAATGGCGGCACCTACCAGGACGCCATCTGTTGACTGCCAAAGAGGAAACTGGAATGGTTGAAGTTCAAAGAATAAAATGCTCGTCAATAAGAAAACGGAGCTCAAATGTTTCTCGTATATGATATTCGAAGAAGTGGATGTAGAATTTTCCTTTCTTTTCTATCTTTTCATTCAGATGCAAGAAAATCATTGTTAACTCATTGCCGAAGAAAACGTATAAGCTTTAAGAAAACGAAGAGGAGTATGAACATTCAAGGGCGCGTTCGACATCGCGCACTAAACGCCTTTGTGCGTCCACTAAACGCACTAACGTATTCGTCATGGAACCCGCGCATGTTCGTCATCGTGAGTGCGCGCACTGCTGGGCGTTTCGTGCGAGCACCAAATGACCCTAGGTTAGGAGCAGAGTCGTTTAGTGCGTTGCAAGATGGCGCTGCCCTAGAGCTTGAAATTACAGTGGCTAGAAGTAATAGTGTGGCAATTGAATACTAAATGCAGGCATGAGATTGTAATGATGACTGATGACACCGCCAGATGGCATGACAATCTAATGCGCCGACAATTACTCTATAATGCATGGGATTCAATGTAAGTTTAACAGCATGAACGCTTTAAAAATACTTGTTTAATAAAATAAAATACGATTGTAAACTTGAAATAATATCCAGATAAACTAATTAAATGAATTTCAAAGCAGTATTCGTTTTATTTATTATTTAATCGAATAGTCATTTTTCTCATTTCTTGGTTGTTTTATATTTGTTTTACGGTTTCGTTATGTGTCTCTAAATTAAAATTTAAAATATAATAATATAACCCTGCAGTAACAAATAGCATTATCAAGTTCTACGTTCTTACGCGCTTGCACTTTCTAGTAAAAACACCAAACGAAAAAAGAAGTGCAAAACGTGAAAAAAGTAAACTTTTAAAGCTCAGACGTACACAATAACATGTAATAAATTATAAATTATGAAATTTGTAAAATATAAAAAGAACATTTCAATTTAAAAACCATTACACTTTTCCATATAATTATCTTCTGCGCTTAACTTTTTATAACAACAGCTATTCGATTAAATAATAAATAAAACGAATACTGCTTTGAAATTCATTTAATTAGTTTTTCTGGATATTATTTCAAGTTTACAATCTTATTTTATTTTATTAAACAAGTATTTTTAAAGCGTTCGTGCTGTTAAACTTACATTGAATCCCATGCATTATAGAGTAATTGTCGGCGCATTAGATTGTCGTGCCATCTGGCGGTGTCATCAGTCATGATGACACGAAATCAGCGGCAATGGACACACTATTACTTCTAGCCACTGTACTTGAAATGTAGCGATAGATAGTTCGGAGTTTTAGTTAAAGTACATGTACCGTTAAAAAGCCAACAGGTATAATAAAATAATTGACATTGAAATCTACTGTGTAATGATCGCTTTCGGCGTGTTATATGAATGCAGATGTTATGATGGGTTTTATTTTGAGCAGTAGGTTTACTATTCATGATAGCACGGGTGAGGTGAACATCCCACTTTCGTGCTCTTTCCCGTTTTTCATGACACACACAAAATGCACTACCATTTTTTCACCGCTCGCTCTGAGGGAGATGCATTTAGTGTGCACATGTCGAACGCGCCCCAAATTGACTTAAGAACGACCATTACTTAAAAGAAAAATTGAAAGAATCGATGAGCACAAATTCTTCTCTGCATGCCGGAAATAGAAACAGGGTTTTATCCCGAATGGAGTATATCAGAGAGCAATAATGGGGAGAGGCGATCTCCAGGGAAGAGGAAGAACGGGAAGCGCAGGTCGTAACAGTTCCAATGCTATTCAAGTGAAATCGAAACAGCGCCACTGGTCTCCAATGGCCAGGCCGCTAAGGAAGGGAACTTCCGCTGTTGATAAACCCTCCCTCCGGCCTTCATGGTGCTGCTCCACAGGCTTCTCCTATCCCCCTCCCCACTCGTGCTGTTCTTTTGACCACCCTCTCGTAAATACTATTTTATTCCGTTCATTTAACGTTGGGCGTGCGTATCTCTTCATTTTCCTCATGTGTTCTTGATCTATTCTGAGTTGTAACGTATCAATGCAGCACAATCTGGCACCGCCTGTCTTGACTTGTCGGAGAAAAAAATAAAATCGGGCATTTAGTTGCTGGATTCGCTGATGACATTCGTTGAATAGAAGAACAACTGCCATGAATGCGCCGCGCAGAAACGGCTCTTTGAAGAAAACCAATCACCTTGTAGGAAATTAGATACAAATACAATTTTATCTAAAGAAGGCTAGATTAGAGAGAGTAGAAAATAACTGCTCCAATCTTGGAATTTTATGTTCACCTAATAATTTATTTAGTATGCAGTCACTTATTTAAAACTGTATTTTTCATCTAAGGCTCAGTTTCGATTAAAGACGAAGCGGCCTGGCCGCTTGGATCGCTAATTACATCCGATTTCACTAAATCCCCCGAGCTTCGCTTCCCGTTGTAATTCTTCCCTGCGATCTCCTTCATTTGCATTAGGAAGAAAAAAGATGAAAGCCTGGTGGCGCCCTCGGACGTCAGGTGTGTAAAATCCGAAAACATAGGCAGGGTAACTAGAAAAAATTTTTATGTCCGCAAAAACACCGCGGAAAATTAAGAGATTTTACTGAGCACTAAACAAAAGAGTCTAATTTTATATAAAAAATAAAATAAAAACTTATTTAAAATAATTAATTTTTGGTAATTGGTTGAAATGTTGATGTCTGCTATAAGATCTTACAGTGAAGCATTTTCTTCCCCATCAATTGCTCTTCATGACAATGGGATTGTAGCTTAAATTAAATACTAAAAATATCATATTTAAGAAAGTCTTATATATGGTGCTAAATTTTAAATTTTATATATTGGATTTTAAAATTTTATATTTTATACTAACTTTTGAATTTTGAATATTATTTTAGACTTGATTTTTTTTTTTTTTTTTTTGAAACTGACTAAGGAAAGTTAGTAAAAAAAATTGACTCTAAAACATACTGAGACTCACTGATGAAGGAAACTTCGTTTCCGAAATGTACATCTGAGTCATTAAAATTTATTATGTGGAATAATGGTTTCGGAGTTATTTTTCTTTCTATAGTTGTGTCCACAGTTTTTGGCTTGATTCCATTGTACCTAGAATGGATTTTTTCAGTGAAGAGGTAAATTCCTGTCTTTCGGATTTTTCTTAGAATGGATAGTCCCTTCGCTCTATATTGAGTTATTATTTAACCAATTTGGAGGTTTAATTTAGCTTTTTGAGGTTGTTCTGTTTACCTACAAGCGTAATTATCCCGGGCAACGCCGGGTCCTCTGCTAGTTATATATATAGAGGAAGAAGATGCACGCCCGTCAAAAAAAAGCCAAAGTAAAGAAGTTGCTTCGAGTGAATTTCCAAATAAATGCTAGGAGTTAATGGGAACACCATTTGCGATTACGTGCAACGTGAGTGTGTTCTTAGGTTCTACAGAGTTGTGTTATACTTCATTTTAGTTGCAAGTATACAGCTCCGAATTTTGTAAAAGGTGATTTAGGGAGCTTATTCTGTGTTACTTTTGTGTTGGACAAGTAACACCTCATATGTAATTCGTATATATGTTCTTTATTAAGACGGAAGACTTTATACTTGAACTTGGATATTAGACTGAACGTATCTATTGGATTAGACTTCTGGTGTTTGAATATTTCTGGATTATTTCCAGTGTTTGTTTATTAACGTTAAATAGCTTGGACTTTAAATAAGGTAGCCAAGCGTTGAATTTGTCATACCGGTTTCCCATTGTTAACTCGTTATGTGACTGATGTTTTGAACTTATGAATTACACTTTTAAAGTACAGTAATTTCTAGTTGTTTAAACCTTTTTGGGCTATTACGAGAGGTTATGTATTAGCATTAAGTGGCTTGGATTTTAGTTACGATAGCCAAGCATTTGATTTTGGCATATCGGTTTTCCCATTGTTATTTAGTTATGTGACTGATATTTGGAACTTGAGAATCTTTACTGTTAGAGTGATTAGCTGTTAAGATTGAGTTTACTGCTAAGATTTGTAGTATTTAAAAGAAGTTTACGTGTACCGCTGAATTATTATCTCACGATTTTAATACTTACCTGAATGTTTTCTGAAGGTATATTTTTCTATTTCAATTATAATTAGATCGCTACTTATTGATGTGAAGATTGAAATTACTGCTAAGCTTTGTGTCACCAAGTTTGTTGACAGAACGTTTGTCCAAGGCTCCAGATCGCTCAGGTAGTTCGGACAGGCGCCATCTCTTGACGACAACGAGAGATTAAGCTCGATGGTGATAGGAGTCCCTAAGAGGGAGCGTCGTAGAATGAGAAAACGGAAACGGCGCAGAAAGCGGCGCAAGCGTTCAAATTCCGAGCGGGAAAATTATGATCGAGAGGAGAAACAGAGGAACAGAAAGGAACGAAGACGGAAAATTCCGTTCCGCCAACAGCGAAAAGTATGACGGAAGAGGTCGGAGACGGCCGACGAACTCCGCTGGTTTGCGAGGGAATGAGCACGAACGACCGGTCAGAGAAAGACAGAAAGCCACAAGACGCTTTCTTAACCCATAATCCCTTCGGCGGTGAACAGGTTAAATGTACCGCTGCTAAAGTTGCATCGCCCTAAGAGGGGGCGAGTGGGATTAGCTTATTTAATTCATTGATTGTATTATTTCTAATTCAATTCTCTAATTGTAAACCTGAGATGTGTTCCTTGGGTCGGGCAAAGTGTAATAGCTATTTCGCTAGTGATTCCGCTAGCGCAACGCCCGTCGTGTGTTTGGAATAATTAATTCATTTTTTTGGCTTTGGAAAACAGAGGTTCGTTCCTCAGTTTGGGCAAGGCACTGTCCTCATGCGTTTCTTGCCCTTTCGACATATTATTATTGTACCTTATGTTTTTTAGTTTGTTGAATAAAAAATTGTTTAGCCAAAGTTATATTCTGTTGTCTCTCTTAGTAATATAAGTTCTTCCACTGCGCATCACCCTAATATTCGTGACACTTTGTAGTATTTAAGAAGGGGCCTGCGTGTCCCATGGAACTATTATTTCACGATATTAATGCTTACCTGAATGTTTTATAGCAGTAGCCTTTTCTATTGCGATTGTAACTGGATTGCCACTTATAAACGAATACGATTGAATAAGTATTACTTATGGTTTTTCGGTATATTTACGGTTAAGTATTGAATTTGGCAATTGTTGTTGATCAAGCTTAGAGAATAAGTTGTTTATTAGTCTTTTTGTCTATGTACAGTTTGCTAAGATTCGCCCTAAGTCAAGGTGGGATTAGCTATAGATTTAAGAATTTCCTTTATTCCAATAAACTTTCGATTTAATCTTTACGTCTCTGTCTACGTGTTCCATTTTCCACTGCGTACTCTTACCTAAGTAATTGTTACACGTGACACTCTGCTATAGAAAACCGCTGATCAGTGATGCCAATAGAAAACCCTATTAGTCTTCTCCTGGGATCACAAAAGTTGGTATGTGAACCAGTGGAAAAAAGTCATATTGTCTGAATTATCCAGTTTTACCCTATTCCGGAGTGAAGGGCGCATCACGATAAGAACAGACCGCACGAAGTAATGGACCCGTCACACACGGCGAGGAACACGGCAAATGCTTCCATCAAGACATAAAAGTTATGGAGAAGAGGTGCCAAGGACGATGGGATACAGCAATGAAGATTCTAACGTACATAAACGAATCAGACGTTCCAATAGCTTAAAAACTATGTGAAATAATTTTATCAATTTTATTTTCTGTTAAAACCATTGATGATACACACAAGTAAATGCCATATTTGAAATCAGCATGTAAAATTCAATACAGAAACAGTGGAATATTTCAATAAACACAGATTTGATTAAAATTTGTTGCCTTGTGTAAATGAATAAAAAATCGTATGACATGATTGATGATCTACAAATTCAAAGCTGTTTTGACATTTTGTATAAATTTTTTTATAAAAAATTTACACTGGCTTTCTACTGAATTACTCCTACGAGGGTAAATCAAAATTTCTTAGACTAATGTTCCTGGAAAAATACTTTTCTTGCCGATAACAAAAACAACTTATTCTTTTCGAAATAAACTGCTTTGCAATGAAATTGCCCCACCCACAAGGAGTTATCCGAATGAGCCAAAAGTAGATACATCTGAACACACCTTTATTACGTTATGGAGCCAAGACGTGCACTCGTTTGTACAGGGTGTCCCAACAGAAAGCGGCATTAGTAGGTTGTGGCACCACCTCTAGCGGCGATGCATTGTTCCAGCCGCAGATGTAGGTGATCATACAGGTGGCGAATGTCATCTTGGGGTACGTCTGCCCAGGCCTTGTGAACCTGCTGTGTCAGTTCATGGAGATTCCGGGGTGATCGTAAACGACGTCCCACCATGTCCCACACGTGCTCAATTGGCGATAGGTCTAGGGACCTCGCGGGCCATGGCAGGCAGTTGACATCATGCAGACATGCCATGCTCATGTTTACCGTGTGCGGTCTGGCGTTATCCTGCTGAAAGACTGCGCCGGATATTGTGTGCAGAAAGGGAAGTAATACGGGCTGCAGAATCTCTGTGACGTACCGTGCTGCTGTCAGGGTGCCTTGGATGGTGACTAAAGGCGTTCTGGTATCGTAGCCGATGGTACCCCAGACCATGATCCCGGGTGTTGGTCCTCGAAAAGCCAGAATATGACCTTTTTCTTCATCAGTTACTGGTCTCCTTATAGCCATCATTAAAGAATGAACGAAGAAAGGGAGAAAGCTTACAAAAGCGTTCAAAACGATTTTATGCAAATTACGGTTAGCACCATTAACATCTATAGGTAGAATAGGTGAACTATGACACTTATTTTAATTCTGTCCCTTATAATTTGAAACGTGTAAAAAAGTGTTAAGAAATTTTAGGATTGAAACTATTTGTTTAATCCTTAGAAAATTGTACGGACAATACGAACATTTTTCATTTATTATAATTTTTTTCCATTGATTACAGTTATTAATTTAAATGTTACATCCAGAAAATGCGTTGTCCCTTATAATATGAAACGTACCTTACATGCCAAGCACGAACACTATCAGGCTAAAATGGCGGTTTTAGCGGCCTTCCTCACCAACTCGAGGCTAATAACTTTAAAGCCTTAAAATGCCATTCCAGTATATGACACGATGCATCGCGATGTGGGGGAGATGCTCACACGAAGATAGCCTAGGCGTTTCGTGTTTAAACACGAACGTTAATGTCATAAGAAAAACTGGTATTTTAGGTAAGTAATAGAATAAATAAGCTGTTGTCTTGAAATTTGCATTTAAAGAAATTATTAATGGATAAACTAATATCATCAATATATTTTTATAATTCTGTAGGCCTAATGGATAGAGCAAATAGGCCTTATGGATAGTGCCGATGTTCTTATCGAGAACCACTCGCTATTCACACAGCAAAATTGTTTCTACTAAACGGACTATTATAGCACTAGATTAGTAAGAAGCTATATTTTGCCTTTCTCATAAATTTCGATAGTACTAAGTTTCAGTTTTTGAGTGTTCCAAAAGTATTAACAAATCCATGAAATAATTAATTCATAATTTCATTTTTCTTGCATATTTGCTGAATAAACAAGAACTTGAAAACGATATTATATTTAAATATATTCTTAAGCAGACACAGACTATAAATGTTAGTAAATGCCTTTTTATGCAAAAGAATTAATAGTAATTTCAGAACTAGTATATGAAATTTCATATAATTAAGAGATCGGCTAGGGTGCTTACAAAGGAGTTTATTTTTTCTATGAAATTTTTTAACATAATCCTAGTTGTTAATGATATACAATATTGATATGAATGAAAGCACGTAAAAATGACATGAAAATATGAATATATTCTGGTTATAGCTGTTTTGAATAACTTACATTAAAACTGACATTACTCGATATAGTTCCCATAATATTTCTTTCATAAAACTGCGGTTTTATTTCTTTAACAGATATACACTGCAGAGTGAGGTCAACAAAAATATTTACTGTTCCATGAGTGTCACGTGGATTTCGTCGACGAAAGCGTCTCTCAAGCGAGAAGAAAGCAGATGACGTAAGGGGAGGAGTGACATTGACAATGTCATCCCGAAGGGATCACGTGAAGAACAGAGAAATGGTCTCCAGCGGCACGAGCAACCGTACGAGAGATATGCTAAGTGCTTCATGTCAAGAGATACGCCAGCGAGCTCATTGCTGAGCGACGAGGCATTCAACGGGGAAACTGTGAAGGCGGTCAGCGAGCAGTGCGATGGAGACGACCGACAGCGATATCATAACTGCCAATGTGGCTACAACCAAGGAAAGGACCCGGCCGAGCTGCAAGAAAGACTCGAAAAAGCCATTGAACGAGTTATTTCACACATAAATTCCGCTACGCTATTTGGCGAGATGCCTTCAACCTCCAAAGAGACGTCGGTGGAAAATGGAAGGAGCCCGTCGAGAGAAGACGAAGGAATAATTTTGCAATGGCTATTTCTCATGTATGGTAGGCCCTTAATTTTGATTGACTCTCTTTTGTGGCTACAATTAAGTAGTGTGCTTAATTTAACCGTTTTACGTATTTTCAAATAGTTTTCTTCCCCGATGCTAATGGACTATCAGAGAGTGACGAAGCATTAGGGGTGTTTCCTTTCTCTCTTCGCGATTATTGCCCGAGAGGAACAGGAGGATTCATCCCCAGGTGCTCGTTATCTTTTCCTTAGAATTCACGTTCGGAGCATCGTTAGCTCTCAAGGAAATTTTTCTTTCGGCAAATACGATTCTGATTTGCGGTCTTCGTATGCGCCTCACCCGAATCCATCAAATGTGTACTGTCGATGCGTAAGAGGTGTGCTAACGATGATTCTAATATACGGAACGTCTGGTTTTAAGGTATTTCGGCGTCATCAAGTACCGTCTTCAAGTCCCGAACGAGACGTCGCCGAATTAAAGTAACGTAATTTCGGCAATAAGCATCCAAGTGCGCCTATAGTATAAGTGTGTGTTATATGTTTATGATAAAGTGAATTAAATGCCGGAGGAATCCTAAAGTATTGAAAGGCAAAATCTTTCAGTTTAGTGCGGTGTAAAGTGCGCCTTTATCAAGTTATTTAAATCCAGTGAATCACTCTGATCGTTTTCATCCCATTTCTCCAAAAGGATCTTTTGTGTGTAGTATAATTCCAGCGCCGTTATCTACAGTGTAAGATCAAATATGTGTGTATGTATTTATATAAATTTGTATTGTGGTGAACCCAGTTGTGATAAGTGTAATGCAACTGCATTTAAGTGCTTCAGAAAAGTATATTATCTTGTGTGTGAGTGCTACGGTAGATTAATATCTACTTCTGAACAAGTTACGTAAACGGATGTGAGTGAAAGTGCAAACCTAAGGGTACATCCAAGTTTACGGGCTACGAGCCTGTGGGTCAGCGAGGTACAACGAGCTGCTGTATCTCGTCACGGTTTGCCCGTCAGCGCCTATTCCACGTCGGACAATGGTATCACAAGTGAGCGTCGCTAAGGAAGCTTGAAGCTCCTTCTTCCAAGTTCTACGAGACGCGATATTTGAATTCTTGAACTTTCTTCATGCGCATGTCAAGTTGGGTACTGTTGATCCAAATTGAATAGACTGACTTTACGCATTCTTTCCATTCGGCAATATTCAAGATGAACATTGTCAATGTTTATGGTGTAAAGACTTCCCCTGCATAGACATTAATTTCCTCTATCTTATTTTGTTTTCCAAATAAAATATCAATTTCATCATATAAGTTCTTGGTCTCTTGTCTCTCTCTGCTTATCCAAGTGACAATGAGTGTCAGATATGTATAAACTGCTATTTTTTATAGCAATTTCATCAGTGAAGAGAAGGAATGTTATTAGGGATTGTTCACAAAATACGTTCGCTCAAATGACAGTTTTAACTCCCCCCTCCCCTCCCCTCTCTTTCGTAATACTTTGTAACATTAACCAAACCCTCTTCCCCCAAATGAACGTACGTAATACATTCGAAACCTCCCTTTAAAAGAGGAAAATTTTCATATTAAATAAGGAGTCATAACCACGTGTATAGATGCGATTTTTGGTGGAATATATAGCAAAGATGAACGATAATACAGATAACCTCCTCCCTATCCGCTATTTTATCATTCACTTTTTTCAGTTTCAAACTCCCGCTCCGTCAAGCGAACATATTTGTGAATGACCCCTTAAAACTTTGCAAATTTCCATATCAGACTAAAGCCCTAAATAAAGAACTGTTGGTAATTATCTAAAACATAAATTTCCTTAATAAAATCTATTTTAAATTTTGTTTTACTTAAAACAAATCACTTGTATGATAATTACCAATAAGCAGATAAATAAAATTCTTATTACACAATATTTTTTTTTCATTATTATAATCTAATCACATTATTGAAGGTTAATAATCCCGCCTCTTTTTTATTAGTTAACATTTCTTCCAAAATAGATGTCTAAGCAATTAATGTAATTAATAAAAAATATTTGTGCATGATATCGAAAATTCTCTAGATAATGCAAAATATTTGTTTCTAACGTTTATTATATTAGAATCAATTGCTAATGTTTATTTGTCCGCTAATTATACACAGACTCGCTGAAAGTTGTGTGCCGATGCTTTTTTATTTTAGGTTGCTACGTAAGTTGGTTCGTAGTGCGATTGCGCAGTTGTAGAGGCAAATCGCTTTCTTGACATGTACAAACGCAGTTGTGAGACTGTTTCTCTCGCACGCTAACAAAGCCCACACGAATGCTATTTGAGGGCTTTCCAGTACTTTGCCCAACTCGCGTGTTCAAAGGTCGAACGAAACGCGTGTGCTCACTTCGTGTATAAAACTCGACCAAGTAGTGGAACGCGCCCCAAAGAAACACAATGTCCTTGTATGGGTGTACACGTAATTGAATCGACTCTTATTGCATCCATAATAATGAATGCACCCACAGAATGCCACGAAAGCATTCCCCAGACAATAACGCTTACTCCGCTAGTTTGTTGCCGTCCACAATTAGTAGAAGGGCGTTTGTTTTCTGACGTTTCTCGCTGTATGCGCTAACGTCCATCCGTCTGATGGAACAAAAAACGCGATTCATCTGAAAAAACGCAGCTTTTTGCCAATCAATGGATGTCTAGTGTCGTACTGCCATGTAAATTCCAGCCTCTGCCGCTGATGCACAGACGTTAGCATTTACTGCGGAATCCCTTTTGCTGCGGAGCCCCACACGCACAACCTTTGATGAACTGTCATTCTGGGCACACATGTGGTAGCCTCCTGGTTCATTTGGATAGTAGTTGCTCCACTGTAGCACATCGATTCGCCGCAATGCAATGCCTACAACATACTGTACGTATACAGGGTAATTCACAACTCAATATACAAACTTTTAGGGGAGGTGGTATGGGTGATTCTAAACAAAAAACTTTATATGAACATGGGTCCGAATTTGAACCCATAAAAGAACTGAGATGAAGAGAAATAAAAATGTCACCATCAAGATCAAAAAGTTAATATCTCAATTTCTATAACATCCAGGATGATGAAATTTTGGTAAAATAATAGGGTACATACACCGTTATAGCGCACTGTGTGGAACCAGCCTTGCGCGTTCGATGGGCCCTGTTCAAGCCAAGAGTAAAAACACGAAAAGTCAGGTTTCCAAAGTGACAAATGATGTATATGTGTCCTTTGTATAACTGAACTTTTAATTTTTGCTTGCTTGGAACAATCGCCTTTAGTGGTTTCATGGATGAAGAAATACAGGATAGGAAAGCGTGAGTTTTTTTTTTTCAGTGGGACCCTCTGGCCATTTGCGTGGGCATTACTCTCTGTCTAGCAGACGAATACACTTTTCCTTATTGGCATCATCGCGAACGATACCCAAGGACGTGAGTTCGATCGCGGCCGAGGACGATGAGAATTTTTTCAGGGGGAAAATACTGTGATCACGCACTGAAAGCTACGGTAAATGGATTTCACAAGCAGTAATTATTACATTTAGTAAGGATTTCTTCTGAAGGAAGTGCGTGATCAAAGATTTTCCCCCTGAAAAGATCTTCATCGCCCTCGGCCGGAATCGAACTCACGTCCTCGGTCATTAGAGACGATCACGCAACCACTGAACCATCGAGGCCAATAAGGAAAAGTGTAGTCATTTGCTAGACAGAGAGTAATGTCCACGTATATGGTCAGAGGGGCGCTACTGAAAAAAAAACTCACGCTTTTAACAATGGAGGCTTCTATCCTTTATTTCTTCATCCATGGTTGTTTATATACATTTTTACTAAGATTATGCTCCGCAACAATGAGGGTTGCTTTTGCTTTGTTGCTGAAGACAATGAATGACTGTTGAAGAATTTTTAGAGTTTCTGAGTTGCCATGGGGATATGAGAGGAGACGGTTGGGAGTTGGGATATGCGTTTCTTGGAATGCCAAGATGGACGCGGAAATCCAGTGCTGTTTCATGCTAGAATTTTGTGAACAGTGATCTGCATGATGCTGATCAAAGACCTGGTACAATAATGTATAAGCACTCATTATATCACAGAAATGGCATAAAGATATTGCATGAAAATTTGGAAGATGACGACGACTAGTGCATTCTCGGGCCTTCTTCCGAAGAAGAGACGATATCAAGAGGGTTACGAGCGAGTTTTCTAGCATGAATGTGGAGTAGAAAAGCTGAGTGACCAGTTTTATTAGTTTTTTATTTTCTCGTGTACGGTATATCACGCATTGTGGAGTTTGTTTTGGTTTTTCAGAATCTCTTTCAGTCCGTGAGACGACCCTTGTTTGAGGTGGAGGCTCGGAGAGTTCCTTCTCTCGCTACTGTGCTCTACGGATGCTGTTCGACTGCAAGTTGCCTCCCTCGTACCAGCTCAAGCGATCCATAATGGGGATACCAGGATTTGGCGCATCGGTGAAAAAATATGTGATAGAAAATCCAGTTATTGGGCGGAAAACCCCTCTACTAACCATGCCCTCTGTCCTCCCTCTCTCCTTTCCCCACCCTCCGCGTTGTTACCGCTAATCTGCGTCAAATTAGTCAAGGCAACTGAGTCAACCTGTTGTACCTATGCAAGATTTGAGAACTGAGTAGCGCATGGGGTCCGAACTGGATAGGAATTAACTTTTCCAGTGGGGTATTGTCAATGGTGAACTATTCAGATAAATCTGAGCAGTAGTCCTAGAGGCATCTAGCATTACATTACACGGGCTGTTAGAATCGGACGCCAGGAGTTAGTCAGAGCAGCGAACGGTGACAAAGAAGTACCATTTTTTGGAATTAGTCTGACGAACATTGTGTCCATTAGTGCCAACCCAGCAGTATCATTGTTCAGTCCTTTCTTAATCATTGTTAAGTGGCTTAGATTAAGAGCGGTCTCATTTCTTTCGGGCTTTGACCCAGGATATACCACTTTCCCCGAATTATTTCATTTTCTATATCAATCCCGATTAAGAACTCTCACCATAGAACTGAGAATATAGTGTTTTTCCATGGGATCTGAGTAAGTTTTGATCTATGTAATGGCAGAACTAATACAAGCAATGAATAAAAATGATTAATGATATAATGTGCTAAATTTCCAAAATAAAGTTGAGGCAGCCGTTTTAGTTTGAGTCATCATTTAGAAATAATCGAATGCATATTTTGTGTAGTTAAGCTTTTTGATGAGACGTCGATTTAGTAGTTCACTCCGTTCATTGAGTGAACCTACCAATTTAGATTGCTTAATTAGATGTAGTGACGCCGCACGTTTGTACGATACGCTATACTGCATGTACGGTCAAAATTTGATCGAATTCCATCAACTAGTTTCTGAGTTACGCAGCCAAAATGGTAACACGTGCTAGTTAGTACTCACATGTGAGCATGTGTTATGATGTTGAATGACTAACTCAAAAACGTTTGGTTGGAGTTCGATCAAGTTTTAATGCCATACACAATTTTATGTACCCTATTCTTCCTCCAAATTTCATTATCCTAGGTGTTATAAAACCTGAGTTATTAACTTGTTGATTTGGGTGGCAGCATTTTTAATTTCTGTTCATATCTCAGTTATCGTTCTAATTCGAAGCCAAGTTCATGTGAAATTTTTTGCTTAGAATCACCCATACAACCTCCCCTAAAAGTCTGTACATTGAGTTTTGAATAGGTGAGTTTAACTTCCGGTGGATACATACCGCGTCTCTGATTTCCATCCCAAAGTTAGTGTTTTCATAGGCAACGCACAAGCATATTTTGGTCGGTTCAATATGAAACGAAGACAAGAAATCAATTTATTCTTTAAAAAAATCATAATTTTACAAGTAAGGTCATTTTCAAAAATTAACTGATATAAAGCAAAGATTAATTAACGTTAAAACTCAAAACAGGCTCAGCCTGCATGTGTGACAATTGCAGATCAAAAGTAGGAGTATTAATTACATTAAAGAAATTTGTAAAACTAGTTTCTGCAATCAAATTCATATTCATATATTGTAGCGTTCCCCGTGGGAGCGCTCTCCTTTTTTGGTCAGTTTCGACTGTTTAAGTTGTACGAGGTAGGCACGATAAGGGTTAATGTGCCCTCCCTTATGCATGAAAAGGTTTTGGCGTCAGGTTTTAAAAGTGATTTTGTCTTATGCCTCCTTTCGGACAACACCCCTTCGAGGATTATGCCTTTCCCGCAGGGGCGCTAAGTCTTTTCTTCCGACCAGGCACCACACATGCGTTCGTCAGATTTATCCTTCGGTTTAGGAGGGTCGGTCTGTAACTCGGTTTGGGGTTACCTTCACCCTTTGATGGTGGGAGAGACAGGAGAGGGTAGTCGGCAGTCCTTTCGAGGACATGGTAACGAAATTAGTCCCCCTTTAAATACTTCAGTTTGGTTCTTAGAACCTGTTCTTCAGTTCCGTTTGTAATAATGTGGCCACTGTTTACTGTAGGTTTTTCTTTTTAGTACGCTCTTAAGTTTTGCCAGGTGAATAGTTTCCCTGGAGCTATTCAGTTAATTTTAAGGAAATATTGCGGTTTTGATAAGAACGTTTTGTTTTTTTTTACTGATGAATTTATTTTGTCTTTATTTTTTCTATTTAGCGGCATAATAATTGTTTTAAAAGGAACATGGGCTTGCGGTTAACGTCGCGGATTGTTGCCCTTGCTGAGGGGAACGTGTTTCGCTATTGTTGTAAGTTCTGCGCGCTGCGCTTCGTTTTTTTTATAAGCTTTTTATAACTTTGCTGTGTTAGTTTGTTTAGGTCAAATCTTGTAATCAATATTAAACCAACTTTCCGACAAGCTAGAGAGCTGCAATTTGACACACTTATGCAGAATCGATGACAATTTATGATAAAGAAAAAAATTTTCAAATCGGTTCATTGGTTCGTGTTCTAATGGTACTAACTCATTACTACGAATTGATTGTTGTAACAATTGGACATTTCGTTATGTATCTATTGTTTATTGTTGCAAAATTAAGCTGTATTGTTGCCACTAAATAAAACATTATAAAAGCTTGGTTTGATAAAACCTTTTTCCTCTTATCTTGTTTTTCAGTGGCTTTTGATTTCTGGTCCTCGTGCAAAGGAGACAGTTTTGGGTTGATTGCGGCATAGCATAGATCGAGATGTAGCGGCCCGATTAATCCCTGGTGAGGATGGGATGAGTGAGAAAGGCCCAGGCCTCGGCACGCCGTGAGGAAGTTTGTTTTGACGGACCATGTCCAGCGATTAATTTGGAAGAGTATTGTTCCCTGCAGCTGGCTTGCGACGGAAGTGGAAAACTCAGTTTCGCCATCATAATTGCTACCGCGTAGCATACGAAAAAGACAGGCCCCGGCGCGGAAAAGTCACCTGACAATGGTAAGCTGATCAACAATCCAGCCTTCATTGTTTTCAACAAACGAAAAATACTGATTCTTAAAATCCAAGATGGAAACAATGCTGATTACATTGTTATTTAGCCTAGGATGATCAGGTGACTTTTCCGCGCCGCGTGGCCTGTCTTTTTCGTCGGCTACGTGCTACCGTGCTGTAAAAGAAATGGAATTGCTGCGGTGGAAGGATTCGAAACACGTTGCTGGTACAATCACAAATGTTCAAAATGCTCGCCATTTGCTGATTTTACATTGTTTCACACACAGATTTTACTATATATCTGTGGTTTCACATCACACTTCACGTAATTCTTTGGTGCGCGACTTACGGCCCACCCTATAGAGCTCATGTCCAGCAATGCAAGGCAAAGTTTGTGCAACAATAGGCCAGTCGTGTTTAAGTCAAAAGATATACAATGGAAGGTATGATTTTTAACCGACTTCAAAAGGAGGAGGTTCTATGTTCGTCTGTATGTATTTTTTTTATTATGTTCATCGATATTTCCGTCATTTATAAACCGATTTTAAAAATTCTTTTTACATTGGATTCGGTTTAGCACCAAGATGGTCCCATATTAATTTCATTGCTGAAGTCCGTTTAATTTTTTTTTTTAATTTTTCTTATAAAGGGTTCCCAAAAAGAACTGACATTTTGATTTGCCGCCATTTTTTCGTGGTATAATCTGAGTAGAGAATTTTATATGCTGTCATTATTAAACATTGAGGTTAAATTATGCAAAATACTACACAATCGAAGAACACGTCGAAATTGTAAAAATTCACTTTCAAAAATTTAATCGTCGCGTTATCTCGCAGCAAGATGGTGTGAATTGGCCGCCAAGATCATGTGATTTGACATCGTTAGACTTCTTAAGGATAAAGTGTACATCAATAAACCACAAACTATTGAGAACCTCAAAGCCGAAATTCGACACAACATTGATGCAATTTTCCAGCAATTAAATCAACACAAACGTTATTGAAACATTCCTCAAAATAGTGAATTTGTGGTACCAAGGCCGCGGCGGTCATTTGTCAGATGTTTTGTATCACTCATAATCTTCATGTTTTTACTTTCTAATAAAACAAAAATATTATAAATTTTCCAATGAAAAATATGTTTTATTAAAAAATTAAAATGTCCGCCGATTTTGGGATACCCTTTATGCCCGTCTTCGCCGAACTTAAACATGCACGTGACGAATTTGAAGATGTTAAGCATAAAAAGGGCGTATCGTAATACGTTTGGTATGAGCATTGCACGCTAATATGTCACCTTTTTGTTCCGTATGGAAACATTAGCACATAGTGCAGAGGATCATAAGATGGGTAATTTTCTAAAATCCAACGAATCCTACCATCTGTGCACTGGCGCAGAATAATATCACGATGTCCACTGAATCCACTGCCAGGTAAAACCACAGCATCGTCCGAAGTTGTCGGTAAATTGTAGGGTCGACGGTCATTAGGTTGAACGTTTGTGGTATTAAGGAATACAACAGCCAATTCCGAAAAATCAGGTTCATTACAAGCTATAATAGTCAGCGGGGATAACGCAGGACAATTCGTTTTAATACGAAGAATACCGTTGCAGGCATCTGATCAATTTGTGGAGTTCGAACGTCGACAATTTCCTGTTTGTCCAGCTTATGCAATGACAATTAACAAGTCCTTAAACAACATTGGTATATACCTAACGTAGACAGATACTGATACCTCGCCTTCGTTTTGCCTTGAAAAGCTCGGCGAAGACGGGCATCTCAGCTAGTGAATTACTATCATTAAAATATGTAGTGTATCTAAATGTATATACAGGGTGTCTCAAAAAAAATATAAAAACATTATTTATGAACATAGAGACCATTTTAAAGGCTTGAATTACAGAAGACAAATGTAATTAAAGAATCATGTTCGCAAATGTTCAAATTGATGACCGTCATTGTCCAGACAAAGCTGATAACGCGCACCAATGGATTCGCAAACGTCACGAAGAAACAGTGGTAGTACCTTTTTTGAGACACCCTGTATTTAAGAGTACAACATAATATATTTAAATGTTGGATTATGATGGCTTATGCCACTTATTTTGCTTAAGATTTTCTTAAAGTAGGTTAAATTAAAAACAAAAATCTAATTTGTTGAAATTAGATTAGTTTGTGAGTGAAATTACTACATTTTCGAAAAATATTAATACATTTGTAAAGTCTAAATATTTTAAATGTGTGCTGTAAACTTAACAGCCAGTCAGCTGATTGCCAAGCAGGTTACTCAGGCATTTAATTAAGGAAATATCTAATTTTCGTCCGTGGAAAATATTTTTCTTGACGTCGAAAGATTATATGTCAATCATTTCAAGCTTGTGTGTGATCAGGACAGTTTCAGTTACTGTAATTACATATTGGGAAATAATTAAAAATCTAGAAAAAATTGTAGAGAGCTCCACTGAAACGCAGGTTAACCAGCTAGTAAATTCCACCCATCCATCGGAGGGCACCACCTTCTGCTCACTACCATCGCTTAGCATGGGAAACGGTGAAGCTGTCCAATCTGTGTTCTTCTGTAGTAATGTGGTGATTACTTCATTTGGCCGTCTCAAGCTGTTTAAAATCATAAAGAATCTGGATTCGATGATCTGCGATATGGCTTCGAATTGTTAAATTTGTTAATAAAAATTCAATATTTAACAAACTTTTTGTACAAAATGCAATAACAAGTATGTAACCCCGTCAATTTTTTGAATTTCCTCTGTAAACACTTAAAAAAATTATTACATTAATTTTTTCTTTTCTGTTTTTTCTTTAGTCAATTTTAACAATTTTTTACAGTTTTGAAATAAAATTCAACTTTCAAAAGACAGGAAAAAATAAACAATTTTTAAACTCTATTATTTAATTTTATTAAAATTAAAGAAAAATTATTATTCACAGATAAGGGCTTCTCACGAACCGCAGAAGTTGTGGACCTCGGTCTGGGGATGATCGATATTTTTCAACTATTATTAAATAAGATGAATTTGTAAATTCGAGGCACTCGAGGAGGGCCAGTCGCACTTGCTGTGGAAAAGCCATTGTCCCGAGGCAATCCAATTCACCCACCCACCCGCTTACTCTCACTCTCTCACTCTCTCTCTCTCTCTCTCTGCTACTAGCACAGCTGACAAATGCTCCCAGCCCCTTTATCAGGAGCTTTAGCAAATACAGTAGATACTTATGAGAATGCACACTTGGTGTGTACGTTTATCCGCCCGTCCGCCATTTGCACGATAAATTGAAAACGGACTAACTTTTTCAGAAATATGACCATCAAGGTTTTAGCTCGGCTGTATCAACTTTTCAGGATTTTTCGTGGACCCCTTCAAGTCAAATTCAAATGGTAAAAGAGTGACCGCAAAAATTACCAAAATAATGGCATGTCATATATGTCTCATTCCTTTGATAAACAGCATTATATCTGTTTATCTTTTAAGTATAGTTGAAGTGACCCTACACAGACAACAATCACTTGTGTTGACGCACGATTGTTCAATTCCTCATAATCTATATTATTATGTAGCGAAAGAATGGAGCTACTTATTGGTTTTGCAATGTCCGTCTGTCCCGTTTATAATTTCTACATTTTTTGAGGTAGAAGATTGAAATTCGTCATGTAGCTTACTGTGGGCATGCCCACCCATAGTTTGGTTTGGTTTTGATTGGTGCATTGAGATTGGAATTACGGGGTTGGGAGTCAGAGGAGACAACAGATCTATGTGATATTTAGGTACATAAAGGAATGAAATTCAGAATGCAGATTTTGATCAGAGAAGGCACACTACTCATAGATGGTATCCTACTCTTTGGTGGTATAGATTGGAGACGGAACGTTATTTGAAGGCACATTCTCTTAAGGTCAGCGGTTTTTTTATATCCTATGCTTTAAGGCTGTTTTCTACAGATCTTATTCTGGAAAAGCCCTTTTGAGGGCTATCAGTCTGACTATTCTTTACTTATTATTTTAAATTTTATCATAATGCCAGACTCAGGCAAAGCGTTAAGTGGCATTACAAGCCAAAAAACAAGTGATGGTAAATATACGTATGGCGAGATATATAAAGATGCCTGTAAAGATTACAGATTTGAAGCTTTTGATGCTATAATTAAGGATAAGCTAGAGGTTTTGCGCCAAGAAATGTGCACTAAGTATGATAACTTACAAGGAAAAGTTGAGTCACTAAAAGGGAACATAACTGAAATCCACGATAAAATTGCTAATATGAATGCTGAAATATCTGCAGCACGTAATGAAGCCAACGAGAACTTTAATAAGTTGGAGCAGTTCCTCAAAGATCAATTCTCTGCTCTGTCAATGAAAGGTAATCAGCCTACAGGTGAAACTTCTGACTATCTAAGTGTGAATCCTCAGCCTATGGAAATTATCCCCTCCGGCTTAGGGAGTAATGATAACGATGGTTTGCGACCTGATTAGTACAAATCGCAAACGGCTATACAATGATACGGATAAATGGATACCTGCAAAATCTAAAAAGGCTAAAAAAGGGTTGAAAATTGACAACATTAAGGATGTTGTTGATATAAACGATACAATCGCTGTTGCTTTTCGAGAAAGCAAGTCCGAACAGCGAAAAAATGTTGAAAAGCCAAATACCAAGAGCAGCTCCTATATTCCGCCAATCATAATACGTACTCACGGTCAGCCAATCAAGCAAATCCTGGGTGAGATTCAAAAGCATGTGGCGATTAACCAAATTACTGTACACACAGGCAGAGCAGAGACGATCAAAATAAGGTGTCATGATGAGGAAACGCATAGTAAATTGGTGTCTGGCATTAAGGCTGATAACGTGCTAAAGATTCAGCATCATCAATTTAAATTGGAAAAAGTCCTCAAATACGTTATACGAAATGTAGACGTGACCTATGACCTTAACGATTTTAATGAAGACCTGAAAAAGGCTAACTACTTTCCTGAGAAAGTGATTAGGCTTAAAAAAGCCAAACGATCAATAGATATGCCCATGATTCTGGTTCTGTTATCAAACACTGAACACAATAAGACACTTAAAAGTGTGACCCGCATAGGGCCCTTAGCTGTCAGTGTTGAAATGTTTCGAGGTAATAAGAAACCTTTACAATGTTATAATTGTTTGCGATTTGGCCATGTATCTATGGGTTGCACGGAATCCCCCCGTTGTAACAAATGCGCTAAAGATCATCAGTCAAAAGACTGCCCAAATGTAAAAGGACAAGATCCTCCAAAATGTATTCGATGTAATGGACAACACACCTCCAGTTACACAAAATGTCCTAAATATCCGCAAGTCAGGAGAGTGTAAAGTGCTAAAGTGTCCCCGGAGATTTCCTATGCCTCAATGGTCTCCAAACAAGATAAGAGCATTAACGTGAACGATTTTCAAGAAATGTATAAACAAATTGGCAGTGTATGCAATTTGTTAAACGAACTAGGCAAGAAAATGCCACTGATGAGTGGAATACTTACGAATAAACACTGACAGTATGGCTGATCGATGCTATTCTATTATAAATCGAGGTAAACTTCGTTGCGTAATATGGAACGCCAGGGGGGTCCCCCGGAGGCGTATTGAGTTTTACAACTTCCTAACCCAATGGGATATAGACATAGCATTTCTATGTGAGACACACTTAAGGCCAGACCGCGACTTCAGGCTACCTGGTTACTGTGTCTATCGTAAAGACAGAATTCTTCCCACTACAGTAAAGTCCCCGTCAGGTGGGTCAGCAATTATTATTAAGAAAGGCATTCATCATCGGGAGGAACCAACCCGAGACTATATGGGAATGGAAGCTGCCTCTGCTATCATTACTGATGCCACACTGGGAGAGGTGAAACTAGTGGCTCTATATAATGCGCCCAAGCATAAATTCGATACCAATGAGCTTGACGAGCTGTTTTCCGGGAATATTCCCGTTATTATGGCGGGAGACCTGAACGCTAAGCACTCGCACTGGAATTCAAGATGCCATAACCAAAACGGTGTCCTTTTGTATGGCTACGTGCAAAGGCAATCTGATATTATTGCAGTAGGCCCTGTGGATGATACATATTATTGTGATCATTATCCTTCAAGCGATGTACTTGATATTGTGTTGTTGAAGGGCTTCTACAAATCATTCAGTATCTATACTGTCAATGATCTATCCTCAGACCATAAACCAGTTGCACTAAATTTTGATAACGTAAACATTGACCTCAAAGAAGAACTGAGGCTCAAACAAGACTGGAAATTTTTTAGAGAAATTCTCAAAAAAAATGACGACCCACTAAATAACGTACATAGTACGAGCGACATAGATACCAATGTGAAAAAGCTTACTAAACGTATAAATGCAGCTATTGACTCTAGTGCTTCACCCTTAGAGTCGAAGCGAGCTGATCACCTTGATCTCACCCCAGAAATCAAACTATTAATTGAACAAAGGAATAAGGTCAGAAGGCAGTGGTACCGAACTCGTGATTCATGGCTTAAGACCAAATATAATAGGCTCACAAGAAGAGTTCACGAGGAGGTAAAAGCACTTCGTAATGACAGATGGAATGATAAAGTTAAGAGTCTGTCGACCCACGATAACTCTATGTGGTGCATGGTTCGAGCCTTGCAAAACAAGAAAGCCATTAATATCCCACCTTTGTTAGCCCAAAATGGCAAATTCATCACGAATGATGATGATAAAGCGCAGCTTATTGCAAGTTCACTTTCAGAACAGTTTGTCACGCCTACTGATGGTCGGCAAATAGGACTTGATATGTCTGAGAAAGTAAAATCCTGCATAACTGGCTTCTATAATATTCACGGCAATGAATTCCCAAAACATAGCATTGATGTAAATGAAGTCCTAAGCATCATTAAAAATTTAAAAACGAGAAAAGCTCCAGGTAAAGACTCTATTAAGAACACTGCTTTGAAAAATTTACCTCCAAATACAATTCAAGATATTGCAAAAGTGATTAATGACTGCTGGAAGAACACTTACTTCCCGGATGCTTGGAAGCAATCAGTTGTCTTAAGCATTCCTAAGCCAGGACAAAATCCTGCAAATCCTGTTAGCTACAGGCCCATCAGCTTGTTACCATCAATTTCCAAAATCCTGGAAAAAACAATTCTCAAGAGATTCATTGAGCACTGTGATGCCAA